>JAUIMM010001334.1:92500-692500 GCA_031769625.1 Taudactylus pleione
AGGGGTCTGTACAAGGACGTGATGATGGAGAATCACCGGCCCCTCACATCACTGGGTAAGAGGAGACTGTCATTTATTATACAGGGGAGAGCAGGTATGGGGGCCCCCTATATACATATCACCTGATAATCACATATATACAATGTACTCATTCACTGTGTGTCTCCTACAGATGGACCCAGTAACAGAAATACCCCAGAGAGATGTCTCCGTCCTTTTTATTCACAGGATTGTACAGAGGAGAATCACAGGACCCCACAGGAGCATCAGGTAGGTGGAATTTAGGGTCTCACCAATATACCAAAGTGAATGCCACAACATGATGTGTACTCTCTTCCTTATACTGCTAATATTCTGTTCAATTTCAGTTAATGAAATCAGACAGTGTATTATATTATTGTTTGATATTATTTAGAGTGAAGGACTGACCAATATTAAAGTAGAACCTATAAAGGGAGAAAAAGAGACGCATGTGACTGATATTAAGGCAGAAGTAATAAAGAAGGAAGAAGAGACGTATGTGAGGGGTGATCAGCAGTGTAAGGAGGAGAAAATTCCTACAGCTACCAGCACAGGTGAGTAATAAACACTTATTACAGAATAGAGTCTGACTTTATTCTTGCTCAGTCACTGCAGCAATGTCTTATCCTACATGCTCCTTCGTCAGCACAAACTAATGAGTGAAACGTACCTCCCCAGTGGGCGAGTTAGGAGCCATCAGCCCCTATTATACTCCTGCTCTCCTCCTCACATCATGTCACTGTGTGCTACCAGCCCAGAGATCTGACCAGTCTCCTCCTCACACTCTCTGGTGTATCTCATACATCAGGAGCCATCAGCCCCTATTATACTCCTGCTCTCCCCCCTCACATCATGTCACTGTGTGTTACCAGCCCAGAGATCTGACCAGTCTCCTCCTCACACTCTCTGGTGTAACTCATACATCAGGAGCCATCAGCCCCTATTATACTCCTGCTCTCCCCCCTCACATCATGTCACTGTGTGTTACCAGCCCAGAGATCTGACCAGTCTCCTCCCCACACTCTCTGGTGTATCTCATACATTAGCACAATGAATGTCACTGTAGTGATTTAATCTCAGATCAATGGAGTGTGTCACCACGTGATATTTCCCGTAATCCTCTCTGTGCACCACCACATTTGACATTACCCTTTATTTTCCTTGTACATCAATACTTCAATGTTAGAGTCTTATTATGATTTGTACTAACACTGCACTACCAAAACAAAGTCGCAGTTGAAGATCACGCCCCATTGCTACACACACACGTCAGTCTCCGTCTTGCCGCAAACACAGAACTGTAATCAGATACCATCATAGCACAACAACTCCCCTGAAATCTCTCTGCTTGGGCGTTCCATGCCATCATCATTCTTTGTTTGTATTACTACTTTGCTCTCCTGCTCTGTCCTAGTGTTAGTCTATCCTCTCAGTGCTGTAAACACCTGAGGTTAGAAAAAGACTAGGTGATGATTAGGGAGACAGAATAATGATTAGGGAGACAGAAAATTATATGAGATCCACCAATTATGTTCTTATTATCAGTTGCTCTAAAAGTCACTGTTTGATGGTTTGGCGGTGCCACCTTCTCATATACAGTATACATAGACACGAAAAAATTAGTCATTTTGATAAGGTGCACTTCTATCTCACCTAGTTATACAAAGATGTGTTAAAGACACTATTTATATGATAGCCTTTAAAATTCAGTTGTATCAGATGTGTAATATCTATTCATACCATGTAAGTAAAAGCAAAATGTTAAAATACAGATATTAGTGGAAAGAAACCAAAAATATTTGTGTTTTAAAATAGCTGCTCCATATTCTATATCATTAACAAGTAGTCTGAGTTGTATGATGTAATTTATTCAGAATTGCTATTAAGATAAGCAGAAACAAAGTGTGCTCTTTCAAGATAGATAAGAAGAGTACATTATCCTAGTTTTGCTAGCCTGAGATTACTAACGGGATTAATCCAGTTGATTCCATTCATATGAGTTTATTCAATTGCAGGCAGGATTTTGATAAACCCTGCGGCGAAGGGGTTTCCTCGCAGCTGCAAGGTTTTCCCTATTCAATTGCCTCCGAAAAAATGAGCCGCTGTAATTTTTATATAAATTTACACTGCTCATTTCTCACAGCTTCAGAGCAGGTTTCATTTTTCATAAAATCTTTATTTTTAGGTAGGAATGTCTGACTAATTAAGTAATTGGAAGTTTCAGTAGAAAAACATTGGCAGTGGCTAATAAAGTTTCCAATTAGCTTAATTAGTTCAATAATGACATGTCATTTTTGCTCTTTAAAATAAAAGTCCTCAAATTATCCCCAAATATTTTTTTTCTTTAATTTATGTTACCTAATTTTAATTTTAGTATTTTGACAGAAAAGTAAAATTTTTCAGTTTTTTGAATTAGCCTAAAATTACCCCATAATAAACTTCTTTGCTCTTTTAGTTTGATTTGTTTGTAATTAAACAAAGTTTAGTTTTTGTATTTAAAAAAAACAAAAACGCACAAATAAGCTTTTGGAAGCAATTGTTAATATCAAAATATTTTCACTGTTACCCAACTTTTTTTAGGGGGGGGAGGCGGGGGGGGTTTACAGGCTAACCTAAAAAAATATTTTAAACTACCCGCAAGTTTTTGCAGTAAAAAATTGGCGCAGTGGCGGGAGTGAGCATACCTGCGGTGCGGGGAAAAATGGTTGCGATGCCAGCGAAAACACGTGGCCAATTCAATATGCTCCATAATGTCAAGATTTGTTGCTTTTGCAGAGTAACTATATCTGATGCATAGGAATGACACACATAAATAATAGCAACCACAGTTTGCTTATTTAAACAGAAATTCTGTATCGCTCACATCATACAATAAACTTATTTTATTTTATTTTTTAATTTCTAATATCTATATATTAACTTTTTGCTTTTTTTTTTTACATTTTAAGAATAGATAGTATACAGGATTATTATCATTAATATTTCTTTATATGATTGGTTGAAACAGATCTGATACCTTCTGAATTTTAATGTATTTAAAATAAAAAGTGTTTTTAGCATATCTTTGTATAAATAGGTGCGATTGAAGTGCACCTTCTCAAGATGACTTCTTTTTTTTTTTTTTTGTCTATGCAAACCTGAGTTTGACCAGAGGCGGCTTCACTGTTTGCATTTGCTATTTCCTGGCCTGATTTTGAGTTACTGTACGCACAGAGCTGCTGCAGCAGCCAGATTACTACATTATGAGGATCCGTATGGCTCCAAGCGAGCAGGATGACGCACCGTCCACTGTTAATCCGTCGTCTGCAGGCATAATCGTCGCAATTAGGGTCAGCGCTTGCTCAATGGTGGAAGAGATCCATCTGAAACAGGCTTTTCTTTGCCTCAACACAGTATGGCTCTCTAGCTACAGACATGACACTGCCACAAGACAGATTTTTGTATGCTTCTGCAAGAAAGGCATCCAGTTGCTACCCAGGAAAGCCCGTTGCATGGACAGAGACATGCAGTCATGCAGGAAGCCTCGTTCAATGAGCATGCATCATGTGCAAATTTGAGCTAGATGTGTCCACTTTTGCAACTCTTGTATGTCCAGTTGGAGAACTGTACAAGCATGGCTGGTGCATGCTGCTGATTTAGCTAACTGGCTCCAGTATTTATGTGTGAGGGCAATGTCTAGATGGTTATTGTGGTTGGACAATATCATTAACTAATGAGCTTTCCTGGTTGTATCTGTACATTTATTTTATATCCAGATGGTGGACTCCAAACCAGGAATACCCAGCAAGGACCTCTCAGTTTGTCTCCAGATTTTGATAAGAAAGATAAGATCACACATTCTCCAGGAGACGATCTCACACTACCCAATAGACATCCAGAACCTGACAGTGTAGATATATCATCTGACACCACTCATCACGAGGACTGTTCTTCTGATCACTCAGATGTTGCTACACCCAGCACATCTCATAGAGGTGGTAAGATACGTTCCTGTTCAGAGTGCGGGAAATATTTTAGGTGTAAATCAGAGCTTATTAGACATCAGAGACGTCACACAGGAGAGAAGCCATTTTCCTGCTCAGAGTGTGGGAAAAGTTTTTCATTTAAATCCAGTCTTGTTACACATCAGAGAAGTCACACAGGGGAGAAACCATTTCCATGTTCTGAGTGTGACAAATGTTTTTTAAAGAAGTCACATCTTGTTAAACATCTGAGACGTCACACAGGTGAGAGGCCATTTCCATGTTCGGAGTGTGGGAAACGTTTTACACAGAATTCAGATCTCATTGAACATCAGAGATTTCACACAGGTGAGATGCCATTTCCATGTCCTGAGTGTGGGAAATGTTTTAGAAAGAAATCAAATCTTATTCAGCATCAGAGAACTCACACAGGGGAGAAACCGTTTCCATGTTCTGAGTGTGGGAAACGTTTTACAATTAAGTTGGATCTAGTTAAACATCAGAGAAGTCACACAGGGGAGAAGCCGTATTCATGCACTGAGTGTGGGAAATGTTTTGCACAGATATCGGGTCTTGTAACACATCAGAGATATCACACAGGTGAGATTCCATATACATGTACTGAGTGTGGGAAATGTTTTGCCCATAAATCGGGTCTTGTTACACATCAGAAAAGTCACATGGGTGAGAAACCGTTTTCTTCTTGAAGAACCTGAATGCTGCAATATCTTTGCCGAAAATCCTGATCCTGTTACTTATAAGAACTACGCACAATATAAGAGAAATTCACCCCTGTATCCTCTTATTTAATTATCATTCAAATATGGTGAAAATGTTTTATCCTGAAATGTTTTACTTTTCTATAAAGCCTGTTTCAAAATAAACAGGTTTTTATAAAACAGTTTGCCTGGTTATCTATATAATCTCTAAGGCTTATCACATCTACATGCATGCGCTTTGGGAGCCAGGCATGTCTCTCACTGCTAGAGCAACAGGAGAGACCCTACCTGGAGTGGAAGAGGAGCCACTGGGAGGTAAGTATTCCTCCGTGGGAGGAAGGGGGCTAGACTTAGGTGGTGGGACACAGTGGAACAGGACAGATGGGATGGGGCTATACAGGGCTGAGCTGCGGGATGGATTTGGAGCAGTACGGGCCCCCTTACTAGTAAATGTTAATTGGAAATATTTTATTTGGATTTTATATGTATTGTCCACTTTTGTCTGGCTCACGAAAGTGTGAAAAGGAAAAGAGGGGGGGTTTGTTGCAATGGATTGTTATTCTCTGGTGGTATCATTTTTGTGTCAACCCCCAGCTAGTAATGTCTAGAAGTAGTACAATTTATGTAATAAGAAGATAGAGGGTGCTACCACAGTCTAGGATAGTGCCGACAAGATAGCGAGAGGAAGCAAGAGTTAATTTTAAAAGACCTTCTGTGCACCAAAATTCAAACTTATTTTGTCTATTAAAATGTTTTTCTGTTCAAATAAGTAAACTGCAAAACATGTAGTTAAAAGTGTAGGTAGTGTGTATAGATTGGAAAAAGTCCACATTACCTATTGTAAGCGGATGACCTGCTCCACCAGACGACCACAGATTTTGGGGTGGTTACTTGTCCCACTGTGGGCTTATTCACCAGTCCTAGGGTTTTCTTCTCACCATCAAAAACCGCCTGGTACTGACTCCTCAGGCGGGTAACTTGCTGCCATGAGCAGGCTCCTACCATAGACTCCTGGATCTGGTCAATCCACATAGGCTCCTACCACCGCTTACATCTGGATATGTGTGGACACATTGCTGCATCACTTGCTGGGTAGCGTCAGGTAATTCCCACTGACTTTTCACTATGGACCAGTCTGCTTAGAGTAGCTTGCAAAGGATTTCGGCCTGGAGACACTGGACTCAATCTAGAACAGCTGAAGAATGGAATAGCATTTTACATAATCGGATGCAGATAAGAGGATGTAAACATCTGTGGATGTGATATGCTGAGTGCTTAAGAGTCTTAGCCCATTGAAGGAACTGGTCGGTGTGAGATTCTTCTTTCTACAGGTAGTTAGTGGGAATTGATATTCCCGTTAGACTATACTAATTAGGGAAATATTGGGGATCGTTCACCTACTGGTGGTGTGAAGTGTGATCTCACTGGTTGGAGCACATCCTGGTATCCAGGATTAGTCCACTAAAACCAGGGAGGTTCTGTTGCATGTCTGAAATTAGTGTCTACATGACAGAAAAACAATTGTCGTCGCCACTGCAAATCGATATTTAGCCAAGTAAAATCTGAGGAATTCCAGTCCGAAGCCAACGGCTTCCTCGACTTGCAGTGGGGGATTCTGTGTTTTAAGTCCCCTAGGTACTTCCCCATGGTAGTCGCTGTGTTGGGGACATTAAGAGAGTGTAGAAGCGTTTGTCCCCAGTGCCAATCCCTGAAGTCACTGCAAAGTAAACATCCAGTTTTGGGCTGGAACTAGAAGTGGTCAGGAGGTTGCTATGGTGACCGGGATGCCTTCAAATCTGATCTATGGGGAGATTTCCCTCCATAATATCACTCCATATATAAATAAATACATAAAACAGTAAAATAAATAATCTAATATTTTACAGCATATAACAAATTGATATAAAAATATATATACTGTATATAAAATATGTAAAATATATATCTAAAGAAGGACATCTAAGAGAGGAGTGTACTGTAAGTATATATAAAAAAAAGTGAAGAATACATAAGAAAATTTATATAAAAAATATGAAGTATAAAAAAACGAGTTCTAAATCTTTAAATCCACCAGGTATCAAAGTCTTGAGATTATAAATCCATTTAATCTCATTCTTCGCCAGTTTGGATTCCACAGCTCTACCCTTCCATGTGGATTTTACATGTTGTATCCCCATGAAATTAGTAATACTTTTTGATGAGCAGCCATGAAATTTTTTTAAAATGTTCAGCTAGGGAGTGGGTTTCCAACTCTTTTTTTAATATTGCATATATGTTCCCCCATTCACTTCTTTAGGGCTCTTGAAGTGCATGCGATATAGTGCAGTCCACACGAACATTCGATTCAATAAATTACACTAGTGGTATGACAAGTAATAAAATCGGATACTTCAAAGGTTTAACCGTTGGCCGTGAATTGTGTGATCTTGGAACATTAATGCACATGCTACATGAACCACAATGATGGAAGCCATTGGTGCATATTGGATTATTAGTGCTACGTACCAGTTTCTTCTTCAAATTGTCGGTTCTAAGGTAAGTAAAAGACTGTTTATCTGGAAGAACACTCTAAGTGGGATTTTTTTATTAAATATGTCAATGGTGTTTAAAAACTAATTCTACCTCCTTAAAATTGCTCCATATTTAGTGATAAAAGAACATTCTTTGCTTTTCTTTCAATTCTTAATCTATTTAGGTTTCAAGAATAGGTCTCTATCCCTGTTCTGTATCTCTCGTTTGATTCAATCTATTTCGTCCTTATAGCCTCATGCAAGGAAGTTAATCTCCATTGTGCCCATTTGTTAGTCACAAATCCTTGGGTTGCTGTAGTTTATTTTCACACAGATGAACTGGCTTTTTGAGACACCTACTGAGATGTTCACTGTCTCTATTAATGAAGCTATTTGTATCGGTAGGTTTTTGGTAGCATTTGGTGTGGAGGAAATTGTTTTCTATATACAGATTAAAATCCAGGAAATTTCAGTCAATTTTTATCAATATGACATGTAAATTTCTGATTTATTGAATTGGAGTTGAGACCAGAACAGAGCTCATCCAAAGATCCCTTCCAGAAAAAAAGGACATCATCTATATATCTGCACCAATGCACCAAGACTTTTTTTGGAGTCTAATTTATATCATACGGGCGGATTTCAGCCTATATCATTGTCTTTATATGTATTTGAATATATTTGACTTTCTTTATTCGTATGTGCTGGCTATATTTAGCCTGATAATAAATGTTTCATATTCTTTGCAATATCACACTATATTGTACCTTTTGTTTCTCTCCACATGTATGAAACTGTAATATATTTTAAAAGGTTTTTGTGCCACCTGGGGGATCACATATATATTGTTTCTCACTGTTCATTGTTTAGGGGCATAAGGTACCCACATGTTCCCACTAGAGGCTGCAATACCTGGATGCGCTATGGGGTTGTACTGCTACTTTTCTATTTCACTACCCTAGCAGTCCATGTTTTAAGGCTATCCATGAGAAAGCACAGGTGACTTAATTAGTAACTTCATCTGTGCACGAGCATGGTTATCTGTAAAACCTGGTCTGTTAATGTGCCTTGACGACCAAGGGCCGTATTCAATTTCAAGCGAAAACCCGTCAACTTCGCCTGTTTTAATTATCCCCATATTCAATTTCAAAGACTTTTTTCGCCGGTGCGAAAAGTCTTTGTAAAAAAATGGGGATAACTTTTCTCCACTGAATAGGTGACGAAAAAAAGTGCAGATTTGGGGTTTAGGGGTGCAGGCTTAAAAAAAAATATCCTGCACCCCTGGGAATGTCCTCTAAAAGTAATGTGTGTCAAAATAAGTGAAAAAAGAATCTGGACACCCCAAAAAATTAAGTTTCATTTTGGGGTTAAAAAAATAAATATGGGGGACAAAATCCTAAAGTAGCGAAATAGCTTCCAGAGGGGTTTCCAAGTATGCGGCAGGTGCATTTTTGAAGAATTTTTAAAAATAACTTTAGGGACTTAAAAATATGCTTGCACCCATTTTCATGTACCCCAAATTTGATGGAAATAGTTAAAAAAAAAAATGCTATTCTTCACCCCTTCTTCTAAAGCCGCATTTATGTACCTGCCGCGGCTATTAAAAACCCTGACTTCTTTCAGCAGACCAAAATGGGGGTACCCATAGTGATCCCCCATGTCAGGACATCTTTAGGGGAGTACAAGGAAGAATTCCCGAAAATTAAATGGACTTTTCGATACTTACCTTTCTGCCGGGTCTTGTTTTCGCTGGATCGTAATTGAATATGGGGATAAAGCGGGCACGCGCCCGATACTTTATCCCTGAAAAACCTGCGATGTTGACGAAATGTCCGACCTCTGACTTTTCGCCATCAAATTGAATACTGGCCCAAGTGTGGGAAACCCTGGCTTAGAACAATCTCTAAAAAGTTTTAAAGAATGAAACTTCCATTCCTTGTGGCCTTTTGCATGAGATCGTGGCGGAAAAGCACACCTCTTGATTTACATGAAATTGCAACATTATATTGGTAGAAAATGGTTATTTCTAAGAACCTTGTCCTCAAAAATAAGACCTGGTTCCTCCAGCCAGAGAGCTTGTAACTCAGAAACCCTTCTAGTTGGCGTAATTGGTATTAAGAATTCAAGTTTCAATGTAATCCATTTTAAAAGGATCCAATGGTGGATCTAATAACATTTCCAGCACTAAATAAAGATCACATGGTGCAAATTGGCCTAATCATTTTCTTGCTACCTGCATTAACCTAATAAGATTTACTAGGCGGCAATCTCAACTAATAACAGTATTAGTATCATAGTATTGACTGCCGTAAACTTGCCCAAAACATCTCGTAAATATTCCAGGATTACACTCGTGGACGGGTACTTATTTGACACCCTTCATCCTCATGCCAGGCACTTTAAGATTTTCCACACCCTGTAGCTGTGGATGGCTTCCTGGCTATTGATACTGTGTTTATTGACCTTTTTGGAAAAAAACAGCTGTTTCCAGGCTCTACGCCAAGCTGTGAGCTTCAGGTTTCGGGGATCTGGATGGAAAACCGTGCCTGTCTGAGTAGGTCTGGTCAGATAGGACCATGGATGGTCTATTGCTAGATGCAAATCCCTAGGTAGACACACCCTGTGTGCGATTGCTACTTTATGTCTGTCTGGATTTTCTTTAACACCTGTGATAGTTGAGGAGACATGTATCAAGATTGAACGGCCACTTGACTGCCAGCACATGTCCTGCTGTTTCTGTGTTTAGTCTGGATTGTATGCTCCTACTTTCCTGGGTGCAGCCTTTCACAACTCTGTGAAATTGACATTTCCTGCCAGGAGTATTGCTTGCAATGCCATCAGATACTTCCTACACTGCCCTCATCCCTCTACAATTGGACAACTGCTCCTGCCAGTGACCTTGGGTGATTTGCTGACCAGAGACCGCTCCTTGGAAAGGATCGCTGGCATCAAGTATTATAACTAATTGGTTCGGCATAGAGAAAACACTGCTGCTGTCTAATATTACATAGAGCAGGGGTCTTCAATTTTTTTAGACAGTGTGGGCAACATTAAAAAATTCATTGAATCCCGGGGGTCACTAAGCTATACTGTGGTATTTAGACTCTAAATTTTTAGAGGATTAGAAGACCTTTTCCAGACTCATAAGGCCATAATGAAGACTTCAAAAGATAATGTAATATAGTAAGAGTATTCTTAAGATGTTGGTCTGTAATCTATGAGTTCTCGTCTTGGGCTTCACATGCTTCTATTTATAGCCGACTATAGAACAAATAACGAATAAAGACTCGCTGTTGTATACACTCCAGCAGTTGTGTGCTTGTAGGACAGGTTGTTTCTATGAGAAGTGCCCGCTGGAGGTTGCTGACCTTAAGGTTGTATCTGGCTTCTGTGATCAGTACAGCCCAACAGGAGAACCACGATCTGTGGCTGCACTACGCTGTCCAACAATGGAACTTTTTGGATGGCTGCGCTCTGCACTGATGGAGACCCACGTTCTGCTGACACGGAGGACACAGAGCCCCACCCTGCCACCTTTCTGGCAGAGCATCCTCTCACTTCCTGGCAGCAGAGACTTTGGTGGGACGTTGGCGCTGAAGGGGTTAACCAATCTCCCCCCCTCCCCAACCTGTTCCCCGATCAGTGGACCACGGGGAACAGCTCCACAGGTGCTCTGGCAGGCCGCGGGAAACAGCCATGGGTTGAAGACCCCTTGACATAGATGGACCAACACCTCAGTTTCTACATCCCTTTATTGATCACACACAATAAATTGATCTGAACACTGCGGCAATGGTGGAGAAAGGCACCAGGGGATAAAGGATAACCAAGAGGATGAACGGGTGTTAAAGTCAAATATTATTACATTATTAATGTACATTATTAATCTACAATTTCTGTACGCTCATAAAAATAGAGGCATATTTACGCATATTGCATAATTATATGCTCATGTTTAGACTTGTTTTATTCAGCATGTAATGATGCTTATTATTTTTCATAAAAACTGCATATCCAACGGAATTTTAAATGTAATATTATAGATGTAATGGTTTATAATCCATGTATTAGGAATTTAGGGGCATATTCAGTGGGGCGCGAGGTTTAGCGAGGAAAAAAACCACGCGCCCAATTTTGGATTACCGTGGGTATGCGCGCTCCCGATACCCGTGGTATCCAATAAAAAAAAAAGTGGTTGCGGGGTGTTCAGCTCTGAAAACCCTGCGCCACGTAAAAAAAAATTCTGCACTTACCACTCCGCGGCTTCTGGGGGCCTGCTCTCTATCTTCTCACTTGAGAGGGGGCTGCTGGGAGGCTCCAGGGGCTAGCCTGAGGGGTAAGGGCTGCTGGAAGGTGTAGTTCTCCCAGCACAGGGGGGCACACATACACTGCGGGTCACACACACACACTCATAACACTGACATACTCACCGCTGCTGCTGGAGACCGGCTCCCGACACTGGAGGTGCGCAAAAAAAAAAACATCCCTGCGCGCAAAAAGTCAAATACCCCGTTCCTAATACCAAAAATCCTGCACCTGCAGGCAAAACCCAGCAGGTGGGAGGATTTTTGCTATTCTCGCACCGAATTGAATATGCCCCTAGGTCTTAGAATGTTGTACAGCCCCACACCCCTTTAACCAGTCCTGGCCAACTCTTTTACAACTGTACATGATACTTGGAAGACAAAAGGAATCTTCAGAGGGACCCTCAGTCTCTAGAAAGAGCCAGTCATTGGAACGAAACATTGAGTACACACAGATCCCTACTTGTATCAATGACCTTAGTCCGTGTGAACTCTGTAACTGTTGTATTCTTTTATTTTTTGATGAAAAAACCTTGATGGACATTCACATTTGCGGTGCGGACTCGATTATTTTACTTAAATACTGGTACTCAGTGGAATCACCAGAAACCAAGAGCCGGCAACTCCTTGACTATAGAAGGTAAAATAAAGGACAATGAGGTAGTCCCCAGGGGCAGGTTAGGCACTCAGCCAAATGAGTCCTGCTCTGAGTGACCTGAAACTCTCATCTGGCTCAAAGTCCCAAGCAGTGATTGGCCGGCAGCAGGAAAATAAGTCAAGTTGGCGGCACCCAACAACCTCTGCTGCCAAGACGCAGCAGTAGGGAGCCGAGAGGCTGAGAGCAAGCAATTGGCCAGGCCAGGTAAAGGAGGGCTGCAGTCCGGCATGTTCTGACACAACACCTTTCTGTGGTCCTGGGCAATATAGATAAGCAAAATGTTTGGTGCCATTTTACGCTGACTTCATCTGGGATCATTTTTCCTCCATGCTCCAATCCTGCAAAATCTCTGGAGGTGGCATTATATAAATGTCCTCAGCAGAATACTGATCAGGACCATCTGCATTCCAGCTCCAGTAACTTAATCCTCCTGCAGCACTCACAGGCTGATGCAGCTGCATGTTTAAAATATCAATTTTGGTCCCACTGCAGAAGGTACTAGTGCCATAGCATAAACACTCCCAACGTGGCCGGTCCTCCCACCTTTTCCACCTGGATACTCCCTAGAGTACAGCCACCAGGGACTTTTGGGAGATGGGAATGTCCTAACCTTCTCTCCGTAACCTCAGGTAAGTCACCAAACAAAAGAGAACCTCACTGCCCTGACCTAGAATAAAAGACGCAGAAGCAGGGAGGAGTCATTATGTACCTGCTGGTGGTTTGTTACCTGCCCTGACCAGGAAGTAGATTAACATATTGCAGGTTTGCTGCCAGGGAGAAAAATACTTTTTTTTATTAATTGTTTTATAATTCTTTCATTTGAGGTCAAATGGAATCAGAAAGACAGAAAAACAGTTGATTAAAAATATTTTAATATTCTCATATTTTGGGCTCGGAGCCCCATTGTTTTCCACTGTGGTTTTGTACAGCTATGTTAGGCTTATTCAGCTTGTGCATACAGCTAGTCCTATATGCATAATTTACCCATATTTAAGAATGATAATATATTCAAGATATTGGTAAATATGATGGGGGAGTGGATCACAAATTTAACAGCAGCAACTTGTATATTAAGGTCAACACATGTGAAGCCCTAATTTAACTCAGTGAGCACTGGTTGTATCTTTCCATACTGTTTTATACCATTTGGATACTCCAATTTCAACAACCACTTTCCACACGGCAGAGAAACGTTTTTTCCCATGCACTAAATGTGTGGTTATTATATGTAAATAGGCCGGGATCTAGATTATATCCCTGCAGTCAGGATTGCTGGTGCTCAGAATGCCGGCTCCGGAATCCCAACACCAGGTCAGGATCCCAGCTCCGGCATCCTAACATTAAGTATTGGGATTATGGTGAGGGTTCGGTTAGGGGTTAGGCTGCAGGGAGGAGGGTTAGATTTAGGAGTAGGGTTAGTATACTTACCTGCAGGTGTCGGCCATGTAACCCAGTCGGGATCCTGAACACTGGCAATCCGTACCCAAACCGCTTACCATATTATCCCTTTAACCCGGGACGCTCAGGAATCACACAGGTTCTGTGGCTAATTAAAACCAGGTGAAATTCAAACTTGAAGTGAGCCAGCCACAGAACCTGTGTAATTTACGTCTCCCGGTTTACAGGTAAAATATGGAAAGCCTAGCTTATATGACATTTAAGAAAATTCATGGGATGGCTTTTACCTTTGTGGTTTGTATCCCATACCCTCTTTTAAAAGCAGGAATGATCAGGGGGGAGGGGCTTAAATTATGATGCAAGTAGCATCAGAATAAGGCTTGATATAGAAGATAATAAGGATAATTAATAAAGGGACTTGGATTAACCTAATTGACAGCATTTAGAATGCTTATGAACTTTACCCTACATGTATACAAAGTTGTTATGCTTGTGAACTTTACCTTACATACATATTAACCAGTACCAGACACAGAGCCAAAGACAATCCCCATTCCCTAATATATATTATAATGTGAATCTTTATATAATGTGATTTGTTCAGTTAATCTACCCAGCAACTAGCAGGGGTATAAAAGACTATGTAACCTTATTTTGAATGTCAGTTCTTAATTTCTTTAGAACTCTCCTCATGCTGCATGATTTATTTTTGCTATTTGGCATAAACAAGTATTTCATTTTGGATACTTTACCCTTTTTTACTTCATTTATTTTATTTGCTATAAATATTGCCATAATAATGACAAACTGGCGGGAGATATATGATGCTTAATGAGATCTGTTCTTTAGCTACACCCACACACATTTCAATAGTGTAAATGATTTTGAATAATTTAATTGATCTAACTGAGAAAACTAATTTCTGTCAGTTCACACAGTCTGAACACGAAAAAGGCATCTCCCCAGTGTGAAGTCTCCCATGTCTAACAAGATGTGATTTATTTGTAAAATATTTCCCACACTTAGCACATGAATATGGTTTCTCACCTGTGTGAAGTCTCTCGTGTGCAACAAGATTTGATTTATTTGTAAAACATTTCCCACACTCAGTGCATGAAAATGGCCTCTCACCCGTGTGAAGTCTCTCATGCCTAATAAGATGTGATCTGTCTGAAAAACATTTTGCACACTCAGTGCATGAAAACGGCTTCTCACCTGTGTGAAGTCTCTGATGTGTAACAAGATGTGATTTCCGTGTAAAACATTTCCCGCACTCAGAGCATGAAAACGGTTTCTCGCCTGTGTGAAGTCTCTCATGTGTAACAAGATATGATTTCTGTATAAAACATTTACCGCACTCTGAACATGAAAACGGCTTCTCACCTGTGTGAGTCCTCTGATGTGTAACAAGAGCTGCTTTGTACGTAAAACATTTCCCACACTCAGAACATGAAAAGGGCTTCTCACCTGTGTGGGTTCTCTCATGTCTATCGAAAACTGATTTGTATGTAAAACATTTCCCGCACTCAGCACATGAAAAGGGCTTCTCCCCTATTTTATCTGGCTGATAGGTAATGAAATCTGTGTCCTGTGTAAAACATTTGCCATCTATATTAGAGGGAGATATTTTATCTACTCTAAGACCTGTAATAAATGGACTTATATCATAGGATCCAGGAGAATAATCCTCATGATCAACGGGATCAGATGACACATCAGTACTGTGAGGAACTGGATGTTTAACTGAGCCAATAATGTTTTCTGCTGTAGAATCACTTGTGACATCATAACCTTCCATTTCACCATCTGAAGATAAAATTAGATAATCCGCCAGTATGTTTCTTCTTTTACGTCCATCTGCCAGTAATAAAATAAATATATAAAAAATTCATTTTCAATACAGATTATAGTTAAATGTCCCAAGACTGCAATCAAATGGACACATTTAAGACACTTGATAGTTACAATTTATAATTCATTAACTGACATTTTGAGAGAGAGAGAAAGAGAGAAGAGGGGTTACTTGTTTATTTTAATCATTTGTGATTTAATTGGAGTTTATTTTGCAATGACATCGAAGTTTGTGTCTAATATAGAGATTAAATGAGTTTTATTATACCATTATTTTTATTATACACATAAAGCTGAAAAATTAAAAAATAAAATACTGCTGCCTCCCAGCTGACTGGAAGCAGTCATCACCCCCTTTCCCTTCAGTCAATTATTAATAGGGTTTGGACAATCCAGCATATGGAATTTATGACCAGTATTCTTAAACATTCTTCCAAGTCTACTGACCAGGTTTGGAGCCCCTGGATGTCCTTTTTCAATGCTCGTTCCCCATTCACCTAATTCCCCCCCATCTCTTTCTCTCTCCCTATTCTTTTTCTTTAACAGTACTAGCCACACTGTCCCCTTTTTCCACTTTTTTCCCCTATATAATGTCCTCTAAATTTTAACTTTTGTTTTCCCCTAAAATATATCCCGCAGTTGCATTTATATTATTGTATACTTTTGCCGTGTATTTTTATTGCTATTTTCAGTGATACTGTATTAATTTTTGTATTCATTTTGTATGTCTATAATGCTGTTTTTAAACATACCTTTAAAAAAAAAATAATAAAATAAAATATCGCTGCCTCCATTTCTGATTGTCTACTGTAATACTTGCAGCAGGTACTTGTTTTATTATTGTACCCATAAAGAGATGAATGTACATAAAAACGATGTAACATGGATAAGTAGGAAGAGCTTGCACTTTTCATAATGATTTGCTACAGAGGCACAGGGCATCCCAGCATAATCTCATCATTGTAATGACATGTCTGAGGAAGACATCAAGGTCTCTGGTCATTCCTCACGTGGTAAATGAGTAAGAAAAGAGTTAAATAGTTACATGCACACGCCACGTAACAGTCCACCATCCTACTACTTTTTGTCTGTTCATTGTAGGATTTTGTACATACCACTAGAGGGAAGATGGGAACGGATTGATGAAAAGGGAGGAACAGTGCGTAACCACCGAACAGCTTGTACTTGACTATCGGGCAGTAAAAGAACAGAGACTAGTAGATCAGTTATGCAGAAAAAGCATATAAATCCCAGAGAAGGCATCACTGATGAGATGTCGGCAGGTAACCTAAACCAAGCCTCTTCCTATGCTCCAGGTGGATGGGAGACAACACACTATAACATCCCAAAGAACAATGGCTTAACCAGGGTAAACCAAATGGTTTGTCTAATTGAGGAGAGGGAGGAGCTGCATGCTTCCAACATAGCACTGTCCAACACTTCGCAACATTTAACACATGGCCATACAAGTATCTAGGTGTGCTTAGGGACATCGGGGACAGGTCTTGGTAGAAGGGAGTATGAGACTAAACTAGGAATTTCAATTCCAATGATAAGGGGAATGTCACAATGTATTTATTTGCATAGGTGAGTTCTTAGACTAAACTATATAGGACAGAGGGCCTTCATGACTGCATCATCTCCAACAAAATTGAGAGGAGGAAGGAAATATATTGAAGGTGCTGAAGAAACGAGATTGAAGTATCAAGGTCAAGGGTCTACCCTAATTGTCACGTTCCCAATCCAGTTCATGTTTCTCTTACTATTGATATGACAGTACAAAGAAAGATGCTATCCATCTCAAACTCTTGAGTGGCACTATATCTGTAATGAAAAAATGACCGCATTCGATCCAAGGTTGAAACGCCTTATGGTCTTGTCTAGGGGGAAGGTCTGGATTGTCCCAGATCGGGGACAAACGAGAATGAGAGGAGGGAAAGGTTTTGCCAAGCTCGTTCCAAATACTGACAACAAAAAATAAAATAAAAACTCTCCTGGTCTGTGGTATTTAGATGAAGAAATAAATGGAAATGTGTAGCACCAATTCAGATTCCAATCTTTACCCAAACTCCAGGTGCTGGTTTGGGATGTCAGAACTCCTTGCGTGAGATGAACTGTGACTAAATCAAGAAGCAGATTTGGAACACCTACTGTATACCACCCTCTTCATGGGTTTAAAGAGGACCCTGATTATTACACAGAGCCTTTCTCCAGCCCATAAGAACTGGAGTGGTTGAAAGACCTAAAGAAGTCTACGTAGCATGGTCAATTCCTGTTGAAGAAATAAGTTGAGCTTTCCATTTGGCAAGATCCTCCGTGGCAGTACAGAACAGTTTAAGGTAATGCACACAGAAGTTGGTGTTTCGCCCATTTATAGTCAGAAATTGCCAGAGAGGAGTCTTGATGAACTTGTGATTTGGAGATCCAATATTTCCGTCTTGGAGGAATTTTGAAATTGGGAGAGCCAACCAAAACCCGCTATATCATTGAAAAAGCTCAGCAGAGAAATCAGTGGCTTAGTCAAGAGATGGCACAATGTTCTCAGCATACAAAGGTATCTTGTACACCGTGTAACCTATGCAAATACCCAAGATATCCAGGTTGTGTGTGATCTTGGGAAACCTAAGGTTCTAACATCAGCAAAAATTTAAGGGCAAAAAGATCCAGAAACATAAGAAGTCAAGCCCTTACCACAGACAGGTCTGGGTGTGTATGGGCCTCGTCATACTGTCTGCTTGATGGTAAGCTTGGGGCTGGGATTACTGCACAATCCAGACTGCCTGCCCTTTGGTGACTCCCATGGTAACCACTTGAATAACCCCTGGAAGGACCCACAGACCTGAAAGAACCAAAACAGCAGGCTCTTTGGTTTACCAGCCTTAACCGGAAGCCCTTCCACAATACTCGGTACATTCACCTAAGTAACACTTGGCATCACAGCAAAACGGGAGTGACTTGCTATGCTGCAATTAATTAGTATATCAGGAGGCATCTCTGACAAAACAGGAGGTTCCAGGCACATAACGCAAGGACTAAGCCAAAGCACTTCCACCCACGTCTGTCAAAGTCTTGAATTGTCAAATGCCAGGTGCCTGATCTGTCCTCTAGGTGGAACCACGGTTCTCTAATCATTTTAAATATGAATGAAATTGTGAAACCGTCGATACTGTATAAACCATTTAATCCTCTGCAATGGCCAGAACAATTGTAAAACTGTAAGAGGAATGACAAAATGTCTGCAGTACCATGGCACCTTGTGCTAAATATAACGCTACACACCCCTATAATATCAAATCCTGGAAGATTAAGCCGTAGAAGTTTCACTTGGTTAGCTGGTCCCGGGAGATAGACTGGTCCACTGATACAGTATGGATGATACAAACTAATGCGTTTCGCCAAGGTTCTCCCACAACTTCATCAGAGGAATAAGTTGGTACAACAGTATTTGTAACTCCATATTAGCTAACAGTTGTATGTTGATATATATCTTGTACAGACAAAATCTACCATTTGGAAGTCTGATCATGCTCCCGATCAACGAAAAGGGCACAGTCACATATCTTCTCATCCATGAGCACGAGCAGTGTACCGGACTGTATTGCATGACAATGTGATTGGTCACAATCACATTGTCATGCACCAGAGACCTTAGACCCCACTGCTTACCTGTCCGGGCATCAGCAGTACTTTCTCCCAGCTCCGGACCCCGCAGCAGTGTCTTCACTCCCAGACCTCTGACGGCTGTGAGTGGCTCCTCTTCTCTGACCTGGCATCAGAGTATAATAGGGGCAGATGGGGATAGCATCCCCCATGTGCAGATTCCAGCACCTCCGGGAGTATGGGGGTGACCATGTTCTTTCCAGTCACATGACAGCAGTTCCACCGATAGAATATTTGCTTCTGCCTTCTCAGTGATCCCAGCCAATCAGCAGCAATCAATCCCTATGAATGAACATTCTGGGGAGTGAAAAGGCTGCCAGTGCAATAAGTCTCACAGATCTCTGTGTGATTCTGTGCTTCTCAGAGTAATCCTAGTGAAATCTCTGATTCTGCGGGTGATATTAGCAATCCAGCTATATTTGCTCCAGCCGACATCTCTCCGGTACCAGCCCGGAGTTCAGACGACATCCCTCTGGTAATAGCTTGGAGTTCAGGCGACATCTCTCCGGTACCAGCCCGGAGTTCTGCCGACATCTCTCAGGTACCAGCGCTACGTCCAGTGGAGTTCTATTTACTAAGTTCCGCTTCTGTTCAGTTTCACTGTGAATTCCTGTCTAGTTTGACTCTGTATCTCCAGTTGCGCTCTACGCTCATCTGAAATTCCCTTAGGTCGTCACAGAACTTCCCTACTTTGTAAGTGCATAGAAAGTACATCAAGCCACCAAGTTTTCTGCACACTGCTGCCTCAACTAATCCAGACCCAGATTCCAGGCCGGGAACACAAATCCAATTACTTCTTTAACACACATGACCGGAATACTTAGATTGGTGTTCCGTGGGCACGGATACAGAATTGTTAGCTCTTCAATTCTCATTTATATTCAAGGACTCACAGATAGAATATACAATAAGTACAGTATTTCAAAAGTAATAAAGAGAAAACAAGAAGCCGCATAGTGTTAGATCATTACAGGTGATAATAAAAGTAACTGCCAATGGATACCATCACGGTACCACTATGGCGAATGTGTAAATGAATTACGACTTATTCCAAAATATCTGTAATTTCGAAAACAATTATATGATAGCAGTAAGGCCCACAGCTTCATGTAACCTGTCCAGATGTAATGAATTCATCCTAAACATCCAGACATCTTCCTATCGACAAATTCTCCTATATCTGTCTCCTTCTCTACAGGATTTATTTTGATAACTTCCACTCATCAACTATTCTGCGGCTGCTCAGACCTCCTCCGGGTGCTGCACTGAAATGAATATGCACACTGTGATCCTAGATCCTGCAGAATAAGATCTATAGATCACACTCACCTGTGCTGATATCTGTATGGATTTCCTCCTTACACTGCTGATCACCCCTCACATAAGTCTCTTCTTCTCCCTCTATATCTTCTGCCTTCATATCAGTCACATACGTCTCTTCTTCTCCTTCTGTATCTTCTAACTTATGATCAGTCATATACATCTCTTCTTCTCCTTCTATATCTTCTGCCTTCATATCAGTCACATACGTCTCCTCTTCTCCTTCTATATCTTCTGCCTTCATATCAGTCACATACGTCTCCTCTTCTCCCTCTATAACTTCTAGCTTATTATCAGTCACATAGGTCTCCTCTTCTCTCTCTCTATCCTCCACCTTAATATCAGGCACATCTTCAACCTAATTAACCCACAAAACAATAAAATAACAATTTAGAAATATCTGATGTTATTGAGATTACACAGCATATTAGTGTAAAAGACACAATCATAGTGAAAAGTCACTAGTATTTTAGCAAATCACATCTACCTGATGCTCATGTGGGATCCTGTGATTCTCCTCTGTACAATCCTGTGAATACAGAGGACAGGGACATCTCTCTGGGGTATTTCTGTTACTGGGACCATCTGTAGGAGACAACATCGACTGTGTACATTGTATATACGTGATTATCAGATGATGGGTGTACGAGCAGTGTGCAATAAGTTTCTGGATGTGCAGTGCATAGGTAGAGTAGACACAATCTAACTGGTTGTGAACTTTAATTTCTGGCTAAAGTTCTTGTGAAATTTCAGAGCACAGAACTGTATATAAGCAGCACTGTACACAAAAGAACTCAGCTTGTTCATTTCCTTCTAGAAACTCGTTATATCACTCGTCATAGCCATATTCTCGTACAACTACAAGAGTGGTCTGCGACAGCAGAAGAGTTTTGACAGACTGAAAGCCGCTTTTGGGGAGGAAGCTGTGTTTAAGTGTTTTTATGATTTTGTCGCAGTAGATGGTGCGTAGACAAGGAGCGCATTTGGTCGACCTGTGTCCACCATCACCAAGGACAAGTTGCTGAGGTGGACGCCAGGGTAACCAAGGCCCAGATAGAGAAGGACATAGGCATCTTATCAGGATCCATCTTCTCAATACTCCACAAAAAGCTTGGCCTGAGCAAGGTTTCTGCACGCTGGGTGACTCATGAGTTGACTCAAAAGCAGAAGACGGCTCGGGTGACTTGGAGCTGCAACATGTTGGCCAGGTTTGATGACGGTTGCTCAAACTCTATCTGGTAGATCATCAGTGGCAATGAATCCTGAATCTACAGTATCAACTCCGAGACCAAATAACTGTTGGCCCAGTGGACTCCAGCTGGAGGTACACCACCACAGAAGTTCTGCGGCGAGCGCAGCGTGGCCAAGCAGATGGTGGCTGTTTTTTGTGGCCAAAATTGGTCATGAAGTTACCGTGCCACTCGTGCAGCAGCTCACAAACACTGGCGACGTGTACGCCAACCAATGCCTGCAGCAATTGCTGGAAACCATTCCAGGCTCCATCTAAACACTTGCACTTCATCACAACAGTGCACCTGCCCAAAAGTCCAGGAAAGTGGTGGCCCATGAACCCATCCAGGAGCTTGGTCATCCGACTTGGCACCCTGCGGCTTCTTCATGTTCCCAGAAATCAAGCGCAAGATGTTTGGGATTTGTTTTGAATCACTGGAAGCATGTAGTAGACATACCTGCTTTGGACTGGTCCAGCTGCTTCACCAAATGGTTTGAGCGCATGCAACTTTGCATAAACTACTCTGGTGAATACTTTGAAAAAATGTAATGTTCACTTTGTAAATATATTACTTTTGGTGTATCCAGAAACTTATTGCACACCCATCATATATAGGTGGCCCCCGTACCTGCTCTACCCTGTACTCCTCTTACCCAGTGATGTGAGGGGCCGGAGATTCTCCATCATCATGTCTTTGTACAGACTCTTGTGTTCCTCTATATACTCCCATTCCTCCATGGAGAAATAGACAGTGACATCCTGGCACCTTATAGGAACCTGACACACACAATGATACAGTCATCACCCAGACACATCCCCTGGTGTTACTGTATAATGTCCCATTCCCAGCAGTCACCTCTCCAGTCATCACCCAGACACATCCCCTGGTGTTACTGTGTAATGTCCCATTCCCAGCAGTCACCTCTCCAGTCATCACCCAGACACATCCCCTGGTGTTACTGTATAATGTCCCATTCCCAGCAGTCACCTGTCCAGTCATCACCCAGACACATCCCCTGGTGTTACTGTATAATGTCCCATTCCCAGCAGTCACCTCTCCAGTCATCACCCAGACACATCCCCTGGTGTTACTGTATAATGTCCCATTCCCAGCAGTCACCTCTCCAGTCATCACCCAGACACATCCCCTGGTGTTACTGTGTAATGTCCCATTCCCAGCAGTCACCTGTCCAGTCATCACCCAGACACATCCCCTGGTGTTACTGTATAATGTCCCATTCCCAGCAGTCACCTCTCCAGTCATCACCCAGACACATCCCCTGGTGTTACTGTATAATGTCCCATTCCCAGCAGTCACCTCTCCGGTCATCACCCAGACACATCCCCTGGTGTTACTGTGTAATGTCCCATTCCCAGCAGTCACCTCTCCGGTCATCACCCAGACACATCCCGTGGTGTTACTGTGTAATGTCCCATTCCCAGCAGTCACCTCTCCGGTCATCACCCAGACACATCCCCCGGTGTTACTGTGTAATGCCCCATTCCCAGCAGTCACCTCTCCAGTTAGCAGCTGAATGATCTTGTTGGTGAGTTGCAGGATCTTCTGGTCATTGTGTCTCTCATGTATCAGTGAGTGAAGTGGAGGCACTGGGATGGGGCTCTGGGTCTTGCGTAGTCTTCCTGGCACAGGAGGATGGCTGGGGGGAAGGACTTGGTCACCAGATGTCTTCTGTGTATTGAGGGCAAGATCAGTAAAAAAAATAAATTAAAAATCTATATATTTGAACTTATTATTTTTAAGCATTAATTGTGCCATATAAAAGAATGATCTATTTTACAGATACTACCACTACCCTATATGTAACCATTTCCTATATCAGTGATTTTCAACCTTTTTAAACTCGCGGCAGACCAAAACAAGATATAAAACTTGCCAAGGCACACCATCTGTCCCCATAGAGAAAAACACTCAAATTGGTCCTCACGGGGGAAAAACTCATTCATTGGGCTCCCCAGAAAACAAAATTAAGCACATTGTTTTTTTTTTTAAATAGGGGCCAATCACACTGGCCCCAACAGAGTGCAAAATAATACACTGGTCCCCCAGATAGCAAAATAAAACACACTGGTCCACAAATGATAAAATAAACAAATCACACTATCTCCCTCAGAAAGAAATAATATACATTGCCCCCACATAAAAAAAACACAATTACATTGGCCCCCACAGACAGCAAAATAATATACATTGGTACGACCCGGGCAGCGGCTGAGCCACCCGGAAGAGCTCAGCGCTGCCTGGGCATAAAGTAAAAAGTTAAGCTGCGGGGGCATCTCCGGCCGGCGATAGTTAAGCTGCGGGGGGCATCTCCGGGTGCCGATAGTTAAGCTGCGGGGGGCATCTCCGGGTGGCGACTCTCTCGCGGAACACTTAGGAACCGCTCACGGCACACCGGATGAAAATCACTGTCCTATATACTGGATATGTCTGGACTGCATCACAGGTCTGCCTCCCCCATTGCCTGGATTGTCATTATCATTAGACTTCCCACTCTTACAGCTGCCAAGAGACCCTGAGGACTGGAACTTGTGAAGCATCAGTGGATCCCTCTGTCCCCTTGCAGCTACGATGCTCCTGCTATTGTTATTGTTCCCTGTTATCAGCTGGCTAAGGAAAATTACTTGGCAAAGCAGCACATGGGCCCCAGAAGCAGCTAAGGAGAAACAAACACTTCCTGTAGAGACGCCTAGCTCCCCGACAGCCAGACCGAGTGACAGCCCCCCTTGGCAATACAGCTGATCTCTACTTGCTGGAAGGCCAGGCAATATCAGACTTTTTATCACGTTTGCTGGACAAGAAGCTGACTCCGTTTCAAATTTTGCTGGACTCTGCCTTGGCCCAACTTAATCAACATTCACAGCGCCTCTCCGAGGCCGAACAGAGGATTTCTCAACTTGGAAGATGACCGTACAAAGGCCCAGTCTCAGCTCCACTCAGAGGAAGTTACTTTAACCTCAATGCAAGATAAACTAGAATCTATTAAACCCAAGGATTTAATCCAACTAGTTTCCTGTTGGCTTCCCTGTGAACTCGGCTGTGCTTCGTTTATAGGATACTTACTTGTGGAAAGGGTGGGAGGCTTAGCCCTATCTTCATGCGCATCTTAAATTATGCGGTCCTGCTTATGGATGCCTACAGAAAGCACACTGGGCTTTCTTGCAATGGCAACAAGATTCTTCTATTGCTATCCTTTTCTGATATGATGGTGACGAAATGATGTGCGTTCTCCCCAATTTGCAAATGTCTATTCATCATGGGTCTCCGCTTTCCCTTATAATCCTAGCACTTTCAGACCCTCTCACCTCCCCAGTCATGTCCCTGTATTATTACTATAGATATAAGTGATGTCACTGTGAGACTCCCAGATCCCCTCACCTCCCCAGTCATGTCCCTGTATTATTACTATAGATATAAGTGATGTCACTGTGAGACTCCCAGATCCCCTCACCTCCCCAGTCATGTCCCTGCATTATTACTATATATATAAGTGATGTCACAGTGACACTCCCAGATCCCCTCACCTCCCCAGTCATGTCCCTGTATTATTACTATAGATATAAGTGATGTCACTGTGACACTCCCAGATCCCCTCACCTCCCCAGTCATGTCCCTGTATTATTACTATAGATAAGTGATGTCACTGTGACACTCCCAGATCCCCTCACCTCCCCAGTCATGTCTCTGTATTATTACTATAGATATAAGTGATGTCACTGTGACACTCCCAGATCCCCTCACCTCCCCAGTCATGTCCCTGTATTATTACTATAGATATAAGTGATGTCACTGTGACACTCCCAGATCCCCTCACCTCCCCAGTCATGTCCCTGTATTATTACTATAGATATAAGGATTGTCACTGTGACACTCTCAGATCCCCTCACCTCCCCAGTCATGTCCCTGTATTATTACTATAGATATGTGATGTCACAGTGACACTCCCAGATCCCCTCACCTCCCCAGTCATGTCCCTGTATTATTACTATAGATATAAGTGATGTCACTGTGACACTCCCAGATCCTCTCACCTCCCCAGTCATGTCCCTGTATTATTACTATAGATATAAGTGATGTCACTGTGACACTCCCAGATCCTCTCACCTCCCCAGCCATGTCCCTGTATTATTACTATAGATATAAGTGATGTCACTGTGACACTCCCAGATCCTCTCACCTCCCCAGCCATGTCCCTGTATTATTACTATAGATATAAGTGATGTCACTGTGACACTCCCAGATCCCCTCACCTCCTCAGTCATGTCCCTGTATTATTACTATAGATATAAGTGATGTCACTGTGACACTCCCAGATCCCCTCACCTCCCCAGTCATGTCCCTGTATTATTACTATAGATATAAGTGATGTCACTGTGACACTCACAGAATGCTCTCACCTCCTCCCCAGTCAGCAAGTAGATGATCTCCAGGGTGAGATTTAATATCTTCTCCTTCTTATCACTACTATCCTTGTCCATCCTCAGGCAATCAGTGATTTATAAAGGATGGGTTTCACCTCCTGGGACTTATAATAAAAAGGTTCCGGTTCCTTAGTGGTCTAGGAAGAAATATAACAATGATATTACACATCACAGAGTAAAGCTGGATTATCTAGGAATAAATAGAATAGAATAGGAATTCCTGTGAGACAAGTTATAGATGTAGGAATCCCCGTGAGACAAGTTATCGATGTAGGGATTCCGTGAGACTGTATATAGATGTAGGGATCACCGTGAGACTGTATATAGATGTAGGGATCACCGTGAGACTGTAAATAAATGTAGGGATCATCGTGAGACTGTATATAACTGTAGGGATCACCGTGAGACTGTATATAGATGTAGGGATCACTGTGAGACTGTATATAGATGTAGATGTGTAGACTGTATGTGTACATAACTCTATAGTAGAGATTCCCAGAAGACTATGTATAATGAGACTATAATACAGGATATACACCTTATGCTGACCGTACCTCACCCCATATACGTATAATACAGGATATACACCTCACGCTGAACGTACCTCTCCCTATATACGTATAATACAGGATATACACCTTACGTGGATCGTACCTTGCCCTATGTACATATAATACAGCATTTACACCTTAAGTTAAAAGTACCTAGTCCTATATTCGTATAATACCGTACCTCACCCTATATAGGTATTATACAGGATATACACCTTATGCAGACCGTACTTTATCCTATATAAATGTAATACGGGATATACATCTTACGCTGACCGTACCTCTCCCTATATACGTATAATACAGGATATACACCTTACGCAGACCGTACCTTGCCCTATGTACATGTAATACAGCATATACACCTTACGTTAAACGTACCTAGTCCTATATTCGTATAATACAGGATATACACCTTACGCTGACCGTACCTCACCCTATATAGGTATTATACAGGATATACACCTTATGCGATCGTACCTAGGGTCTGATCCAGACCCGCTCGCGAGCGCTATGCGCTCGCAAGCGGGTCGATGGTGCCCTAGTGCGCATGCGCGAGACCCGAATAACGACGGGGTAGCCGTCGTTATGGGTCTCGCACCAAAGGGGGCGTGCTGTCGATGGTAAGTGACAGCACGCCCCCTTTGGTGGGCGTGCCGGGGGCATGGCTGCCAGATGGAGGCGTTCCCATGGGAACGCCTACCGTCTGGGTCCAGCCCCACTGACATAACTAGTGATGTCAGTGGGAGTGATTTTGGCTCTGATAGAGCCAAAATCACTCCAGGGCTTGCGGTCACCGAGACCCTACCGCAAGGGTCTCGTCGCAAGCCCGATGGTCTTGACCATCGCGACCATTATCATGGACGCTCGCATAAGCTATGCGAGCGTCCAAAAGGCCGGGTGGAAAAAAAAAAACACGCCCTGATTCAGAGCGTCCGGCTCTGAATCAGGCCCCTAATCCTTTATAAATGTAATACAGGATATGCACCGTATGAGGGATGTAAGGCACGCTATACACATATTATACAGGACAGGGGATGTAAGGCACGCTATATACATATAATACAGGATAAACACAGTATGAGGGATGTAAGGCATGCTATACACATAATACAGGAGGCACACTATACACATATAATACAGGATATACACAGTATGGGGGATGTAAGGCACGCTATACACATATAATACAGGATATACACAGTATGGGGGATGTAAGGCACGCTATACACATATAATACAGGATATGCACCGTATGAGGGATGTAAGGCACGCTATACACATATTATACAGGACAGGGGATGTAAGGCACGCTATATACATATAATACAGGATAAACACAGTATGAGGGATGTAAGGCATGCTATACACATAATACAGGAGGCACACTATACACATATAATACAGGATATACACAGTATGGGGGATGTAAGGCACGCTATACACATATAATACAGGATATACACAGTATGGGGGATGTAAGGCACGCTATACACATATAATACAAGATATACACATATAATACTATAATACAGAATATAATACACTATACACATATAATACTAGATATAATACACTATACACATATAATACAGAATATAATACACTATACACATATAATACTAGAAATAATACACTATACACATATAATACAGGATACAACACCTATATACAGTTATACACATAATAACACCATAGTGACAGGTAACAGAAGATACAACCACTGTCATTACCTGCTGCATCAATGAGTCGTCTCTCCCGGAAGTAGTGATACACCACTTCCGGTCTGTGCGGTCCATCTGATTGTCTTCCAAATCGTTGTCCTCTCAACTTCCGGTCTGTGCGTTTCACCTGACGTGTGCTAGGAGCAGCGCGTGCTGATTGGCTGCGAGAGAATGGCCGCCGCCCAGTGTCTGCGGGTGTCAGGGGGGTCACCTGTCAGGGACACTGCATTACCCATAATACTCAGGCTGCGTGCTGGTGTGTGGCTGTAATGTGTGTGAGTGTAGCACATACACAGGGGTGTGGCTATGCAGATAAGAGGCGTGGTCCCGAGTGACATAACATATTACATGGCAGAAATGGGTGGAATTATTACACGGCACATGTGACCAGCATTATTACATGGCAGAAATGGGTGGAATTATTACACAGCACATGTGACCAGCATTATTACATGGCAGAAATGGGTGGAATTATTACACAGCACATGTGACCAGCATTATTGCATGCCAGAAATGGGTGGCATTATAACACAGCACTTGTGACCAGCATTATTGCATGGCAGAAATGGGTGGAATTATTACACGGCACATGCGACCAGCATTATTACATGGCAGAAATGGGTGGAATTATTACACAGCACATGTGACCAGCATTATTACATGGCAGAAATGGGTGGCGTTATAACACCGCACATGTGACCAGCTTTATTGCATGGCAGAAATGGGTGGCATTATAACACAGCACTTGTGACCAGCATTATTGCATGGCAGAAATGGGTGGCATGACATGGCACATTGACCAGCATTATTGAATGGCAGAAATGGGTGGCATTATGACATGGCACGTGACCAGCAATATTGCATGACAGAAATGGGTGGTATTATAACACAGCACATGTGGCCAGGATTATTGCATGGCAGAAATGGGTGGTATTATGACACGGCATATGTGATCAGCATTATTACACAACACATGTGACCTGTATTACTTAGCACATGTCATTAGCATTATTACACGGCACACAATGGCCGGCATTATTACACGGCACAAGTAAAAGCTTCTCTGCACTGTCTGCAGCTTGTAATCTTATTTTATACAGGAATGAACCAGCCTATATCAGTATAGTTTTGCTGCCCAGAGGACGGACATATTTCTAAAGCCCAAATGACCAGTATATATACACAGCTGTAATCACCAGCCTCGCCATGTGTCTTAATAGATACTGTCAAATTTAGGCTTTGCCTAATTAAGAACAGCGTAGAGCAGTGGTTCTCAAACTGCACCATGCACCCTGGGGTGCCCCAGGACACTCAGGGGCGCTGATAGGGGGGAGGAGCGGGTACAAATTACCTGGGCTTGCTGCAGTGGTCTGGCACCGCGCTGTGTGCTGGGCTGCACTGGGAGACTGCTCGTGGCTGCTAAATCAGCAGCCGGTGCAGTCTCCTATGCCTATGGGGGGAGCCATCTCGCTGATCGCGCCCCGCATTGGCTGTGCACCAGGCTGCGCGCGCTGAAAAAATATAATTTTTCCCAATTTTTTTCGAAGGGGGCGTGACCACGCTTCCCACGATTAGGCCACGCCCCCTGTCACCTGGGCCCGGTGCGGCTCTCGTCGGCCCTGAGGAGACTTGCAGGGGAGCCTCAGGTTGGTTGTCCAGCACCAAATCAAATTATGGTCAATGTAATGTAAATATTTGGACAAAGAAGTGCAAACCTCTCCCCCACCACATAACTGAGCCTAAGGATGACAGGTCAGCACAATTTACTTCACTTTACTACTTTACTCCATTTTGTTCTGAATTTCTCAATAACAAAATTTTGGCTTAGGGGCGCCGTGAAAACAATGCTGGCTCTCTAGGGCGCCGTGATTCCAAAAAGTTTGGGAACCACTGGTGTAGATGGACTGAATAATAAGAGCCTATTCTGCAACTGATAGAGATGTTATACAGCCACTAGTAGGTAAGTACTGGCCTAGTGTTTGTAGATTGCATTGCAGCCTCCAGCAATCTTTGGCTGTGTTATACTAGGCCTGGTGGTACAGCTGCACCAGGTCTGATCTTCTGAAATATATCACAGGGGGTGCTATATGCACTAATGAGACGCTGCTTCCTTATATAGAAGTTCCCTCACAAACCGTGTGAACCAGAGAACAAAAATAGAGAATATGATTGCTCTGTCACAAATTACTAGATGAGTCTCGGGTAAAAATAATATAAATTTAATATATAAAACAATAAACAACACATAACAATCAATAAAATGGAGATATAATGACATAAGCCAGCAATCGCTCTCTCTTGAAATGCACTTAATATTAAAGTGCTAAATATTAATGTACACAAAGACTGACATTTGTGTTCTAAAATAGAGTTAAAATGAAGCGTACCAGCAATATCTGTAACAATGGTGCCAATATTAATGGGGGTTGTAACTAATAAAGGATCCTCAGATTTTTATTAATAGCCGATGGCAATATAAATAACTACGTTCGTTTGGACAGTTGCAGGGCCTGATACAGAGACTTACACTAATGCAATCGTAACTGCCATCTCTCACGGAGCGCAATAGCGAAAATATGCTAATGTCTCCAAAGCTTACCCGAGCCTAGGGATGCCCACTGCAGCCTTCTCATATCTGTCTGACGATGAACAACTGAGTAAACATCGATCAGGCAGCCACGCAAAGTCTGGCTTGACTCAAACACTGTGGGCCTGATTCAGACACGGTCGCAAGCTCTGAGCGCTCTCAACCGGGTCGATGGTTGCCCACAGCGCATGCGCACGACGGCCGGCTGCGTTGTGCGCATGCGCGAGACCCGGCTGGCGACGGGCAATCCGTCGCTCCGGGTCTCGCACCAAAGGGGGCGAGCTGTCGATGTTGAGTGACAGCTCGCCCCCTTTGGTGGGCGGGCCGGGGGGTGGCTGCCCAAACGGAGGCGTTCCCATGAGAACGCCTACCGTTTGGGGGTGGCCCCACTGACATCACGAGTGATGTCAGTGGAGAGATTCCGGCTCTGTTAGAGCCGAAATCTCCCTGGGGCTTGCGGCCACGAGACCCTACCACAAGGGTCTCGTCGCAAGCCCGATGGTCGCGATGGTCTTGACCATCGCGACCATCATCATGGCCGCTCGCAATAGCTGTGGGTGGTCACCCACAGCTATGCGAGCGGCCAGGAGGCCGTTCTAAAAAAAGCAAAAACCCGGCCCTGATTCAGAGCGAGCGCTCTGTCAGAGCGACCGGGTCTGAATCAGGCCCCGTGTCTCTCCTGACACGCTGAGATTGGCGATTAAATGAGGAATATAGTGGCTGACAACTGTATAAGGATAGTGGGCCTGATTCATTACGGATCGCCATTGTGTTCGCTGATGCGATTACGCACGCAGATCTGCTGTGAAAATATGCTAATGAATGTGTCGCACTGCCAGCATAGAGGCCCACTACTGCTATCTCACATCCGTAATACCTTGCAATCCTGCGTGTACATCAAGGACATCGAGTAACATCGCACCCCCATGCACAATTACAACAGGCCAGACCTTACTCAGAATTTGCTAACCTCGTCGCACACAGTGAGTACTCAGGCTGCGTATTCCGTCGCAGCGGCTAATTTATGCACGCCCAAGTAACAGAGTCCAAATGGACAGGCACGCCTGCGTTATTCCGACCACTCCCCCGTCAACACCCCCAAACGCTGCCCTGACGTCACTCACTCTGAGATGGCTCTGTATCTCCATGAGTGATCGCAAAGCCAACGCAATGTTAACTCAGGCATGCGCACTGCGATGAATATGCAAGTGCAGTACGCAACAATCGTCCGTCTGCCTACGCTACCGCAATGGCGATCCGTGCTGAATCAGGCCCAGTATGCACTATTTGAGTGTATGTGAACACCATTGAATTCCAACTTTTAGCAGGGCTGTTGCTTACAGCTCTTTTGTCAGGATTATCTCATTATGGGGCTCATTTAACAACAGTTACATACTCAATGCGACTTGGGCGGCGAGATGAGCGCCCCACGATCGCATTACAGTATGCAATAGAGAGAGGGGCTTCCGAAAAGAGCCCATCCCAGCGATGAGCTTGGAGTGAAGTATCCGGGTCAGCAGTCTCTTCACTCCTCTATCGGTAATCCTGCGCATGTGCGGTCTACCGACCACGCATGTGCAGCGGCCACTGCCGGGGAGGGTTCCGGAGTGTGCCCAGAGTCTATAGCACATGCGCAAGTCACCGGGAAAATGGCTGCAGCGGCCATTTTCCCTGTCTTGCGCAAAACGATGGGAAATTGGCAGCGGCGGCCATTTTACAGCCGTTTTTGCAGCGCTGACACTGGCACCAACGTGGGACTCCGGAGAGGTAAGTATAATATGGGTGCAAGGTGTGCGGTTCAGGCCCTTCCCTGGACCCAGGGGCACCGCACACCCTGCTCCCATTATAAATACGCCCCTGTACATGAGCCTGTAGACAAAGGACCTCATTCAGAGTCGGTCGCAAGCGGCCGCTCGGTCATACGCATCCGATGTTTCCAAACCACGCATGTGCACGCTTAGTTGTGCGCATGTGCGTACGAGGCTTTGCAATCCAAAATGCTGTCGATCGTACGGCTTACGAGCAGGAAGTGGCTTCCGAGAGTTGATTGACATGAAAGGCCGTTTGTGGGTGGTGACGGGGGTGGTGGTCTAAAAACGCAGGCGTACCTCAGCGTTTTCAGGGCGTTTCAGGGGTGTACATAAATTTCATGCTACGACCGACATAGAAGGCCGGAAGTAGTAAAACGTCACTCTGCGAGCAGGTTAGAGGCCTGGCTGATCGTACAGCGAGCCACACAGTACAATCGATACTCTCGAATGTAACTGATGTTAGGATTGATGTTTCTATTTTGAGCCACACAATGCAATCAGCTAATAATCGATTGATGAAGCTAATAACACTGCTAATTGGCTTGTAATTGATTCAGTTGCGTTTGCATTAGTGAATAAAAAGAATAAATAAATTTCATGGGGATGGCTTATTCTATGAGGTTTTCTGTTAATTTTTGGTGTAATTTGCACACAACACAAGCGGCCGCAACCATCAGAAGAAAATTAACATACTGCGACTGACAACGACTGCTATCACTCGTTAGCTAGAGGAGGTGTATTGTTCATGTATGGGCGTCACTTTGGTTGCGACCGACCGGCCTTGCGATTGCTTCCTTTTTCAGTTTCTCAGTCGTGAGGCCTACTACCGAGCGGCCGCTTACGACCGACTCTGAATGAGGTCCAAAGTCTCAGTTTGAGTAGGAGCCGGAAGATGTACAAAACTGGTCCCCGCTTTCCCGTGTGCTCTGGCTAATATGCAGCAGCCACAGGGATTTTTTATGGGCAACAAAAGGGCTAATGCCCGCTGTGGGCTATGTGATGTCAAGGTCCAAGTTTAAAATAGAAGCCGGTATTAACATGCCAAGTGCCGGAGTGTCCATATGTAGTGCCTCTAGTGAGGTTCGGCTGCTGCAGCTGCCTAGAGGGAGAAGCCGTAATGCCGGTAGCTGTGAGTCACAGTTGACACAGTGGACAGCATTGTTGGAATGAAAGAAGCAGGTGTTTAGGCTTGGGAAAGATCCTGCCGGCTCTTTCTAAAAAAAAATATATTGTACACCGTGCATTCTTAATATGGTACCACAATTGCCTAATATTCGCCAGTGGTGAAACCCTACCATTGAAGGCACGTTGAACCTCATACCACATGTGCTCTATAGGGTTCAAATATGGCAAACAGAGAGGGACAACTCATGATGCCAAACTGAGAGGAATGCTCATCCTGCTACAATCTGGTGGCTACGTTCCTGGGCGATGACGCATTGTCCAGCAGAAAGAGCCCGCTCCTGCCTGAGTGAATACATGACATGAACGGGTGCAAATAATCTGCAAGTACGTTTACGTGGAGTCTGCCGGCCCGTGAGGTCTGCAGATGTATCAAGGGTCCTAATGCCTACTGAAAACACCCCACAGTATAACTATCTGGAACTGATGAACCCGCATGCACTTCGGCTTCAAATTCTCCCATAAAATGTCCTTTGCACGATCTACTACCACCAGCATCGGCCCAGAATCAGATCCCAGGAGGTAACTGCCAGCTGACGTCTCGCTACAAGCCCTGATGACACAAAGGGCCTCATTCAGAGGTGGTCGTTAGATGCAAGCGGTCGCTCTGAATCTGGGCGGCCGCTTGCATCCTGGGCGGCCGCCTCCTTGTCGATCGTTAAGCTGTGGGTTAACATCCACAGCTCTAACGACCGGCATGGGTGATGGTCACGATGGTCAAGACCATCGGGGCTTACGACCAGACCCTAGGGTAGGGTCTGGGCACTCGTAAGCCCCAGGGAGCTTCCTGCTCTGTTCGAGCAGGAAGCTCCCCACTGAAATCAGCAATGATGTCAGTGGGGCAGCCCCCAAACGGCAAGCGTTCCGACTGGAACGCCTCCGTTTGGCCGGGCACGCCCCCGGCCCGCCCAGCAAACGGGGCGAGCTGTCACTCAACATCGACTGCTCGCCCCGCCTGCTATGAGACCCCTAACGATGGAACGCCCGTTGTTAGCCGGGTCTCGCGCATGTGCATGACGGAGCCGGCTCCGTCGTGCGCATGCACTGTGGGGCAACATCGAGTCGGTTGTGAGTGCTCACGACCGATTCTGAATGAGCTCCAAAGTGCTTGCTGAAGCACAGAGACCATAATGATAATGGGGAAAAAAAGTGAAGAAACAAAATACGTCAATTACACAGTAATGTAATAGCTTGTACTTAAAGAACTAAAGCCCTCTAATAAAGATTCCTATATTACATGGGTTTTTATTTATTTAGCTGGCATTCTGTATTTCCAGTATCAGAGGCGTAACTAGGGCTCTGAGCGCCCTAGATGGCCTCGCTCCCTTTGCGCGTGACATCATGATGTGGCGCTTAAAGGGGGCGGGGCCACGGCACTTGAAGCCACAGCAGTGCCCGGAGAGTCTTGAAGACGCTGCAGGCAGCTGTAATTATGGCAGGGTGCCTGCCTGTAGCGTCCAATGGTGAAGCAGGGACTGTGGGGTGGCGAGGGTACCGCCCACAGCCCTGCGCTCTCGCACCGGCCGCACACCCCTAGTTACGGCCATGCCCAGGGACCATTTGAGGTCGTACAGCTATGAGGTCAGAATACTGAGGCTATAAATTGGACAGTATGTCCATAATGGGCTTTCCCTGCTCAGGAACCATGATGTTGTAAGGTAAACACTACAAAACTATGAGATGGGAATATTGAGGTTATGAGGTGCTTTGGGAAATTATCAAGTGGGGCTGGGGGAAGCAATATGAGGCACAATGTGTGGACCACTAGAGAAAGAAGTAGATTTCTTGTTAGACATGAATACATTTTCATATTTAGGCATTAGGCTCCCTGCGCCAGGCAACTCTCTGCAGTAACCCTTAAGGTGTATTATGTACAAGACCCTGAAACGCGCCAGTCTTCACTTGTAGGGTTGCAGGGTCAGAGAGGGCCCATCAGTTATCAGGTGTACCAGGCAGCGGTGACTATGGGGATACCAGGTGAGCTATGCGAGGTTGTGAGGTGGGTATTATGAGGTGGGGTACTAAGGCTGTGATGATATATGTGGGTGCCATGACCTGGTAATACCAGGGTTACACTGAGTAGCAGTATTGTTTATGGAGGATGCACACAGGGTTACTGCGTCTGATGTGCCTACACATGAAATAATAGTCATTGCCGGATTGTGTACTATGTTATATGTATGTCTACCTCCCACTATCTTGGTACTTACCCCCGGCCGGGGACACTCAGGGACATTACACACTCGACTTCCGGCCTTTGCGTTCCACCAGACATTCCGCCATGGTAGTGTCAAAATCCCCTTCACGGAGAGGACCCTGACATCATCAGCCAGTGTCCAGTGTCATTCCCTACCATCCAAGTGGGCATATAGGGGGAATATAACCATGTGGCGAGCGTAGCGAGCCACTGAGCCCAAAGCGTGGCGAGCGCAGCGCGCTCCGCGAGGGGACGAGTTTTCTTTTAAAGTGGGGACAACTTGTTTAGCTGTCCTTCATGGGCATGAACTGCACTGTCGCCCTCACTCATGTCACTACCAGGTCCCTGGCAAGAAGTGAAAATACAGCCAACCATTCCTCTGTTGTGTTCTACCTATCCTTCGGGACTTTGCGTTCCACTTGACTTCCGGCCTCTGCGTTCCTTTGCAGCTTGGGTCTAGCAACAACTGTTCCATTCGGCTGCCGACCATTGTTCCAAATTTTTCTTACATAGCACTTCTCCTGGTTGTGTCTGTCAGCGGGTACAGGGAGAGCAGCCTGTGGTGTCACCTTGTACCGTACAGGGAGAGCAGCCTGTGGTCTCACCTTATGTACAGGGGGAGCAGCCCGTGATGTTATCTTATACTGTAGAGAGAGTAGCCTGTGGTGTCACCTTACACTGTACAGGGGGAGCAGACTGGTGTTACCTTTTTGCACAGGGGGTGCGGCGTGTGGTGCCTCCTTACAATGTACAGGGGGAGCAGCCTGTGGTGTCACCTTACACTGTACAGGAAGAGTGACCTGTGGTGTCACCTTATGGACAGGGGGAGCAGCCTGTAGTATCACCTTATGTACAGGGGGCGCAGCCTGTGGTGTCACCTTACACTGTGCAGGGAGAGTGGCCTGTGGTGTCACCTTATGTACAGGGGGAGCAGGTTGTGGTGTCACCTTACACTGTACAGGGGAAGCCTCCCATGGTGTCACCTTATGCTGTACAGGGGGGAGGGGCACGTGGTGTCACTTTATGCTGTACAGTGGGAGCGGCATATGGTGTCACCTTACGCTGTACAGAGGGAGTGGCATGTGGTGTCACATAAGGATACAGGGGAAGCACCTGTGGTGTCACCTTATACTGATACAGAAGAAGTAACCTGTCGTGTCACCTTACACAGTAAAGGGGGAGCAGAATCTGGTTTCATCTTATTCCTATACAAGAGGAGCAACCTTTAGTGTTGACATATACTGATATGGGTGGTGGTCCATTATTACGACAACACATATTTAGCAGACCATATAGTCATGTTATTATAATACATTCGGATAACCCCCTGGTGTCCTGTTATAGTACAGGTGGAGAAGACACCGATGTCCTGTAATACAGGTGGAGTAGGCCCTGGTGTCCTGTTATAATATAGGCGGAACAGACCCCTGTGTCTTCTTATAATACAGGTGGAGCAGGCCCCAGTGTCCTGTTAATATGCAGTTAGAACAGACCCTTATGTACAGTTATAATGCAACTGGAGAAGTCCCTGGCACCCTGTTGTACAGGTGAAGCAGACCCTTGTGTCCTGCTTTTATCCAGGTGGATCAGAACATGGTATCCTGCCCTTGAACAGGTGGAGCAGACCCCAATGTCCTGCTTTTATACAGGTGAAGCAGACCACTGTGTCCTGCTCTTATACAGATGCAGCAGACCATGGTGTCCTGCTCATACACAGGTGGAGCAGACCCCAGTGTCCTAGTTTTATGCAGGTGGAGCAGGCCCATATGTCCTGTCTTTAGCCAGCTGAAACAGTCTCTAGTGTAATGCTGGGAATGTAAATATTAACTTGCTAACCAATGTAAACTAGTAACAAATAAAACAGTTATTATATTTGAAAGATGTTATGATAACTGTTAAATGTGGAAAAAGCTAGGGATAGATTTGCACGAAGGAAATAGACAGGTCCTAGCCTTGGGACAGAGGGCTGTGATCTCGAAGATGTCTGTCAGGGTGTCTTGTTATATTGAGCAATAGAGACTCTCTTAGAGACAGCCAGTGGCTGTGACAGTCCCCAGATCCTCAGAGTGTCACTGATTATCTCCCCGGACATGTCTCACCCTACAATATGCTAAATAACCATGAAAGATTTCAAAACATGAACCATACATGTTTCAAACATCCTTCCAACACGTCTTGTCTGACCCATCCTTAATAAATCCTATTTTGACCCATACTTTCTCAAACCACCACTGTATCTCCCTCCTCCCCTTTGCCTCTAAGCTCAAGAGGATTATCAACCTCCGCATTGCCACATTCCTATCCGTTCATTCTCTTCTCAACCCTCTTCAATCTGGTTTCCGTCAGTTCCACTGCACTGAAACTAAGGTCACCAAGGACGTTCTCTACACCAAATCTAAGGGTCACTTTTCTGTCATCATTATCCTTGATTTGTCTACAGCGTTTGATACTCTCGACCACCCTCTTTTCCTTGACACATTAAACTCTATCGGGTCCCACGACTCAGTCCTCTCATGGTTCTCCTACCTTTCAAACTAATCTTTTTTCAGTCGCTAAATCCATTTTCTCAGTCCCCTGATGTTTTCTACTTGTTCTTCCATCCTCTCTCGTGTCAACGTCTTCTGCCATATCCTCCTGGACAATCCAGGGCTTCCTGAGACATATCCAAGACCGAACTCATTGTTTCCCAGTTCAAGTATCTCTTCACCTCTCCCCCTCTGTTATTAAGGTCACCCTGTCTTCTATCCACCATGTCCATCTTTTTTGTGTTATCCTTAATTCCGCTCTCTTATTGACTCCCTACATTCAGGCCATCTCTCTGTCTTGCTGCTTCCAACACCATAAAATCTCTACAGGACCACTGAGAGCTATTGTGCCTTCCCCTAGAACTCACCACTGCCTGCTGACTCTAACTACAGCCAATTGCTGTCCCCTGTACTTGTCAATACCTTTTTTTTTTGTTTTGCTGCAGTGTATTTCTCCATTGTACTCTTTTGATGGTTGACTGTTGTGCAATGTAATGTTGTTTGCAGTATTTGTTTTTTATGTATACATCTTGAATTGCACTGTTGTACTTAATGAATTACAGATAATACCGTACATCTGAAGGGCATTGGAATGCCAACTGTTGGCTTTTGGCATTTGTAAAAATTTCTATAGTATACAGAGCACCAGGCATTGACCTTTCTGGCGCTGCAGAACTGAACACTATGGGGCATATTCAATTGGGCGCAAGGTTTTGCAAGGAAAAAACCTTGCGCCCCTTGCGGCCAATTTTCGAAATCCCGTGGGTATGCGCGCTCCCGCTACCCGCGGGATTCAATTTAAAAAAAACAATGGGCGTGGGGTTTTCAGCACTGAAAACGACGTGGCGCGTAAATATAAAAAAAAAGTCACTTACCTGCCCGGGTCTCCACGGCTCCCCGCAGCCTCCCCTCTCTCTTCTTACTGGAGAGGGGGCTGCTGGGAGTCCCGGGGGCTGATGGGAGGAGCAAGGGCTGCTGGGAGATGTAGTTCTCCCAGCGCCCATTCCGAGGGGGCCACACACCGCACCGGGGGTCACACACACACACTGACATACTCACCGCTGCTGCAGAGGAGCCGGCTCCCGGCGCTGGATGCAGAAGATGAGAAGACAGAGCTTCGGAAGGTGAGTAATTAAGGATTAATTAACCTAATTGAATACTTCCAATTGTTTAATTAGTCCTTTGGGGGGGGGGGGTGTCAGAGTCCTAAGAACATTGATTTCTGGAAAAATCACGCTTGCTCAGGAGGTGCGCAAAAAAAAAACCTCCCGGCACATGTTTTAAAAAAAAACACGCACTTAATAGAATAGCAGAAAACCCGCACCTGCAGGAAATACCTCGCAGTTGGGGTTTTTTTGCTTTTCTCGCAGCCTATTGAACATGCCCCTAAGCATTCCAGCATTCACCAGCATTGGATTATCGTCATATTTCAACCTACGTGCTTTCTTGAATAAGCATTACACATCTTCAATCTTCTAAATCAGTCATTCAGCCTATTTAAATGGAGAAATGTAATCACTCTGCTGGTTGGTATCAGCATGTGCACCTCACTGAACATGGACCAAAGAAAGCAAAAGGAGAGAGTTGTCTGAGATCTCAAAGCAACTTGATGTTCCTGTGAGTACAGTTGAGAATGGTCGAAAAAGAGCCAAGGGAGACTTCAAAGAGATACAAGCTGAACTCCACAGTCAAAGTGGGCCAGTGTCTGATCGCATTATCCAGCAGTTTTTGAGGGAAAGTGGGCTCCATGGAAGACGACACAAAGAAGACTCCACATTTACAAAAAAAACATAATAAAGCCAGATGAATTTGCTAAAAGTCATATTGACAATGCTTCTGGTAGAATATTCTATGGACAGATGTTTTGGGGTTGCTTTGTTGCACCTAAGAAGGGGGACTTTGAATCTGCAGGACACAACAAAATCTCAATCGATGCCTTGAGGAAGATACATTGGTATCGAAACGCGTTGGCGAGGGGAGGACACAAAGTTTGTTTCGACACTTACCTTGGTTGGGAACGTGGATCTCCGGGGACGCCTGGTTTCTCACTTACTCTGCTATATTGTCTACCTCTGTTATAGACCATGTCATCTGGTAAGCCTCCAATTGTTATTTAATTTTGCTTATATGAATAAAACGTTATCACACTATCAAGATTTTATTTTTTCTACATATTACTGGATTGGATTGTCTATCTGAAGAGACCCACCATATAGATATCTTTATAGGATGGTATCCTCTCCCATTAAAAGCGGATTTATCTACTTTATATAGTAGACCAATACTTCTGGTACGAATATATCTGATATTCACTGCAAATTATTTATATAGCTTTAAAGGTTTTATGCTATGGTATTCTCTTTTTCTTTTTGAGTGACATTGAAACTACCACATGTGAAGAAACTTCAGTAACTTTGATGATTCGGAGTGAATTATTTGACAACATAATAGCGCCTTGACGGACCTGGTGGTGAACTTCTTTATTTTAAAATCTCAAGTCTATCAAGGCATCCTGGATGAAAACATACTGCCCAGTGTCAGAAAGCTCTGTCTCAGTCACAGGTTACACATGAATACTCCAGCAGGATAATGACCCAAAACACAGCTAAAAGCACCCAATAATGGTTAAGAACAGAAAATTGCACCCTGATCTGAACCCTATGGAACATATATGGAAAGCGCTGACACATGCAGTCTGGAGAAGGCACCCATCAAACAGGAGACCAAAGCAGTTTGCTCAGAAAGAGTGGCCCAAACTCCCTGCTTGCTCATTAAGAGCTACAGATATCGCTTGATTGCAGTGATTCCCCCTAAAGGTCGTGCAACAAAATATTAGGTTACTTGCCCCATAATTTTTTGTCCATGCCATTTTCATTTGCCGTATGTTGAATAAAAAATGCAAAGCCTGGTTTCTATTGAATATGGAATAAACAATGCTGGATGCCAAATACTTTTGTCACTTTCAAAAAGGGTTCTTTTATTTTTCGTGGATGGTTACCAACAAATTTGTCCACGTCTGTATTACAATGCAGCATTTATGAACATACTGTACCAGCATATACTGTACAGTAATACATTAAGTTTTAAAAAGATATATCTTCATAGAATCCTCCTCTTTGCTTAGGAAAGAGAAGTAGGGTAAGAGAGAGGGCGCACCGTCTCTTTAATGACATACACATAATGGGACTCCACCTGGAACTTCAGCAACATCCACATACAAGACTGTTGTTGTGTCCGGATGGTGGCGCCATTGACTGAGGGATGATGTGTGTTTGACAATGTTTTTGTGTCTCTGCAAACAAACCTTTCATATAATTTAATTTTTGGTCTCTCATTACTCTGGGCATTTGACCTCCTTACTGTATATCAGTGGTTCTCAACCCTCAAGATTTCCCAGCAGGACATGGTTTGAGAGTTTCTGTCTGTGGAAGCAGGTGGGATAATTACTGACCCAGCAAAATAAATTAACTCACCTTTACATAATGAGAGAAATTCATAGAACGTGACCTGTTGGTGGTCCTTGAGGAGTGGAGTTGAGAACCCTTGCTGTACATCACAGGCTTTCAATTAAGGGGAAGTTTATGCCAGGAACTTGTCTCGGACCTTACGGTCTAATGTTGGCCAATAGGAATTAAGCAGAATTAAGTCCTTGAGCACTGTTCGGTTTCCCCTACATGCTTTTATACCATCTGGGGCCATATCCAGTGAGCCGCGGTAAATTACCGTGGCTAATTAGCTCGCCCGGGGCTATCCAATTATTCCCGAAGTCGGCCTGACAACGGCTATTATCAGGGGTTTTTTTCGGGACGCGTCCCGAAAAATAATCCACGATAAGTGCCATTTTTTCGCCCAAAAAAGGACGAGAACACATAGGAACCGCGATAAGCTCGCGGACCTATGTGTTAACGGGCTAACTATCCTATTATTTTGCCCGAAATAATGGGATAGGGAGAAAAAAAAATCTCGGCGAAAGTCGGGGATAATCGGTGAAAAATCCCCATTTTTCGCCGATCGCGGGGATCAATTAGCGCCTGAACAGTGTTCGGGGCTAATTGGATATGGCCCCTGGTCTTTTATACACATCTATACACGCATCAAAGTGACTTTCTGCTCTAACCACTCAGTGAGTGGATTAACATCTTGCAAAATGGATAAGGACATAAAAGAAATGGGATTTTGTAGTTCCTTTAAGTCCGTTCCTCATTGTCCCCTGGGGGACACTGGATTACCATGGGGAATAGAGTGCAGTACAAAAAAAACAAAACTCTAACCATGAGTTCCAGGACTCTGATGGCGGAAGGGGAGTAGACACCTTCCAAAAGGCATGACGTAAGCCGTCTGAGCTTCACAAGAGACTTGGTCTCGTCTAGCTCTAGTATCTCAGGGAGTGAACTCACAGGTGAACGTGGCCACAGGTCCTCTGCCTCACATGCTTGCGCACACATGGCATAAAATAAATGGACTACACATGAGGAAATTTAGAGTGATAGCTGTAGCAAGGAGGAAGTTTTGCCACCGTACATCCTTCAGGTTCATCCCTGGACAAACTCCCCTTCCCAGACACAGAGAAATGGACCATACAGCTGCACAATCCAAAAAGGATGGGCTGCAAAAAATACAGGTCAGAGTGGAAGTAGCCAAAAGAAAAACCAAGAATGGCTGCTATAAGCAGACACGTAACAAGTTCCCAACCAGCCAAGGGGTAAAGAGGAGCTTGAGGTATTTGCTGTACAGTTTAAACCAGGATAATCCAGCGTCCCACAATGAAGGTATAAAATATAAGACACACATAGAAATATGATTGAAGCAGTATTTTATTATTATTATTATTATTATTTATATAGCACTAGCATATTCCGTTGAGCTTTAACAGTACTACAAATGATACCAAGTCAACCCTTTATATAATAAAACAAAAATCTGAGGAGACAATGATGAGCATATGCCACGAGAAATACTATGCATAATGAGATTTGTTCTTTGGCTGACGTACTTTCCACATACAAACATGCACAAGTTTCACCTGTGCAAATAAAGTTTAAAGATTTGATTTTAGTCATTTCCCACAATCAGAATATAAAAATGTCACCTCACCGTTGTGAGTGCTCTCGTGTCTAATAAAATGTGATTTATGTGGAAAACATTTCCCACACTCAAGAGCATGGAAATAGCTTCTCACCTGTGTGACGTCTCTGATGTGTAACTAGATGTGAATTGTGAGTAAAACATTTCCCACACTCAGCACATGTAGGTAGTTCCTCCCATGTGACGTCTCTGATGCATAACAAGATCATATTTCTGTATAAAACATTTTCCACACTCGAGACAAGAAAAAGGTTTCTCGCCTGTGTGAGTTCTCCGATGTGTAACGAGAGACGATTTCTTTGTAAAACATTTCCCACACTCAACACAAGAAAATGGCTTCACACCCGTGTGACTTCTCTCATGTCTAACAACATCTGATTTGTGTGTAAAATATTTTCCACACTCCGAACACGAAAATGGCTTCTCCCCAGTGTGACATCTCTGATGTACAACCACATCATATTTCTGTGTAAAACATTTCCCACACTCGAGACAAGAATATGGCTTCTCACCGGTGTGAGTTCTCCGATGTGTAACAAGAGAGGATTTGTGTGTAAAACATTTCCCACACTCAGAACATAGAAATGGCCTCTCCCCTGTATGAAGTCTCTGATGTGTAACAAGGGATGATTTCTCTCTAAACGTTTTTCCACACTCAGAACATGAAAACGGCTTCTCCCCTGTGTGAAGTCTCTTATGTGAAACAAGGACGGATTTATATGTAAAACATTTCCCACACTCAGCGCATGGAAATAGTTTCTCACCTGTGTGAGTTCTCTCATGTATAACAAGAGCTGATTTCTTTATAAAACATTTCCCGCATTCGACACATGAAAATGGCTTCACACCTGTGTAAATTCTCTGATGTGTAACGAGAGCTGATCTGTTAGAACAGGGAAACGGGCTCTCACAGATCTTAGCTGGCTGCTGGGTATTGAGCTTTTTGTTCTGTGCAAAACAATTAGTAACAATCGAAGAAGAAAACATATTTTCTACTCTAAGAGCTGCAATATATTTATCAATATCAGTGTTGGGAGAACATTCCTGGTGATTAGAGGTAACCGGTGATACATCTACCCTGTGAGGTACTGGATGTATAATTTGGGTAATAGGGTTTTCTCCCGGAGAATCTCGGGTGATGTCATTATCTTCTATTTTACAATCAGGAAATAAAACGAGATTATCCTCTGAGATATTCCAGCTGTTACATCCATCTGCTGGGAATAAAATAAATATATGACAACATAAATGTTTCTCTGAAACAAGTTTAATTTTTGTATGAAGTTTATAGCATCAAATGGGTAAACTCATTGCCATTTTAAACTGCGACATATACATGATGTATAAAATAGACACAAATAGACTAAAACAGATCCACAACTGTTATTGCAATGTATATTATAAATTTAGTTTGTGAACATAAGTGCAAGATTAGATAATAAATTATAGAAAAAAAATATTTAAGTCCCAGGGTCTCACTAAAACTTCTAGTCACTATAGTATCCAAGCAGAGAATCCACTTGGATTATAACTGAAGTAAACGTTCGGGTCTGACGTTAATGATAGACCCAATTAATGATCACGTAGCAAATCAATACCATTCCATGAAAAGCTAAAGGTAAAGTTCTGAGCAACAGGCTGATCGCTGGGATCAGAGAGGATTCAGCACGGATCGAGCCTCTTTAAAAAAAAAAAAAAAAAAAAAAAAAAAAGGGGTTATCAGACTAAGCACTTTAGAGATGATAACCCATTTCTCTAAAGGGAACACATTCCAACTGATCCTAGTAAATAATAGGTGGTAGCTTAAGAATAGCCAACACCGAATCCTCAGGCTGGGTGTTAAAATAGGTGACAACAAACTTTTACTAGGATCATGGTCAATGGTTCTTCTGATCCGATCACTATCAGCAATGGAACACATAATGGTTCCCCCCTTTCCCCACTCAGTGCTTCTCCAAATACATGAGGTGTGTGGATCGGGGACTTGGAAAGTAAGTTGCCCCTCTTTGCAGACAACACCCTCTTGACCACAACAACCGAGGACCTATCTCCAACCTGTTTAAAAAATACACACCAATATGGCTGCCTCTATGGCTATAAGAATAGGATGTCAAAATCGGAGGCCATATTCTTGAATCTCCTGACTCTATAAGCCCAATATATTGCTATCCAAATAAATGTTAAGTTGCAGAAGAAAAACATATAATATCTCATTGTCTACATCACCAACGCCTATGACTTCCTTTACCAGGAAAACATTCTGGACCTTTTCTCTAGACTCCGGTTACAGCTTTTCTCCTTGCATCCCTTATTCATATTGTGGCTGGGCAGGATAATTGACTGTGAATATTGAAATACTACTCAAAATTCATTATTAATATCCACACCCTTCCTGTGATAGTTCTGTTCTTTGTACTCTGTTCGGTACTTGTTGAGGTTTATCTTCAACAACAAGTGCCAAATGGTCTCTGCTTAAGAAGCCCACTAATCAATGAGGACGTGGTCTTTCCATATCTAGTAGTGTGGTACAACTAATAACAAACTATAAGCACCTTTGCTCCCCCTAGCTTTCTGTCATGGGATGACAATCTAATTATCTTATGCTGCCATCTCTCTATGGTATCGGATTTTGCCTAGGGCGAACAGTTTGGACTTGATAAAATCTTTCTCCTACACATCACTACTTGAATGCTTCTTCATGTTTGCAACCCATGTTCTCTGAATAAACAAATAAAACTAAAAATAGGAGCCCCCACCACCAGGTAACTGCATTGGACAATACTATTTCTTTCAATATGCATCATTATATGGTGGAAAAAGTGGATGACAACAGCAGCATCATACCGGATGTCAGTCCAATACGCCACATAGGCCGAGAAAACGTCTAATGTGTACAAAGCACAAGAAGCCAATTTTTTATTTTGGCAACCTCTCCACAACTTGACATTTCCTCCCTTAAAAACTAAAAACTGTGACTCTTTTATTCCATGATGAGTGTCACCACGCCCAAAAAGAAACACATACACAAGAATTACACAAATATAGGAGCTAAATGGTAAAAGTCGTAATAAATGATTGAAACAAATGAATACTTTATATTTCTTATTCAATAGTGATGCTGTCCTTTATGTTGTCTTGTTGTCAACTTCTTAAGTATAAAAAAACGGAGGAAGCTTAAAGATGGAAGTCTATGGAGACAGCAACAAGCCGGTGTGGGGCATCGTACCCAACTCACAGTTAATTACCAATTTCAGGGTGTACAAAGGTTTCTTTGTCTTCTGTGTAAATTCTCCTCAACAAGGAAGAAAAGACAGCATACCTTACTCACTTGGAAGGGGACAGGAACAGATGTAAAAAGGTTCTTTTAATACATGATATGGTATGGTGACTAAATAAAAGCATACCACACTCAAGATTATAGATGTGAATAAACTCCCAGCTGAGTTTCCTTTATCCTACATAGGTGAAACGCATTCTCCCAATAATTTAATTTTGGTGCATTAAATTAAAACCAAAAGGTGAAGGTGTGATCCAATGTATGGTAAAAGGTAATATAGGTTATATTCACAGGACAGGCCCCACTATTGTTCCAATAAGTCAAAAACTGAAAACCTGATGCTGTCGACACGTTTCACCTCAATAGGAGCCTTTGTCATATCTATGTTTCTTATTGATAGGATACTTGCTCCTTCTCCAAGATATTCTTCTCCAGGTTACCCTGTTATATATGAACTAAGAATAATATTTCTTAGCAGTGTCACCATGGATGTATTTATGTCATTCTAGTAAAAGTACAACACCCCAGGGGAAAAGGCACAATGCTGAACTCCGGAACAGCTTGCTCTGTACCAGCACGATACATCGGCTGTTGGAAATAGGTGGTGGTGGTTCTATGAGTCAGTTGCTCTGGACGATACTAAAAGACAGGAAGGAGTTAAAGCGCCAGAGATGCCACCACTAAGCCCATCGTCTTTGTTGCCAACCGTTGTGCATCCTGTTATCTCCAGACGTTTGCGTAGCAAGGGATGCAGGATTGACATGGCTCCCACCCAGGAGCAGCCATCTGGGGTCACCAGGAGAGGTGAGCCATTTCCTTGTAACTAGAAGCCTCCAGTATGGGGAATCAGATCCAGAATAAATGGTTCCCCGGAGACCAGTGAAGTGACCCTGTGATTCAGCGTAGATATGGTAAACATTAGGTTTGGTGAGGAGAACTCAGTGAGGACTTGGCTGAAATAGAAATATAGGTCGCTGAGAAAGGTTGTGAGGAATCTTCTTCCATCAGCCTTAATTGCTGTGGGTCTCAAGGTTCTGTGTGCCCACCCAAGAGCGGGGTGACCGTGAAGTGAGACCCATGTCATTGCTTGTGGCAATAAAAAAAAGGAGCTTTGCTATGGTGGGTCAGGCCGATGTGAATGTGTGATTGATTTAACCCATTCACAAAAGTCTGTTGGTGGTTTGTTACAAACGTAAGCAATATTTCTTCTGATATTTCCCAGGGTATAAATATATATCAAGAAGTCCACGATACTGAAGGTGCGATATAGGCTGTATGTAGCCTGATAAGCACCAACTTGATGCATGACTCTCCAGGTTCATTCACCAATGGAGGGTACGGACAAAAAGCAGACGGTTGCACCACCGATGTACGAGATACACCATAAAGTGTGGGGAGGAGACTGGTCAGATCTCTGGGCTGGTAACATACAGTGACATGATGTGAAGGGGAGAGCAGGAGTATAATAGGGGATGATGTCTCCTGATGTATGAGATACACCAGAGAGTGTAGGGAGGAGACTGGTCAGATCTCTGGGCTGGTAACATACAGTGACATGATGTGAGGGGGAGAGTAGAAGTATAATAGGGGCTGATGGCTCCTGATGTATGAGATACACCAGAGAGTGTGGGTAGGAGACTGGTCAGATCTCTGGGCTGAAGAATAAGAGATTATTGTGCTGACTAAATTATTATTACACCAGCATACCTACAGGGTTAGGATACAGACACAGGAAGAACATACAAACTCCACATATATAAGACACACACATATAAATCACTTGTAAAAATCAAACCGAACACTATGTCATACGTATCTCTTTTCTGTAATAAGTGTTAAATACTCACCTGTGCAGATATCTGTAGGGATTTCCTCCTCCTTACACTGCTGATCACCCATCATGAACGTCTCATCTTCTCCCTTTGGAACTTCTGCCTTCATATCAGTCATATACGTCTCGTCTTCTCCCTCTATATCTTCTACCTTCAGATCAGTAACATACGTCTCTTCTTCTCCCTCTATAGGTTCTACCTTATTATCAGTCACATTTTCATCCTAAATAACAACACTTTAGTTATTACCGTTCCATTAATTGAGATGATCCAGAAGAATACTAGTGTATTAAACACACCCAGGTCATATAATGTAAGATTGGGTTATTGTACTTGCCTTATGAATCCTTCTCTATCAGTCCTTTGAGGGACACTGGATACTATGAGGTACAGAGTGTGATGACAGGAGCATGGTCACTTTATATTGACCAGAAGACACTCAAACTCCTGCTGATGTCTCTGCACCACACTCTCTACCCCATAGTGTCCAGTGTCCCCCAACTGGATGGTAGAGAAAACAGCAAATGATGTACCTGAAAATTACTTTCCTTTGAAGTACTCAATGACAGCTCTTCCAGTGGGTTAAGTTCCTTCTAATTTAGGTAGAAACAGATGTAAAAAGAATCCCAATAGGATGGTATAAAATGCGACTATCCATCTTCCATGTAAACTATACCAATTGGGCACTATGAGAAGCAGATAAAGTATGCTGGCTGAGAGGAAGAGTGACCAGTTCAGCACAAGTCTTCAGTAGTGCTTGTGCAAGTTGTCAGCAAGTTCGAACGGCCTCAGACACTGTAAAGCAGTTGCTGCTAGGTGATTGTTAGTACTATCCAAGCTATTCCTGCACACATTGCTAGGAGATACAGTATATTAATCCTTCCTTCTGTTTGGCTACCTGCTTGTGCTCCTTCTGCTGTCACAGTGTACAGATCCCAGCTGGCGTGTGACTACCCACTTCTGGTCTTCCTGCTGATACAGCGTCTTATCTCTGCTTGTGTTAGACTATCCATCTCTGCTCTAATCCTGCTGCTGCTGTGTTGTTCCAAACATGGCTCTGTTCTTGGCTACAATTTAGTGCGCTCGCCTCTGAACTGCTTATTAGTGTATCAGACCTACAAGACAAGCTTACACCAGATAGCTGCCTAAGGTATTGTCTGCTATTATAAATGCCTGCTAGTGTGCAGCCCTCGGGACTGCCCAGACTCTTTTGAACAGTGATAAACATATTATCCATATCTGTGCAGCTTATCCATAATAAAGTTCTCACTGCAATCCATAACATCTTGTGGGTTACTTGCTTCTCGTTGCCTTGCCTGCACCAGCTTCTGCCACCGGAATCCTCCCCTGAACCTCACTGGGAAAGTTTACAGGTCATGTGACACACTGTGTCTATGAGTAACTTACCAAGCGGTCTCTAAAATATATATAATATGAACTAAGATGGGAGGGAACACTGGGCTGCCATGGAGTGCTGAGAGGAATAGGAATTATCAGGTATATAAATCACTGTTTTCGCCTTCAGTCCTCCTTGGCAGCCCTTACCATGGCACGTACCCAGGCAATACAATAGTGAGGGCCACAAAGACACATTTAAAGCAACATATGCTGCATAATAATACATTTATTACATGGCTGTGTGGAGAACGTGTCACACACTGAGAACCAGCAGAGGAGAATATATCCCAGTGGTAATAACTAGTGAGGTCATCCAGCTGCCTCTGCTAAGTCCTGTTACTGAGGACTGAGCTTCCTTCCAGAAGTTACCTCTGCCCCAGTATAGGGGCCTATTAATACCCCTGGTACCTTATGTGCACATTACTTATATCCCTGTGTGATTACTTCTGTGATATGTGTGGAAGGGGCACAAACTTTCTAAGGTCTTTAGCGAACCATGAATAAATATTGTGTATACTTAGGACACTCTGTCCTGGGAGAACACACAGTAATCGCTCACACTAAGCCTAGTGACTGACGTCTCCTCACTGGCTGTGGGTAAGACGGTAGACTACTCTCCTGGGTAATGTGATATATAGACAGCACATCGGGAGAGAATATGGGATGGTGATTAGATAAATTATTATTGTAGATATTTAGGTAAGGTTCCTTTATTCCCGTAGTGCCTGTAACTCTCCAGGCAGCTGCCGTCAGGGTCATCCTTCTCATGAGGAGTTCCTGAATCGCTCCATTACAGCACCCAGCGCTAGACGGAGGGCCCATGGGGACACAAAGGACCTGACAGACAGACGGATTCTCTTCAGGACTTGGAGACAACAAAGATTGCTCCTGTAAACAAATTAGTGTGTAAGAAAGCACTTACTGATATGGTTACCATGTGTGTATATAAGGTACGTCCCTTACTGCCTCTATCCGGTAACCAGCACTTACTGATGATACGTGTACCATGTGTGTATATAAGGTACGTCCCTTACTGCCTCTATCCGGTAACCAGCACTTACTGATGATACGTGTACCATGTGTGTATATAAGGTACGTCCCTTACTGCCTCTATCCGGTAACCAGCACTTACTGATGATACGTGTACCATGTGTGTATATAAGGTACGTCCCTTACTGCCTGTATCCGGTAAGCAGCACTTACTGATGATACGTGTACCATGTGTGTATATAAGGCACGTCCCTTACTGCCTGTATCCGGTAAGCAGCACTTACTGATGATACGTGTACCATGTGTGTATATAAGGCACGTCCCTTACTGCCTGTATCCGGTAAGCAGCACTTACTGATGATACGTGTACCATGTGTGTATATAAGGCACGTCCCTTACTGCCTCTATCCGGTAAGCAGCACTTACTGATGATACGTGAACCATGTGTGTATATAAGTCTCTTACTGTCTCTATCCGGTAACCAGCACTTACTGATGATACGTGTACCATGTGTGTATATAAGGCACGTCCCTTACTGCCTCTATCCGGTAAGCAGCACTTACTGATGATACGTGTACCATGTGTGTATATAAGGCATGTCCTTTACTGCCTCTATCCGGTAAGCAGCACTTACTGATGACACGTGTACCATGTGTGTATATAAGGCACGTCCCTTACTGCCTCTATCCGGTAAGCAGCACTTACTGATGATACGTGTACCATGTGTGTATATAAGACATGTCCCTTACTGCCTCTATCTGGTAAGCAGCACTTACTGATGATACGTGTACCATGTGTGTATATAAGACACGTCCCTTACTGTCTCTATCCGGTAAGCAGCACTTACTGATGATACGTGTACCATGTGTGTATATAAGGCACGTCCCTTACTACCTCTATACGGTAACCAGCACTTACTGATGATACGTGTACCATGTGTGTATATAAGGTACGTCCCTTACTGCCTCTATCCGGTAAGCAGCACTTACTGATGATACGTGTACCATGTGTGTATATAAGGTACGTCCCTTACTGCCTCTATCCGGTAAGCAGCACTTACTGATGATACGTGTACCATGTGTGTATATATAAGGTACGTCCCTTACTGCCTCTATACGGTAAGGGTAAGCAGCACTTACTGATGATACATGTACCATGTGTGTATATAAGGCACGTCCCTTACTGCCTCTATCTGGTAAGAAGTGAAGGATATTTGGAATGACAACTTTAGCTGGATCTATCTTAGCCTGACAATATGCAATAAATACCTCTCAGACTCTGTAATATAGTGTAGAAGAGTTTATCGTCATTGCTCTGTAAATGTTTATTGTTTACGGTCACTGAAAGTTCTTTATCTCTGATCTATTTCCATTTGTCCAAGTTAGCTATTAGACGTTTTGTAGAAATACTGGACCCTGAAGCCATAGGGCGGGACGTGGAGGTATAGCCCATGGTTCCTCCTGAATCATTGCCCAAGCCACTGGGGAACCATGGGCATCATGGCCAGAATGGAATTTTTCCATCACTTCTAAGCTAGATGAACCCTTCATGGCCTTGTCCATGCATCTACTCAGTCTCTCCCAGGAACGTTGTGCTAAGATACTGGTACTTTGGCAATCTGGGTTGTTGCCATACTGTCCATCTGTAGAAGACCGAATCTTTCTGTCAGCCATTGGAAGACTTCCTGATGCAGGGACCATTCTCTTGGGGCCACTTACCTACAACTCAGGCAATTTGCCACAGTATCCTCCTTGCCTGAGACATGGAGAATACTGTCCTGGGATAAGTGTGTGCTACTCAGTACTTCTTTAGTGTGTGCAGGAAATCTTCCATCACATGCTGCACAGAGCTTATTACGTGGTCACTTTAGGAGCTTACCTTGGGCAGGTGACTTCCAAGTGTGTGGCATCAGGCTCTGTCTGATGCCACACACTTGGACATGATTTCTTCCACGCTTGCAGCCAGAACTGGAGGACTGTAGAGAGCTCAAGGTTCCTGGCTTCTAACATCTTGCCCGACGCTACCAGTGTGCCGTGCAGGGTGTGCATATTTACAGCATCGATCTTATACATTAGGTGCTTTATGTGTCATCACTCACTGATAGTTCTGATCCCGGGGGACAGCATAGTGATACACTCGGGTAGCCTGCCCATCCTCAGGTTGTAGAACTAACAAGGTGCACTGCCAGAAACGATGAGAGAGGTAAGCCTCTGTTACAGCCGGGAACCATGAGAGAGGTAAGCCTCTGTTACAGCCGGGAACCATGAGAGAGGTAAGCCTCTGTTACAGCCGGGAACCATGAGAGAGGTAAGCCTCTGTTACAGCCGGGAACCATGAGAGAGGTAAGCCTCTGTTACAGCCGGGAACCATGAGAGAGGTAAGCCTCTGTTACAGCCGGGAACCATGAGAGATGTAAGCCTCTGTTACAGCCGGGAACCATGAGAGAGGTAAGCCTCTGTTACAGCCGGGAACCATGAGAGAGGTAAGCCTCTGTTACAGCCGGGAACCATGAGAGAGGTAAGCCTCTGTTACAGCCGGGAACCATGAGAGAGGTAAGCCTCTGTTACAGCCGGCAACCATGAGAGAGGTAAGCCTCTGTTACAGCCGGGAACCATGAGAGAGGTAAGCCTCTGTTACAGCGGGGAACCATGAGAGAGGTAAGCCTCTGTTACAGCGGGGAACCATGAGAGAAGTAAGCCTCTGTTACAGAAACTACACAGACTACTAGCTGACCTAGACAGGAAAAGATACAGGTGATGTGGAGAAGCCAAATTATAGACATAACCCTTTGTATGAACTGCCATGGAGTACTGAAATAGTAAGAAACTTTGTATATTGTTATTTGGTGAGACCCTAAATCCCACCAACCTGATGCTCCTGTGGGATGACTAGTGAGGTCATCCAGCTGCCTTTGCTAAGTCCTGTCACTGAGGGCTGAGCCTCGTTTGCCCAAGAAGTTACCTCTGCCCCAGTATAGGGGCCTATTATTACCCCTGGTACCTTATGGGCACATTTCTTATATCCCTGTAGGATAACTTCTGTGACATGTCTGGAAGGGGCACAAACTTTCTGAGGTCCCTGGGGAATCACCAATACATATTCTGCATTCTTAATACACAATAATCACTCAGCAAGTCCAGTGACTGATGTCCCTTCCCTCATGGGATACGGAAATAGGAAGTCACTTCTTATTTTATTATTTGGTGAGACCCCAAATCCCACCTACCTGATGCTCCTGTGGGATCCTGTGATTCTCCTCTGTACAGTCCTGGGAATAAAGAGGACGGGGACATCTCTCTGGGGTATTTCTGTTACTTGGTCCATCTGTAGGAGACACACAGTGACTGAGTACATTGTATATATGTGATTATCAGGTAATGTGTGTATATAAGGGCCCCCATACCTGCTCTCCCCTATACAATACATGACAGTCTCCTCTTACCCAGTGATGTGAGGGGCCGGTGATTCTCCATCATCACGTCCTTGTACAGACCCTTGTGTTCCTCTATATACTCCCCCTCCTGCATGGAGACATAGACAGTGACAGACACATCCCCTGGTGTTACTGTATAATGTCCCATTCCCAGCAGTCACCTCTCCGGTCATCACCCAGACACATCCCCTGGTGTTACTGTATAATGTCCCATTCCCAGCAGTCACCTCTCCGGTCATCAGCCAGACACATCACCTGGTGTTACTGTATAATGTCCCATTCCCAGCAGTCAGCTCTCCAGTCATCACCCAGACACATCTCCTGGTGTTACTGTATAATGTCCCATTCCCAGCAGTCACCTCTCCAGTCATCACCCAGACACATCCCCTGGTGTTACTGTATAATGTCCCATTCCCAGCAGTCACCTCTCCAGTCATCACCTAGACACATCCCCTGGTGTTACTGTATAATGTCCCGTTCCCAGCAGTCACCTCTCCAGTCATCACCCAGACACATCCCCTGGTGTTACTGTATAATGTCCCATTCCCAGCAGTCACCTTTCCAGCCAGCAGCTGAATGATCTTGTTGGTGAGTTCCAGGATCTTCTGGTCATTGTGTCTTTCATGTATAAGTGAGTGAGGTGGAGGCACCGTGATGGGGCTCTGGGTCCTGCTCAGTCCTTCTGACACACAGGGACGGCTGCTGGGTGTCTCACACTCACTGGATGTCTTCTTCACTACTGTGTAATCCTGTGTATTGGAGAGACATCAAAAATCACTGCATACACTGCCAGATCCTCTCACCTCCCCAGTCATGTCCCTGTATTATTACTATAGATATAAGTGACGTCACTGTGAAACTCCTAGACCAGCTCAACTCCTGTCATGTCCCTCTATTACTATAAATTGACACTGTGATACTCTTAGATTCCATCACCTCCAGATTCATATCCCTGAATTATTAATATATAAGCACACATTATGTATATAGCGTTCCCCCTAGGCTGTTTCAGTGGGGCGCCGCGCCCTGGCCTATTTCAAAAGGGCAGATAGCACCCTGCCCTCCGGAGATGCACCCCGCTGAAACAGCCTGCAAGTTCTGTTCCCTCCCGCCGGCTGCAGTGTCCCGGGGTGGGGAAAATTGCGGTGCATCGGTCACCAACAGTGAATGGATGCCGGCCGCATGCTCCCGGCATCCATTCACAGTGATGGCAGCTCTTAGGGGCTTCCCGGGATGTCCGTAAGTGCAGTGCAGGCCCCAAGAGTTGGTCAAGCCCCTTTTCGGGCACGCGCCCTGCCTGGCGCTGGTCCTAGAGTAAACACTATATAAGTGATGTCGCTTTGACACTCCCAGATCCCCTCACCTCCCCAGTCATGTCCCTGTATTATTACTATAGATATAAGTGATGTCACTGTGACACTCCCAGATCCCCTCACCTCCCCAGTCATGTCCCTGTATTATTACTATAGATATAAGTGATGTCACTGTGACACTCCCAGATCCCCTCACCTCCCCAGTCATGTCCCTGTATTACTACTATAGGTATATGTGATGTCACTGTGACACTCCCAGATCCCCATCACCTCCCCAGTCATGTCCCTGTATTATTACTATAGATATAAGTGATGTCACTGTGACACTCCCAGATCCCCTCACCTCCCCAGTCATGTCCCTGTATTATTACTATAGATATAAGTGATGTCCCTGTGACACTACCAGATCCTCTCACCTCCCCAGTCATGTCCCTGTATTATTACTATAGATATAAGTGATGTCCCTGTGACACTACCAGATCCTCTCACCTCCCCAGTCATGTCCCTGTATTATTACTATAGATATAAGTGATGTCACTGTGACACTACCAGATCCTCTCACCTCCCCAGTCATGTCCCTGTATTATTACTATAGATATAAGTGATGTCACTGTGACACTCCCAGATCCCCTCACCTCCCCAGTCATGTCCCTGTATTAATACTATAGATATAAGTGATGTCCCTGTGACACTCCCAGACCCCCTCACCTCCCCAGTCATGTCCCTGTATTATTACTATAGATATAAGTGATGTCCCTGTGACACTACCAGATCCTCTCACCTCCCCAGTCATGTCCCTGTATTATTACTATAGATATAAGTGATGTCACTGTGAAACTCCCAGATCCCCATCACCTTCCCAGTCATGTCCCTGTATTATTACTATAGATATAAGTGATGTCACGGTGACACTCCCAGATCCCCTCCCCAGTCATGTCCCTGTATTATTACTATAGATATAAGTGATGTCACTGTGACACTCCCAGATCCCCTCACCTCCCCAGTCATGTCCCTGTATTATTACTATAGATATAAGTGATGTCACAGTGACACTCCCAGATCCCCTCACCTCCCCAGTCATGTCCCTGTATTATTACTATAGATATAAGTGATGTCACTGTGACACTCCCAGATCCCCTCACCTCCCCAGTCATGTCCCTGTATTATTACTATAGATATAAGTGATGTCACAGTGACACTCCCAGATCCCCTCACCTCCCCAGTCATGTCCCTGTATTATTACTATAGATATAAGTGATGTCACTGTGACACTCCCAGATCCCCATCACCTCCCCAGTCATGTCCCTGTATTATTACTATAGATATAAGTGATGTCCCTGTGACACTCCCAGATCCCCATCACCTCCCCAGTCATGTCCCTGTATTATTACTATAGATATAAGTGATGTCCCTGTGACACTCCCAGATCCCCTCACCTCCCCAGTCATGTCCCTGTATTATTACTATAGACATAAGTGATGTCACTGTGACACTCCCAGATCCCCATCACCTCCCCAGTCATGTCCCTGTATTATTACTATAGATATAAGTGATGTCCCTGTGACACTACCAGATCCCCTCACCTCCCCAGTCATGTCCCTGTATTATTACTATAGATATAAGTGATGTCACAGTGACACTCCCAGATCCCCTCACCTCCCCAGTCATGTCCCTGTATTATTACTATAGATATAAGTGATGTCACTGTGACACTCCCAGATCCCCTCACCTCCCCAGTCATGTCCCTGTATTATTACTATAGATATAAGTGATGTCACTGTGACACTCCCAGATCCCCTCACCTCCCCAGTCATGTCCCTGTATTATTACTATAGATATAAGTGATGTCACTGTGACACTATCAGATCCCCTCACCTCCCCAGTCATGTCCCTGTATTATTACTATAGATATAAGTGATGTCACTGTGACTCTCCCAGATCCCCATCACCTCCCCAGTCATGTCCCTGTATTATTACTATAGATATAAGTGATGTCACTGTGACACTCCCAGATCCCCTCACCTCCCCAGTCATGTCCCTGTATTATTACTATAGATATAAGTGATGTCACTGTGACACTACCAGATCCTCTCACCTCCCCAGTCATGTCCCTGTATTATTACTATAGATATAAGTGATGTCACTGTGACACTCCCAGATCCCCATCACCTCCCCAGTCATGTCCCTGTATTATTACTATAGATATAAGTGATGTCACTGTGACACTCCCAGATCCCCTCACCTCCCCAGTCATGTCCCTGTATTATTACTATAGATATAAGTGATGTCACTGTGACACCCCCAGATCCCCTCACCTCCCCAGTTAGCAGGTAGATAATCTCCATGGTGACAGATAATATCTTTTCAGTCAGGTGCCTCCTGTCTTTCTCCATCCTCGCTGAATTGGTGTACAGGACACGTCTCATCCTCATGTGACTTTTAATAACAGCTCTGGTTCATCAAACACCAATTGTCTAGAAATAAATATAAAAATAAGTTTTCTTGGAAGTTTTAATGATTAAGCCTTATTAAACAGTGCAATAAACATCGTACAATAATGTATTAATGTGAAACCACCATTGATCATAGTAAGAAGTCTTAGTTTCCTAGATACCACTTGGTCCAATTTTTGGGGGAAATTTGGTTTTGAATTTAGTTTAAATTCCAGAAATTAGGAGATTATGATTTTGCCCAGAATGACGAGTATTAGGTGATGGTAATTAAGAACAGCAGCATTCCCAATGCACACCAATACCAAATAACTGATACACAGGTCACACAGATGCCGCACAATACAGGCTTATTATAATAATACAACAACAAAAGGACACCACAGACTGCTACCCCTGTATAAAAATAATAGCAGGACACCACACACTGCTACCACTGTATAAGAATTATAGCAGGACACCACAGGCTGCTCCCCCGTATAACAGACACCACAGGCTGCTCCCCCGGTATAACAGACACCACAGGCTGCTCCCCCGGTATAACAGACACCACAGGCTGCTCCCCCGGTATAACAGACACCACAGGCTGCTCCCCCGGTATAACAGACACCACAGGCTGCTCCCCCGGTATAACAGACACCACAGGCTGCTCCCCCGGTATAACAGACACCACAGGCTGCTCCCCCGGTATAACAGACACCACAGGCTGCTCCCCCGGTATAACAGACACCACAGGCTGCTCCCCCGGTATAACAGACACCACAGGCTGCTCCCCCGGTATAACAGACACCACAGGCTGCTCCCCCGGTATAACAGACACCACAGGCTGCTCCCCCTGTATAACAGACACCACAGGCTGCTCCCCCTGTATAACAGACACCACAGGCTGCTCCCCCTGTATAACAGACACCACAGGCTGCTCCCCCGGTATAACAGACACCACAGGCTGCTCCCCCGGTATAACAGACACCACAGGCTGCTCCCCCGGTATAACAGACACCACAGGCTGCTCCCCCGGTATAACAGACACCACAGGCTGCTCCCCCGGTATAACAGACACCACAGGCTGCTCCCCCGGTATAACAGACACCACAGGCTGCTCCCCCGGTATAACAGACACCACAGGCTGCTCCCCCGGTATAACAGACACCACAGGCTGCTCCCCCGGTATAACAGACACCACAGGCTGCTCCCCCTGTATAACAGACACCACAGGCTGCTCCCCCGGTATAACAGACACTACAGGCTGCTCCCCCGGTATAACAGACACTACAGGCTGCTCCCCCGGTATAACAGACACCACAGGCTGCTCCCCCGGTATAATAATAATAACAGGATACCACAGGCTGCTCCCCCGGTATAACAGACACTACAGGCTGCTCCCCCGGTATAACAGACACTACAGGCTGCTCCCCCGGTATAACAGACACCACAGGCTGCTCCCCCGGTATAACAGACACCACAGGCTGCTCCCCCAGTATAACAGACACCACAGGCTGCTCCCCCGTATAACAGACACCACAGGCTGCTCCCCCGGTATAACAGACACCACAGGCTGCTCCCCCAGTATAACAGACACCACAGGCTGCTCCCCCAGTATAACAGACACCACAGGCTGCTCCCCCAGTATAACAGACACCACAGGCTGCTCCCCCAGTATAACAGACACCACAGGCTGCTCCCCCGGTATAACAGACACCACAGGCTGCTCCCCCTGTATAACAGACAACACAGGCTGCTCCCCCGGTATAACAGACACCACAGGCTGCTCCCCCTGTATAACAGACACCACAGGCTGCTCCCCCAGTATAACAGACACCACAGGCTGCTCCCCCAGTATAAGAGACACCACAGGCTGCTCCCCCGGTATAACAGACACCACAGGCTGCTCCCCCTGTATAACAGACACCACAGGCTGCTCCCCCGGTATAACAGACACCACAGGCTGCTCCCCCGGTATAACAGACACCACAGGCTGCTCCCCCGGTATAACAGACACCACAGGCTGCTCCCCCGGTATAACAGACACCACAGGCTGCTCCCCCGGTATAATAATAATAATAATTACCGGCAACCAGATACTTTAACGTCTTCTCTGTAACAATCTCGTCGCTCTCGGTGACCCGGATGCTGAAAAGGAGGAAAAACACTTTCCGGTCCATATAGACCTCCGGCCTGTGAGTTCTTCATACCGGAAAGTGTTTTTCCTCCTTTTCAGCATCCGGGTCACCGAGAGCGACGAGATTGTTACAGAGAAGACGTTAAAGTATCTGGTTGCCGGTAATTATTATTATTATTATACCGGGGGAGCAGCCTGTGGTGTCTGTTATACCGGGGGAGCAGCCTGTGGTGTCTGTTATACCGGGGGAGCAGCCTGTGGTGTCTGTTATACCGGGGGAGCAGCCTGTGGTGTCTGTTATACCGGGGGAGCAGCCTGTGGTGTCTGTTATACCGGGGGAGCAGCCTGTGGTGTCTGTTATACAGGGGGAGCAGCCTGTGGTGTCTGTTATACAGGGGGAGCAGCCTGTGGTGTCTGTTATACTGGGGGAGCAGCCTGTGTTGTCTGTTATACAGGGGGAGCAGCCTGTGTTGTCTGTTATACTGGGGGAGCAGCCTGTGGTGTCTGTTATACCGGGGGAGCAGCCTGTGTTGTCTGTTATACAGGGGGAGCAGCCTGTGGTGTCTGTTATACCGGGGGAGCAGCCTGTGGTGTCTGTTATACAGGGGGAGCAGCCTGTGGTGTCTGTTATACAGGGGGAGCAGCCTGTGGTGTCTGTTATACCGGGGGAGCAGCCTGTGGTGTCTGTTATACAGGGGGAGCAGCCTGTGGTGTCTGTTATACTGGGGGAGCAGCCTGTGGTGTCTGTTATACCGGGGGAGCAGCCTGTGGTGTCTGTTATACCGGGGGAGCAGCCTGTGGTGTCTGTTATACCGGGGGAGCAGCCTGTGGTGTCTGTTATACCGGGGGAGCAGCCTGTGGTGTCTGTTATACCGGGGGAGCAGCCTGTGGTGTCTGTTATACCGGGGGAGCAGCCTGTGGTGTCTGTTATACCGGGGGAGCAGCCTGTGGTGTCTGTTATACCGGGGGAGCAGCCTGTGGTGTCTGTTATACAGGGGGAGCAGCCTGTGGTGTCTGTTATACCGGGGGAGCAGCCTGTGGTGTCTGTTATACCGGGGGAGCAGCCTGTGGTGTCTGTTATACAGGGGGAGCAGCCTGTGTTGTCTGTTATACTGGGGGAGCAGCCTGTGTTGTCTGTTATACAGGGGGAGCAGCCTGTGTTGTCTGTTATACTGGGGGAGCAGCCTGTGGTGTCTGTTATACCGGGGGAGCAGCCTGTGTTGTCTGTTATACTGGGGGAGCAGCCTGTGGTGTCTGTTATACCGGGGGAGCAGCCTGTGTTGTCTGTTATACAGGGGGAGCAGCCTGTGGTGTCTGTTATACAGGGGGAGCAGCCTGTGGTGTCTGTTATACGGGGGAGCAGCCTGTGGTGTCTGTTATACAGGGGGAGCAGCCTGTGGTGTCTGTTATACAGGGGGAGCAGCCTGTGGTGTCTGTTATACAGGGGGAGCAGCCTGTGGTGTCTGTTATACCGGGGGAGCAGCCTGTGGTGTCTGTTATACAGGGGGAGCAGCCTGTGGTGTCTGTTATACCGGGGGAGCAGCCTGTGGTGTCTGTTATACCGGGGGAGCAGCCTGTGTTGTCTGTTATACCGGGGGAGCAGCCTGTGGTGTCTGTTATACCGGGGGAGCAGCCTGTGTTGTCTGTTATACCGGGGGAGCAGCCTGTGGTGTCTGTTATACCGGGGGAGCAGCCTGTGGTGTCTGTTATACCGGGGGAGCAGCCTGTGGTGTCTGTTATACAGGGGGAGCAGCCTGTGGTGTCTGTTATACCGGGGGAGCAGCCTGTGGTGTCTGTTATACCGGGGGAGCAGCCTGTGGTGTCTGTTATACAGGGGGAGCAGCCTGTGGTGTCTGTTATACCGGGGGAGCAGCCTGTGGTGTCTGTTATACAGGGGGAGCAGCCTGTGGTGTCTGTTATACCGGGGGAGCAGCCTGTGGTGTCTGTTATACCGGGGGAGTAGCCTGTGTTGTCTGTTATACAGGGGGAGCAGCCTGTGGTGTCTGTTATACCGGGGGAGCAGCCTGTGGTGTCTGTTATACCGGGGGAGCAGCCTGTGGTGTCTGTTATACCGGGGGAGCAGCCTGTGGTGTCTGTTATACCGGGGGAGCAGCCTGTGGTGTCTGTTATACAGGGGGAGCAGCCTGTGGTGTCTGTTATACCGGGGGAGCAGCCTGTGTTGTCTGTTATACTGGGGGAGCAGCCTGTGGTGTCTGTTATACAGGGGGAGCAGCCTGTGGTGTCTGTTATACTGGGGGAGCAGCCTGTGGTGTCTGTTATACCGGGGGAGCAGCCTGTGGTGTCTGTTATACCGGGGGGAGCAGCCTGTGGTGTCTGTTATACTGGGGGAGCAGCCTGTGGTGTCTGTTATACTGGGGGAGCAGCCTGTGGTGTCTGTTATACCGGGGGAGCAGCCTGTGGTGTCTGTTATACCGGGGGAGCAGCCTGTGGTGTCTGTTATACCGGGGGAGCAGCCTGTGGTGTCTGTTATACCGGGGGAGCAGCCTGTGGTGTCTGTTATACCGGGGGAGCAGCCTGTGGTGTCTGTTATACCGGGGGAGCAGCCTGTGGTGTCTGTTATACCGGGGGAGCAGCCTGTGGTGTCTGTTATACCGGGGGAGCAGCCTGTGGTGTCTGTTATACCGGGGGAGCAGCCTGTGGTGTCTGTTATACCGGGGGAGCAGCCTGTGGTGTCTGTTATACAGGGGGAGCAGCCTGTGGTGTCTGTTATACCGGGGGAGCAGCCTGTGGTGTCTGTTATACAGGGGGAGCAGCCTGTGGTGTCTGTTATACCGGGGGAGCAGCCTGTGGTGTCTGTTATACAGGGGGAGCAGCCTGTGTTGTCTGTTATACTGGGGGAGCAGCCTGTGGTGTCTGTTATACTGGGGGAGCAGCCTGTGTTGTCTGTTATACAGGGGGAGCAGCCTGTGGTGTCTGTTATACTGGGGGAGCAGCCTGTGGTGTCTGTTATACGGGGGAGCAGCCTGTGGTGTCTGTTATACAGGGGGAGCAGCCTGTGGTGTCTGTTATACAGGGGGAGCAGCCTGTGGTGTCTGTTATACAGGGGGAGCAGCCTGTGGTGTCTGTTATACAGGGGGAGCAGCCTGTGGTGTCTGTTATACTGGGGGAGCAGCCTGTGTTGTCTGTTATACCGGGGGAGCAGCCTGTGGTGTCTGTTATACTGGGGGAGCAGCCTGTGGTGTCTGTTATACCGGGGGAGCAGCCTGTGGTGTCTGTTATACTGGGGGAGCAGCCTGTGGTGTCTGTTATACCGGGGGAGCAGCCTGTGGTGTCTGTTATACCGGGGGAGCAGCCTGTGGTGTCTGTTATACCGGGGGAGCAGCCTGTGGTGTCTGTTATACCGGGGGAGCAGCCTGTGGTGTCTGTTATACAGGGGGAGCAGCCTGTGGTGTCTGTTATACCGGGGGAGCAGCCTGTGGTGTCTGTTATACAGGGGGAGCAGCCTGTGGTGTCTGTTATACAGGGGGAGCAGCCTGTGGTGTCTGTTATACTGGGGGAGCAGCCTGTGTTGTCTGTTATACAGGGGGAGCAGCCTGTGGTGTCTGTTATACTGGGGGAGCAGCCTGTGTTGTCTGTTATACCGGGGGAGCAGCCTGTGGTGTCTGTTATACAGGGGGAGCAGCCTGTGGTGTCTGTTATACCGGGGGAGCAGCCTGTGTTGTCTGTTATACAGGGGGAGCAGCCTGTGGTGTCTGTTATACCGGGGGAGCAGCCTGTGGTGTCTGTTATACTGGGGGAGCAGCCTGTGGTGTCTGTTATACAGGGGGAGCAGCCTGTGGTGTCTGTTATACTGGGGGAGCAGCCTGTGGTGTCTGTTATACAGGGGGAGCAGCCTGTGGTGTCTGTTATACGGGGGAGCAGCCTGTGGTGTCTGTTATACAGGGGGAGCAGCCTGTGGTGTCTGTTATACAGGGGGAGCAGCCTGTGGTGTCTGTTATACCGGGGGAGCAGCCTGTGTTGTCTGTTATACAGGGGGAGCAGCCTGTGGTGTCTGTTATACTGGGGGAGCAGCCTGTGGTGTCTGTTATACTGGGGGAGCAGCCTGTGGTGTCTGTTATACCGGGGGAGCAGCCTGTGGTGTCTGTTATACAGGGGGAGCAGCCTGTGGTGTCTGTTATACAGGGGGAGCAGCCTGTGGTGTCTGTTATACCGGGGGAGCAGCCTGTGTTGTCTGTTATACAGGGGGAGCAGCCTGTGGTGTCTGTTATACCGGGGGAGCAGCCTGTGGTGTCTGTTATACCGGGGGAGCAGCCTGTGGTGTCTGTTATACAGGGGGAGCAGCCTGTGGTGTCTGTTATACAGGGGGAGCAGCCTGTGGTGTCTGTTATACCGGGGGAGCAGCCTGTGTTGTCTGTTATACAGGGGGAGCAGCCTGTGGTGTCTGTTATACTGGGGGAGCAGCCTGTGGTGTCTGTTATACCGGGGGAGCAGCCTGTGTTGTCTGTTATACAGGGGGAGCAGCCTGTGGTGTCTGTTATACTGGGGGAGCAGCCTGTGGTGTCTGTTATACTGGGGGAGCAGCCTGTGGTGTCTGTTATACAGGGGGAGCAGCCTGTGGTGTCTGTTATACGGGGGAACAGCCTGTGGTGTCTGTTATACAGGGGGAGCAGCCTGTGGTGTCTGTTATACAGGGGGAGCAGCCTGTGGTGTCTGTTATACCGGGGGAGCAGCCTGTGTTGTCTGTTATACAGGGGGAGCAGCCTGTGGTGTCTGTTATACTGGGGGAGCAGCCTGTGGTGTCTGTTATACTGGGGGAGCAGCCTGTGGTGTCTGTTATACAGGGGGAGCAGCCTGTGGTGTCTGTTATACCGGGGGAGCAGCCTGTGTTGTCTGTTATACTGGGGGAGCAGCCTGTGGTGTCTGTTATACTGGGGGAGCAGCCTGTGGTGTCTGTTATACTGGGGGAGCAGCCTGTGGTGTCTGTTATACCGGGGGAGCAGCCTGTGGTGTCTGTTATACGGGGGAGCAGCCTGTGGTGTCTGTTATACTGGGGGAGCAGCCTGTGGTGTCTGTTATACCGGGGGAGCAGCCTGTGGTGTCTGTTATACAGGGGGAGCAGCCTGTGGTGTCTGTTATACAGGGGGAGCAGCCTGTGGTGTCTGTTATACCGGGGGAGCAGCCTGTGGTATCCTGTTATTATTATTATACCGGGGGAGCAGCCTGTAGTGTCTGTTATACGGGGGAGCAGCCTGTAGTGTCTGTTATACAGGGGGAGCAGCCTGTAGTGTCTGTTATACAGGGGGAGCAGCCTGTGGTATCCTGTTATTATTATTATACCGGGGGAGCAGCCTGTGGTGTCTGTTATACCGGGGGAGCAGCCTGTGGTGTCTGTTATACCGGGGGAGCAGCCTGTGGTGTCTGTTATACCGGGGGAGCAGCCTGTGGTGTCTGTTATACCGGGGGAGCAGCCTGTGGTGTCTGTTATACCGGGGGAGCAGCCTGTGGTGTCTGTTATACCGGGGGAGCAGCCTGTGGTGTCTGTTATACAGGGGGAGCAGCCTGTGGTGTCTGTTATACAGGGGGAGCAGCCTGTGGTGTCTGTTATACCGGGGGAGCAGCCTGTGTTGTCTGTTATACAGGGGGAGCAGCCTGTGGTGTCTGTTATACTGGGGGAGCAGCCTGTGGTGTCTGTTATACCGGGGGAGCAGCCTGTGTTGTCTGTTATACAGGGGAGCAGCCTGTGGTGTCTGTTATACTGGGGGAGCAGCCTGTGGTGTCTGTTATACTGGGGGAGCAGCCTGTGGTGTCTGTTATACAGGGGGAGCAGCCTGTGGTGTCTGTTATACGGGGGAGCAGCCTGTGGTGTCTGTTATACAGGGGGAGCAGCCTGTGGTGTCTGTTATACAGGGGGAGCAGCCTGTGGTGTCTGTTATACCGGGGGAGCAGCCTGTGGTGTCTGTTATACCGGGGGAGCAGCCTGTGTTGTCTGTTATACAGGGGGAGCAGCCTGTGGTGTCTGTTATACCGGGGGAGCAGCCTGTGGTGTCTGTTATACCGGGGGAGCAGCCTGTGGTGTCTGTTATACAGGGGGAGCAGCCTGTGGTGTCTGTTATACCGGGGGAGCAGCCTGTGTTGTCTGTTATACAGGGGGAGCAGCCTGTGGTGTCTGTTATACCGGGGGAGCAGCCTGTGGTGTCTGTTATACTGGGGGAGCAGCCTGTGGTGTCTGTTATACCGGGGGAGCAGCCTGTGGTGTCTGTTATACTGGGGGAGCAGCCTGTGGTGTCTGTTATACCGGGGGAGCAGCCTGTGGTGTCTGTTATACGGGGGAGCAGCCTGTGGTGTCTGTTATACTGGGGGAGCAGCCTGTGGTGTCTGTTATACCGGGGGAGCAGCCTGTGGTGTCTGTTATACAGGGGGAGCAGCCTGTGGTGTCTGTTATACAGGGGGAGCAGCCTGTGGTGTCTGTTATACCGGGGGAGCAGCCTGTGGTATCCTGTTATTATTATTATACCGGGGGAGCAGCCTGTAGTGTCTGTTATACGGGGGAGCAGCCTGTAGTGTCTGTTATACAGGGGGAGCAGCCTGTAGTGTCTGTTATACAGGGGGAGCAGCCTGTGGTATCCTGTTATTATTATTATACCGGGGGAGCAGCCTGTGGTGTCTGTTATACCGGGGGAGCAGCCTGTGGTGTCTGTTATACCGGGGGAGCAGCCTGTGGTGTCTGTTATACCGGGGGAGCAGCCTGTGGTGTCTGTTATACCGGGGGAGCAGCCTGTGGTGTCTGTTATACCGGGGGAGCAGCCTGTGGTGTCTGTTATACAGGGGGAGCAGCCTGTGGTGTCTGTTATACAGGGGGAGCAGCCTGTGGTGTCTGTTATACCGGGGGAGCAGCCTGTGTTGTCTGTTATACAGGGGGAGCAGCCTGTGTTGTCTGTTATACTGGGGGAGCAGCCTGTGGTGTCTGTTATACCGGGGGAGCAGCCTGTGTTGTCTGTTATACAGGGGGAGCAGCCTGTGGTGTCTGTTATACTGGGGGAGCAGCCTGTGGTGTCTGTTATACTGGGGGAGCAGCCTGTGGTGTCTGTTATACAGGGGGAGCAGCCTGTGGTGTCTGTTATACGGGGGAGCAGCCTGTGGTGTCTGTTATACAGGGGGAGCAGCCTGTGGTGTCTGTTATACAGGGGGAGCAGCCTGTGGTGTCTGTTATACCGGGGGAGCAGCCTGTGGTGTCTGTTATACAGGGGGAGCAGCCTGTGGTGTCTGTTATACTGGGGGAGCAGCCTGTGGTGTCTGTTATACTGGGGGAGCAGCCTGTGGTGTCTGTTATACAGGGGGAGCAGCCTGTGGTGTCTGTTATACCGGGGGAGCAGCCTGTGTTGTCTGTTATACCGGGGGAGCAGCCTGTGGTGTCTGTTATACTGGGGGAGCAGCCTGTGGTGTCTGTTATACTGGGGGAGCAGCCTGTGGTGTCTGTTATACTGGGGGAGCAGCCTGTGGTGTCTGTTATACCGGGGGAGCAGCCTGTGGTGTCTGTTATACGGGGGAGCAGCCTGTGGTGTCTGTTATACTGGGGGAGCAGCCTGTGGTGTCTGTTATACCGGGGGAGCAGCCTGTGGTGTCTGTTATACAGGGGGAGCAGCCTGTGGTGTCTGTTATACAGGGGGAGCAGCCTGTGGTGTCTGTTATACCGGGGGAGCAGCCTGTGGTATCCTGTTATTATTATTATACCGGGGGAGCAGCCTGTAGTGTCTGTTATACGGGGGAGCAGCTTGTAGTGTCTGTTATACAGGGGGAGCAGCCTGTAGTGTCTGTTATACAGGGGGAGCAGCCTGTGGTATCCTGTTATTATTATTATACCGGGGGAGCAGCCTGTGGTGTCTGTTATACCGGGGGAGCAGCCTGTAGTGTCTGTTATACAGGGGGAGCAGCCTGTGGTATCCTGTTATTATTATTATACCGGGGGAGCAGCCTGTGGTGTCTGTTATACCGGGGGAGCAGCCTGTAGTGTCTGTTATACAGGGGGAGCAGCCTGTGGTATCCTGTTATTATTATTATACCGGGGGAGCAGCCTGTGGTGTCTGTTATACGGGGGAGCAGCCTGTGGTGTCTGTTATACTGGGGAGCAGCCTGTGGTGTCTGTTATACGGTGGAGCAGCCTGTGGTGTCTGTTATACTTGGGGGAGCAGCCTGTGGTGTCTGTTATACCGGGGGAGCAGCCTGTAGTGTCTGTTATACCGGGGGAGCAGCCTGTAGTGTCTGTTATACAGGGGGAGCAGCCTGTGGTATCCTGTTATTATTATACCGGGGGAGCAGCCTGTGGTGTCTGTTATACCGGGGGAGCAGCCTGTGGTGTCTGTTATACTGGGGGAGCAGCCTGTGGTGTCTGTTATACGGTGGAGCAGCCTGTGGTGTCTGTTATACGGGGGAGCAGCCTGTGGTGTCTGTTATACTGGGGGAGCAGCCTGTGGTGTCTGTTATACCGGGGGAGCAGCCTGTGGTGTCTGTTATACCGGGGGAGCAGCCTGTGGTGTCTGTTATACGGGGGAGCAGCCTGTGGTGTCTGTTATACCGGGGGAGCAGCCTGTGGTGTCTGTTATACCGGGGGAGCAGCCTGTGGTGTCTGTTATACGGGGGAGCAGCCTGTGGTGTCTGTTATACGGGGGAGCAGCCTGTAGTGTCTGTTATACCGGGGGAGCAGCCTGTAGTGTCTTTTATACTGGGGGAGCAGCCTGTGGTATCCTGTTATTATTATTATACCGGGGGAGCAGCCTGTAGTGTCTGTTATACGGGGGAGCAGCCTGTGGTGTCTGTTATACCGGGGGAGCAGCCTGTGGTGTCTGTTATACCGGGGGAGCAGCCTGTGGTGTCTGTTATACCGGGGGAGCAGCCTGTGGTGTCTGTTATACTGGGGGAGCAGCCTGTGGTGTCTGTTATACCGGGGGAGCAGCCTGTGGTGTCTGTTATACGGGGGAGCAGCCTGTGGTGTCTGTTATACCGGGGGAGCAGCCTGTGGTGTCTGTTATACGGTGGAGCAGCCTGTGGTGTCTGTTATACGGGGGAGCAGCCTGTGGTGTCTGTTATACCGGGGGAGCAGCCTGTGGTGTCTGTTATACCGGGGGAGCAGCCTGTGGTGTCTGTTATACCGGGGGAGCAGCCTGTGGTGTCTGTTATACCGGGGGAGCAGCCTGTAGTGTCTGTTATACCGGGGGAGCAGCCTGTGGTATCCTGTTATTATTATTATACCGGGGGAGCAGCCTGTAGTGTCTGTTATACGGGGGAGCAGCCTGTGGTGTCTGTTATACTGGGGGAGCAGCCTGTGGTGTCTGTTATACCGGGGGAGCAGCCTGTGGTGTCTGTTATACGGGGGAGCAGCCTGTGGTGTCTGTTATACAGGGGGAGCAGCCTGTGGTGTCTGTTATACTTGGGGGAGCAGCCTGTGGTGTCTGTTATACCGGGGGAGCAGCCTGTAGTGTCTGTTATACCGGGGGAGCAGCCTGTAGTGTCTGTTATACAGGGGGAGCAGCCTGTGGTATCCTGTTATTATTATACCGGGGGAGCAGCCTGTGGTGTCTGTTATACCGGGGGAGCAGCCAGTGGTGTCTGTTATACGGGGGAGCAGCCTGTGGTGTCTGTTATACCGGGGGAGCAGCCTGTAGTGTCTGTTATACAGGGGGAGCAGCCTGTGGTATCCTGTTATTATTATTATACCGGGGGAGCAGCCTGTAGTGTCTGTTATACGGGGGAGCAGCCTGTGGTGTCTGTTATACTGGGGGAGCAGCCTGTGGTGTCTGTTATACCGGGGGAGCAGCCTGTGGTGTCTGTTATACGGGGGAGCAGCCTGTGGTGTCTGTTATACAGGGGGAGCAGCCTGTGGTGTCTGTTATACTTGGGGGAGCAGCCTGTGGTGTCTGTTATACCGGGGGAGCAGCCTGTAGTGTCTGTTATACCGGGGGAGCAGCCTGTAGTGTCTGTTATACAGGGGGAGCAGCCTGTGGTATCCTGTTATTATTATTATACCGGGGGAGCAGCCTGTGGTGTCTGTTATACCGGGGGAGCAGCCAGTGGTGTCTGTTATACGGGGGAGCAGCCTGTGGTGTCTGTTATACCGGGGGAGCAGCCTGTGGTGTCTGTTATACCGGGGGAGCAGCCTGTGGTGTCTGTTATACCGGGGGAGCAGCCTGTGGTGTCTGTTATACCGGGGGAGCAGCCTGTGGTGTCTGTTATACCGGGGGAGCAGCCTGTGGTGTCTGTTATACCGGGGGAGCAGCCTGTGGTGTCTGTTATACGGGGGAGCAGCCTGTGGTGTCTGTTATACTGGGGGAGCAGCCTGTGGTGTCTGTTATACCGGGGGAGCAGCCTGTGGTGTCTGTTATACAGGGGGAGCAGCCTGTGGTGTCTGTTATACTGGGGGAGCAGCCTGTGGTGTCTGTTATACTGGGGGAGCAGCCTGTGGTGTCTGTTATACAGGGGGAGCAGCCTGTGGTGTCTGTTATACGGGGGAGCAGCCTGTGGTGTCGTTTATACAGGGGGAGCAGCCTGTGGTGTCTGTTATACAGGGGGAGCAGCCTGTGGTGTCTGTTATACCGGGGGAGCAGCCTGTGTTGTCTGTTATACAGGGGGAGCAGCCTGTGGTGTCTGTTATACTGGGGGAGCAGCCTGTGGTGTCTGTTATACTGGGGGAGCAGCCTGTGGTGTCTGTTATACTGGGGGAGCAGCCTGTGGTGTCTGTTATACTGGGGGAGCAGCCTGTGGTGTCTGTTATACTGGGGGAGCAGCCTGTGGTGTCTGTTATACCGGGGGAGCAGCCTGTGGTGTCTGTTATACGGGGGAGCAGCCTGTGGTGTCTGTTATACTGGGGGAGCAGCCTGTGGTGTCTGTTATACCGGGGGAGCAGCCTGTGGTGTCTGTTATACCGGGGGAGCAGCCTGTAGTGTCTGTTATACAGGGGGAGCAGCCTGTAGTGTCTGTTATACAGGGGGAGCAGCCTGTGGTATCCTGTTATTATTATTATACCGGGGGAGCAGCCTGTAGTGTCTGTTATACGGGGGAGCAGCCTGTAGTGTCTGTTATACGGGGGAGCAGCCTGTAGTGTCTGTTATACAGGGGGAGCAGCCTGTAGTGTCTGTTATACAGGGGGAGCAGCCTGTGGTATCCTGTTATTATTATTATACCGGGGGAGCAGCCTGTGGTGTCTGTTATACCGGGGGAGCAGCCTGTAGTGTCTGTTATACAGGGGGAGCAGCCTGTGGTATCCTGTTATTATTATTATACCGGGGGAGCAGCCTGTGGTGTCTGTTATACCGGGGGAGCAGCCTGTAGTGTCTGTTATACAGGGGGAGCAGCCTGTGGTATCCTGTTATTATTATTATACCGGGGGAGCAGCCTGTGGTGTCTGTTATACGGGGGAGCAGCCTGTGGTGTCTGTTATACTGGGGAGCAGCCTGTGGTGTCTGTTATACGGTGGAGCAGCCTGTGGTGTCTGTTATACTTGGGGGAGCAGCCTGTGGTGTCTGTTATACCGGGGGAGCAGCCTGTAGTGTCTGTTATACCGGGGGAGCAGCCTGTAGTGTCTGTTATACAGGGGGAGCAGCCTGTGGTATCCTGTTATTATTATACCGGGGGAGCAGCCTGTGGTGTCTGTTATACCGGGGGAGCAGCCTGTGGTGTCTGTTATACTGGGGGAGCAGCCTGTGGTGTCTGTTATACGGTGGAGCAGCCTGTGGTGTCTGTTATACGGGGGAGCAGCCTGTGGTGTCTGTTATACTGGGGGAGCAGCCTGTGGTGTCTGTTATACCGGGGGAGCAGCCTGTGGTATCCTGTTATTATTATTATACCGGGGGAGCAGCCTGTAGTGTCTGTTATACGGGGGAGCAGCCTGTGGTGTCTGTTATACTGGGGGAGCAGCCTGTGGTGTCTGTTATACCGGGGGAGCAGCCTGTGGTGTCTGTTATACGGGGGAGCAGCCTGTGGTGTCTGTTATACAGGGGGAGCAGCCTGTGGTGTCTGTTATACTTGGGGGAGCAGCCTGTGGTGTCTGTTATACCGGGGGAGCAGCCTGTAGTGTCTGTTATACCGGGGGAGCAGCCTGTAGTGTCTGTTATACAGGGGGAGCAGCCTGTGGTATCCTGTTATTATTATTATACCGGGGGAGCAGCCTGTGGTGTCTGTTATACCGGGGGAGCAGCCAGTGGTGTCTGTTATACGGGGGAGCAGCCTGTGGTGTCTGTTATACCGGGGGAGCAGCCTGTAGTGTCTGTTATACAGGGGGAGCAGCCTGTGGTATCCTGTTATTATTATTATACCGGGGGAGCAGCCTGTAGTGTCTGTTATACGGGGGAGCAGCCTGTGGTGTCTGTTATACTGGGGGAGCAGCCTGTGGTGTCTGTTATACCGGGGGAGCAGCCTGTGGTGTCTGTTATACGGGGGAGCAGCCTGTGGTGTCTGTTATACAGGGGGAGCAGCCTGTGGTGTCTGTTATACTTGGGGGAGCAGCCTGTGGTGTCTGTTATACCGGGGGAGCAGCCTGTAGTGTCTGTTATACCGGGGGAGCAGCCTGTAGTGTCTGTTATACAGGGGGAGCAGCCTGTGGTATCCTGTTATTATTATTATACCGGGGGAGCAGCCTGTGGTGTCTGTTATACCGGGGGAGCAGCCAGTGGTGTCTGTTATACGGGGGAGCAGCCTGTGGTGTCTGTTATACCGGGGGAGCAGCCTGTGGTGTCTGTTATACCGGGGGAGCAGCCTGTGGTGTCTGTTATACCGGGGGAGCAGCCTGTGGTGTCTGTTATACTGGGGGAGCAGCCTGTGGTGTCTGTTATACCGGGGGAGCAGCCTGTGGTGTCTGTTATACCGGGGGAGCAGCCTGTGGTGTCTGTTATACGGGGGAGCAGCCTGTGGTGTCTGTTATACCGGGGGAGCAGCCTGTGGTGTCTGTTATACCGGGGGAGCAGCCTGTGGTGTCTGTTGTACCGGGGGAGCAGCCTGTAGTGTCTGTTATACCGGGGGAGCAGCCTGTAGTGTCTGTTATACAGGGGGAGCAGCTTGTAGTGTCTGTTATACAGGGGGAGCAGCCTGTGGTATCCTGTTATTATTATTATACCGGGGGAGCAGCCTGTAGTGTCTGTTATACGGGGGAGCAGCCTGTAGTGTCTGTTATACAGGGGGAGCAGCCTGTGGTATCCTGTTATTATTATTATACCGGGGGAGCAGCCTGTGGTGTCTGTTATACCGGGGGAGCAGCCTGTAGTGTCTGTTATACCGGGGGAGCAGCCTGTAGTGTCTGTTATACAGGGGGAGCAGCCTGTGGTATCCTGTTATTATTATTATACCGGGGGAGCAGCCTGTAGTGTCTGTTATACGGGGGAGCAGCCTGTGGTGTCTGTTATACTGGGGGAGCAGCCTGTGGTGTCTGTTATACCGGGGGAGCAGCCTGTGGTGTCTGTTATACGGGGGAGCAGCCTGTGGTGTCTGTTATACAGGGGGAGCAGCCTGTGGTGTCTGTTATACTTGGGGGAGCAGCCTGTGGTGTCTGTTATACCGGGGGAGCAGCCTGTGGTGTCTGTTATACCGGGGGAGCAGCCTGTGGTGTCTGTTATACAGGGGGAGCAGCCTGTGGTATCCTGTTATTATTATTATACCGGGGGAGCAGCCTGTGGTGTCTGTTATACAGGGGGAGCAGCCTGTGGTGTCTGTTATACGGGGGAGCAGCCTGTGGTGTCTGTTATACGGGGGAGCAGCCTGTGGTGTCTGTTATACGGGGGAGCAGCCTGTGGTGTCTGTTATACAGGGGGAGCAGCCTGTGGTGTCTGTTATACAGGGGGAGCAGCCTGTGGTATCCTGTTATTATTATTATACCGGGGGAGCAGCCTGTAGTGTCTGTTATACGGGGGAGCAGCCTGTGGTGTCTGTTATACCGGGGGAGCAGCCTGTGGTGTCTGTTATACCGGGGGAGCAGCCTGTGGTGTCTGTTATACAGGGGGAGCAGCCTGTGGTGTCTGTTATACCGGGGGAGCAGCCTGTGGTGTCTGTTATACTGGGGGAGCAGCCTGTGGTGTCTGTTATACTGGGGGAGCAGCCTGTGGTGTCTGTTATACCGGGGGAGCAGCCTGTGGTGTCTGTTATACGGGGGAGCAGCCTGTGGTGTCTGTTATACTGGGGGAGCAGCCTGTGGTGTCTGTTATACCGGGGGAGCAGCCTGTGGTGTCTGTTATACCGGGGGAGCAGCCTGTAGTGTCTGTTATACAGGGGGAGCAGCCTGTAGTGTCTGTTATACAGGGGGAGCAGCCTGTGGTATCCTGTTATTATTATTATACCGGGGGAGCAGCCTGTAGTGTCTGTTATACGGGGGAGCAGCCTGTAGTGTCTGTTATACAGGGGGAGCAGCCTGTAGTGTCTGTTATACAGGGGGAGCAGCCTGTGGTATCCTGTTATTATTATTATACCGGGGGAGCAGCCTGTGGTGTCTGTTATACCGGGGGAGCAGCCTGTAGTGTCTGTTATACAGGGGGAGCAGCCTGTGGTATCCTGTTATTATTATTATACCGGGGGAGCAGCCTGTGGTGTCTGTTATACCGGGGGAGCAGCCTGTAGTGTCTGTTATACAGGGGGAGCAGCCTGTGGTATCCTGTTATTATTATTATACCGGGGGAGCAGCCTGTAGTGTCTGTTATACGGGGGAGCAGCCTGTGGTGTCTGTTATACCGGGGGAGCAGCCTGTGGTGTCTGTTATACCGGGGGAGCAGCCTGTGGTGTCTGTTATACCGGGGGAGCAGCCTGTGGTGTCTGTTATACGGGGGAGCAGCCTGTGGTGTCTGTTATACAGGGGGAGCAGCCTGTGGTGTCTGTTATACTGGGGGAGCAGCCTGTGGTGTCTGTTATACCGGGGGAGCAGCCTGTGGTGTCTGTTATACGGGGGAGCAGCCTGTGGTGTCTGTTATACGGGGGAGCAGCCTGTGGTGTCTGTTATACTGGGGAGCAGCCTGTGGTGTCTGTTATACGGTGGAGCAGCCTGTGGTGTCTGTTATACTTGGGGGAGCAGCCTGTGGTGTCTGTTATACCGGGGGAGCAGCCTGTAGTGTCTGTTATACCGGGGGAACAGCCTGTAGTGTCTGTTATACAGGGGGAGCAGCCTGTGGTATCCTGTTATTATTATACCGGGGGAGCAGCCTGTGGTGTCTGTTATACCGGGGGAGCAGCCTGTGGTGTCTGTTATACTGGGGGAGCAGCCTGTGGTGTCTGTTATACGGTGGAGCAGCCTGTGGTGTCTGTTATACGGGGGAGCAGCCTGTGGTGTCTGTTATACTGGGGGAGCAGCCTGTGGTGTCTGTTATACCGGGGGAGCAGCCTGTGGTGTCTGTTATACCGGGGGAGCAGCCTGTGGTGTCTGTTATACGGGGGAGCAGCCTGTGGTGTCTGTTATACGGGGGAGCAGCCTGTGGTGTCTGTTATACCGGGGGAGCAGCCTGTGGTGTCTGTTATACCGGGGGAGCAGCCTGTGGTGTCTGTTATACGGGGGAGCAGCCTGTGGTGTCTGTTATACGGGGGAGCAGCCTGTAGTGTCTGTTATACCGGGGGAGCAGCCTGTAGTGTCTTTTATACTGGGGGAGCAGCCTGTGGTATCCTGTTATTATTATTATACCGGGGGAGCAGCCTGTAGTGTCTGTTATACGGGGGAGCAGCCTGTGGTGTCTATTATACTGGGGGAGCAGCCTGTGGTGTCTGTTATACCGGGGGAGCAGCCTGTGGTGTCTGTTATACCGGGGGAGCAGCCTGTGGTGTCTGTTATACCGGGGGAGCAGCCTGTGGTGTCTGTTATACCGGGGGAGCAGCCTGTGGTGTCTGTTATACGGGGGAGCAGCCTGTGGTGTCTGTTATACGGGGGAGCAGCCTGTGGTGTCTGTTATACGGGGGAGCAGCCTGTGGTGTCTGTTATACGGGGGAGCAGCCTGTGGTGTCTGTTATACCGGGGGAGCAGCCTGTGGTGTCTGTTATACCGGGGGAGCAGCCTGTGGTGTCTGTTATACCGGGGGAGCAGCCTGTGGTGTCTGTTATACCGGGGGAGCAGCCTGTAGTGTCTGTTATACCGGGGGAGCAGCCTGTGGTATCCTGTTATTATTATTATACCGGGGGAGCAGCCTGTAGTGTCTGTTATACGGGGGAGCAGCCTGTGGTGTCTGTTATACTGGGGGAGCAGCCTGTGGTGTCTGTTATACCGGGGGAGCAGCCTGTGGTGTCTGTTATACGGGGGAGCAGCCTGTGGTGTCTGTTATACCGGGGGAGCAGCCTGTGGTGTCTGTTATACTTGGGGGAGCAGCCTGTGGTGTCTGTTATACCGGGGGAGCAGCCTGTAGTGTCTGTTATACCGGGGGAGCAGCCTGTAGTGTCTGTTATACAGGGGGAGCAGCCTGTGGTATCCTGTTATTATTATTATACCGGGGGAGCAGCCTGTGGTGTCTGTTATACCGGGGGAGCAGCCAGTGGTGTCTGTTATACGGGGGAGCAGCCTGTGGTGTCGGTTATACCGGGGGAGCAGCCTGTGGTGTCTGTTATACCGGGGGAGCAGCCTGTGGTGTCTGTTATACCGGCGGAGCAGCCTGTGGTGTCTGTTATACCGGGGGAGCAGCCTGTGGTGTCTGTTATACCGGGGGAGCAGCCTGTGGTGTCTGTTATACCGGGGGAGCAGCCTGTGTTGTCTGTTATACCGGGGGAGCAGCCTGTGGTGTCTGTTATACCGGGGGAGCAGCCTGTAGTGTCTGTTATACCGGGGGAGCAGCCTGTGGTGTCTGTTATACCGGGGGAGCAGCCTGTGGTGTCTGTTATACGGGGGAGCAGCCTGTGGTGTCTGTTATACGGGGGAGCAGCCTGTGGTGTCTGTTATACAGGGGGAGCAGCCTGTGGTGTCTGTTATACAGGGGGAGCAGCCTGTAGTGTCTGTTATACCGGGGGAGCAGCCTGTAGTGTCTGTTATACCGGGGGAGCAGCCTGTGGTATCCTGTTATTATTATTATACCGGGGGAGCAGCCTGTGGTGTCTGTTATACCGGGGGAGCAGCCTGTAGTGTCTGTTATACCGGGGGAGCAGCCTGTAGTGTCTGTTATACCGGGGGAGCAGCCTGTGGTATCCTGTTATTATTATTATACCGGGGGAGCAGCCTGTGGTGTCTGTTATACCGGGGGAGCAGCCTGTAGTATCTGTTATACCGGGGGAGCAGCCTGTAGTGTCTGTTATACCGGGGGAGCAGCCTGTGGTATCCTGTTGTTATTATTATTATACCGGGGGAGCAGCCTGTGGTGTCTGTTATACCGGGGGAGCAGCCTGTGGTGTCTGTTATACCGGGGGAGCAGCCTGTGGTGTCTGTTATACCGGGGGAGCAGCCTGTGGTGTCTGTTATACCGGGGGAGCAGCCTGTGGTGTCTGTTATACGGGGGAGCAGCCTGTGGTGTCTGTTATACTGGGGGAGCAGCCTGTGGTGTCTGTTATACCGGGGGAGCAGCCTGTTGTGTCTGTTATACCGGGGGAGCAGCCTGTAGTGTCTGTTATACCGGGGGAGCAGCCTGTAGTGTCTGTTATACAGGGGGAGCAGCCTGTGGTATCCTGTTATTATTATTGTACCGGGGGAGCAGCCTGTAGTGTCTGTTATACGGGGGAGCAGCCTGTGGTGTCTGTTATACTGGGGGAGCAGCCTGTGGTGTCTGTTATACCGGGGGAGCAGCCTGTGGTGTCTGTTATACGGGGGAGCAGCCTGTGGTGTCTGTTATACAGGGGGAGCAGCCTGTGGTGTCTGTTATACTTGGGGGAGCAGCCTGTGGTGTCTGTTATACCGGGGGAGCAGCCTGTAGTGTCTGTTATACCGGGGGAGCAGCCTGTAGTGTCTGTTATACCGGGGGAGCAGCCTGTGGTATCCTGTTATTATTATTATACCGGGGGAGCAGCCTGTGGTGTCTGTTATACCGGGGGAGCAGCCAGTGGTGTCTGTTATACGGGGGAGCAGCCTGTGGTGTCTGTTATACCGGGGGAGCAGCCTGTGGTGTCTGTTATACCGGGGGAGCAGCCTGTGGTGTCTGTTATACCGGGGGAGCAGCCTGTGGTGTCTGTTATACGGGGGAGCAGCCTGTGGTGTCTGTTATACGGGGGAGCAGCCTGTGGTGTCTGTTATACGGGGGAGCAGCCTGTGGTGTCTGTTATACCGGGGGAGCAGCCTGTGGTGTCTGTTATACCGGGGGAGCAGCCTGTGGTGTCTGTTATACCGGGGGAGCAGCCTGTGGTGTCTGTTATACCGGGGGAGCAGCCTGTAGTGTCTGTTATACCGGAGGAGCAGCCTGTAGTGTCTGTTATACAGGGGGAGCAGCCTGTGGTATCCTGTTATTATTATTATACCGGGGGAGCAGCCTGTAGTGTCTGTTATACGGGGGAGCAGCCTGTGGTGTCTGTTATACTGGGGGAGCAGCCTGTGGTGTCTGTTATACCGGGGGAGCAGCCTGTGGTGTCTGTTATACGGGGGAGCAGCCTGTGGTGTCTGTTATACAGGGGGAGCAGCCTGTGGTGTCTGTTATACTTGGGGGAGCAGCCTGTGGTGTCTGTTATACCGGGGGAGCAGCCTGTAGTGTCTGTTATACCGGGGGAGCAGCCTGTAGTGTCTGTTATACCGGGGGAGCAGCCTGTGGTATCCTGTTATTATTATTATACCGGGGGAGCAGCCTGTAGTGTCTGTTATACGGGGGAGCAGCCTGTGATGTCTGTTATACCGGGGGAGCAGCCTGTGGTGTCTGTTATACCGGGGGAGCAGCCTGTGGTGTCTGTTATACCGGGGGAGCAGCCTGTGGTGTCTGTTATACAGGGGGAGCAGCCTGTGGTGTCTGTTATACAGGGGGAGCAGCCTGTGGTGTCTGTTTTACTTGGGGGAGCAGCCTGTGGTGTCTGTTATACCGGGGGAGCAGCCTGTAGTGTCTGTTATACCGGGGGAGCAGCCTGTAGTGTCTGTTATACAGGGGGAGCAGCCTGTGGTATCCTGTTATTATTATTATACTGGGGGAGCAGCCTGTGGTGTCTGTTATACCGGGGGAGCAGCCAGTGGTGTCTGTTATACCGGGGGAGCAGCCTGTGGTGTCTGTTATACCGGGGGAGCAGCCTGTGGTGTCTGTTATACCGGGGGAGCAGCCTGTGGTTTCTGTTATACCGGGGGAGCAGCCTGTGGTGTCTGTTATACGGGGGAGCAGCCTGTGGTGTCTGTTATACGGGGGAGCAGCCTGTGGTATCTGTTATACCGGGGGAGCAGCCTGTAGTGTCTGTTATACCGGGGGAGCAGCCTGTAGTGTCTGTTATACAGGGGGAGCAGCCTGTGGTATCCTGTTATTATTATTATACCGGGGGAGCAGCCTGTAGTGTCTGTTATACGGGGGAGCAGCCTGTGGTGTCTGTTATACAGGGGGAGCAGCCTGTGGTATCCTGTTATTATTATTATACCGGGGGAGCAGCCTGTGGTGTCTGTTATACCGGGGGAGCAGCCTGTGGTGTCTGTTATACCGGGGGAGCAGCCTGTGGTGTCTGTTATACCGGGGGAGCAGCCTGTGGTGTCTGTTATACCGGGGGAGCAGCCTGTGGTGTCTGTTATACCGGGGGAGCAGCCTGTGGTGTCTGTTATACTGGGGGAGCAGCCTGTGGTGTCTGTTATACCGGGGGAGCAGCCTGTGGTGTCTGTTATACCGGGGGAGCAGCCTGTAGTGTCTGTTATACCGGGGGAGCAGCCTGTAGTGTCTGTTATACAGGGGGAGCAGCCTGTGGTATCCTGTTATTATTATTATACCGGGGGAGCAGCCTGTAGTGTCTGTTATACGGGGGAGCAGCCTGTGGTGTCTGTTATACTGGGGGAGCAGCCTGTGGTGTCTGTTATACCGGGGGAGCAGCCTGTGGTGTCTGTTATACGGGGGAGCAGCCTGTGGTGTCTGTTATACAGGGGGAGCAGCCTGTGGTGTCTGTTATACTTGGGGGAGCAGCCTGTGGTGTCTGTTATACCGGGGGAGCAGCCTGTAGTGTCTGTTATACCGGGGGAGCAGCCTGTAGTGTCTGTTATACCGGGGGAGCAGCCTGTGGTATCCTGTTATTATTATTATACCGGGGGAGCAGCCTGTGGTGTCTGTTATACCGGGGGAGCAGCCAGTGGTGTCTGTTATACGGGGGAGCAGCCTGTGGTGTCTGTTATACCGGGGGAGCAGCCTGTGGTGTCTGTTATACCGGGGGAGCAGCCTGTGGTGTCTGTTATACCGGGGGAGCAGCCTGTGGTGTCTGTTATACGGGGGAGCAGCCTGTGGTGTCTGTTATACGGGGGAGCAGCCTGTGGTGTCTGTTATACCGGGGGAGCAGCCTGTGGTGTCTGTTATACCGGGGGAGCAGCCTGTGGTGTCTGTTATACCGGGGGAGCAGCCTGTGGTGTCTGTTATACCGGGGGAGCAGCCTGTAGTGTCTGTTATACCGGAGGAGCAGCCTGTAGTGTCTGTTATACAGGGGGAGCAGCCTGTGGTATCCTGTTATTATTATTATACCGGGGGAGCAGCCTGTAGTGTCTGTTATACGGGGGAGCAGCCTGTGGTGTCTGTTATACTGGGGGAGCAGCCTGTGGTGTCTGTTATACCGGGGGAGCAGCCTGTGGTGTCTGTTATACGGGGGAGCAGCCTGTGGTGTCTGTTATACAGGGGGAGCAGCCTGTGGTGTCTGTTATACTTGGGGGAGCAGCCTGTGGTGTCTGTTATACCGGGGGAGCAGCCTGTAGTGTCTGTTATACCGGGGGAGCAGCCTGTAGTGTCTGTTATACCGGGGGAGCAGCCTGTGGTATCCTGTTATTATTATTTTACCGGGGGAGCAGCCTGTGGTGTCTGTTATACCGGGGGAGCAGCCACTGGTGTCTGTTATACGGGGGAGCAGCCTGTGGTGTCTGTTATACCGGGGGAGCAGCCTGTGGTGTCTGTTATACCGGGGGAGCAGCCTGTGGTGTCTGTTATACCGGGGGAGCAGCCTGTAGTGTCTGTTATACAGGGGGAGCAGCCTGTGGTATCCTGTTATTATTATTATACCGGGGGAGCAGCCTGTGGTGTCTGTTATACCGGGGGAGCAGCCAGTGGTGTCTGTTATACGGGGGAGCAGCCTGTGGTGTCGGTTATACCGGGGGAGCAGCCTGTGGTGTCTGTTATACCGGGGGAGCAGCCTGTGGTGTCTGTTATACCGGGGGAGCAGCCAGTGGTGTCTGTTATACGGGGGAGCAGCCAGTGGTGTCTGTTATACTGGGGGAGCAGCCTGTGGTGTCTGTTATACCGGGGGAGCAGCCTGTGGTGTCTGTTATACCGGGGGAGCAGCCTGTGGTGTCTGTTATACCGGGGGAGCAGCCTGTGGTGTCTGTTATACCGGGGGAGCAGCCTGTGGTGTCTGTTATACCGGGGGAGCAGCCTGTGGTGTCTGTTATACTGGGGGAGCAGCCTGTAGTGTCTGTTATACTGGGGGAGCAGCCTGTGGTGTCTGTTATACCGGGGGAGCAGCCTGTGGTGTCTTTTATACGGGGGAGCAGCCTGTGGTGTCTGTTATACGGGGGAGCAGCCTGTGGTGTCTGTTATACTGGGGGAGCAGCCTGTGGTGTCTGTTATACCGGGGGAGCAGCCTGTGGTGTCTGTTATACCGGGGGAGCAGCCTGTAGTGTCTGTTATACCGGGGGAGCAGCCTGTAGTGTCTGTTATACAGGGGGAGCAGCCTGTGGTATCCTGTTATTATTATTATACCGGGGGAGCAGCCTGTAGTGTCTGTTATACGGGGGAGCAGCCTGTGGTGTCTGTTATACTGGGGGAGCAGCCTGTGGTGTCTGTTATACCGGGGGAGCAGCCTGTGGTGTCTGTTATACGGGGGAGCAGCCTGTGGTGTCTGTTATACAGGGGGAGCAGCCTGTGGTGTCTATTATACTTGGGGGAGCAGCCTGTGGTGTCTGTTATACCGGGGGAGCAGCCTGTGGTGTCTGTTATACCGGGGGAGCAGCCTGTAGTGTCTGTTATACAGGGGGAGCAGCCTGTGGTATCCTGTTATTATTATTATACCGGGGGAGCAGCCTGTGGTGTCTGTTATACTGGGGGAGCAGCCTGTGGTGTCTGTTATACTGGGGGAGCAGCCTGTGGTGTCTGTTATACCGGGGGAGCAGCCTGTAGTGTCTGTTATACCGGGGGAGCAGCCTGTAGTGTCTGTTATACAGGGGGAGCAGCCTGTGGTATCCTGTTAATATTATTATACCGGGGGAGCAGCCTGTGGTGTCTGTTATACCGGGGGAGCAGCCTGTGGTGTCTGTTATACGGGGGAGCAGCCTGTGGTGTCTGTTATACTGGGGGAGCAGCCTGTGGTGTCTGTTATACAGGGGGAGCAGCCTGTAGTGTCTGTTATACCGGGGGAGCAGCCTGTAGTGTCTGTTATACAGGGGGAGCAGCCTGTGGTATCCTGTTATTATTATTATACCGGGGGAGCAGCCTGTGGTGTCTGTTATACCGGGGGAGCAGCCAGTGGTGTCTGTTATACGGGGGAGCAGCCTGTGGTGTCTGTTATACTGGGGGAGCAGCCTGTGGTGTCTGTTATACCGGGGGAGCAGCCTGTGGCGTCTGTTATACCGGGGGAGCAGCCTGTGGTGTCTGTTATACCGGGGGAGCAGCCTGTGGTGTCTGTTATACCGGGGGAGCAGCCTGTGGTGTCTGTTATACCGGGGGAGCAGCCTGTAGTGTCTGTTATACAGGGGGAGCAGCCTGTGGTATCCTGTTATTATTATTATACCGGGGGAGCAGCCTGTGGTGTCTGTTATACCGGGGGAGCAGCCTGTGGTGTCTGTTATACCGGGGGAGCAGCCTGTAGTGTCTGTTATACAGGGGGAGCAGCCTGTGGTATCCTGTTGTTATTATTATTATACCGGGGGAGCAGCCAGTGGTGTCTGTTATACAGGGGGAGCAGCATATAGTGTCTGTTATACAGGGGGAGCAACCTGTGGTATCCTATTATTATTATTATACAGGGAGAGCAGCATGTGGTGTCCTGTTATTATACAGGGGGGAGCGGCATGTGGTGTCCTGTTGTTATTATACAGGGGGGAGCAGCATGTGGTGTCCTGTTATTCTTATACAGTGGGAACAGCCTGTGGTGTTCTGTTAGCATTATACAAGGAGAGCAGCCTTTGGTGTCCTGTTGCTGTTATTTTTATACCAGAGCAGTAGCCTTTGGAGTTCTGTATTTATTGTTGTTATAATTATACGGGTGAGCGGCCTCTGGTGTCTTGTTATTATGATTATTTTACATTAGGAGCAGCCTGTAGTGTTTTGGTAATATTATTGTACAGAGGGAGCAGCCTTTGGTGTCCTATTATTATACAGGAGGAGCAGTCTGTGGTGTCGTGTTATTATTATACATGGGGAGCAACCTTTGGTGTCCTATTTTTATTATACAGGGGGAGCAGCCTGTGGTGTCCTGCTATTCTTATACAGGGGGAGCAGCCTGTGGTGTTCTGTTATTTTTATTATACAGGGGGAGCAGCCTGTGGTGTTCTGTTATTTTTATTATACAGGGGGAGCAGCCTGTGATGTCTGTTTATATAGGGGGAGCAGCCTCTGGTGTCCTGTTATTATACAGGGGGATCAGCCTGTGGTGTCCTGTTATGATGGGGGAGCAGCCTTTGGTGTCCTGTTGTGTTATGATACAGTAACGGGGCAGCCTGTGGTGTTCTGATAGCATTATGCAGCCTTTGGTGTCCTATTATTATTATTTTACAGGAGGAGCAGTCTGTGGTGTCCTGTTAATATTGTTATACAGGTGGAGCAGTCTGTGGTGTGCAACATCTGTGTGACCTGTTTATCAGTTATGTGATATTGCTGTGATCTGGGAATGGCGAGGAACCTAATTAGCATCACTTAACACAGAGAATTTTTGTGTCCAGATTGTCATCAAATATCCTAAGTTCCTGGAATGAAACTAAACCCAATACTAAATGTTCCCAAAAAATCGAGACTTCTTACCTTGAGTAGTGGTGTTTTAACCTTAAGTAATAATTTATTTTGCAAACTGTATTTAGCAGTCTTATGAAGCTGGAACAGAATCATTATTTATTCCTAGACAATTGGTGTTTGTGAAACCAGAGTCTTTAGTAAAAGTCACATGAGGAGAAGACGTGTCCTGTACACCGATTCTCATATCACAGTAACAACGCAATACTATAAATACAGGGACATGACTGGGGAGGTGAGGGGATCTGGGAGTGTCACAGTGACATCACTTATATCTATAGTAATAATACAGGGACATGACTGGGGAGGTGATAGGGTCTGGGAGTGTCATAGTGACATCACATATACATATATAGTAATAATACAGGGACATGACTGGGGAGGTGAGAGGGTCTGGGAGTGTTTCAGTGATATCAAGTATACAGTGCCTTGCAATGTGTCTAGGTGATGACTGTATCATTGTGTGTGTCAGGTTCCTATAAGGTGTCAGGATGTCACTGTCTATGTCTCCATGCAGGAGGGGGAGTATATAGAGGAACACAGGGGTCTGTACAAGGACGTGATGATGGAGAATCACCGGCCCCTCACATCACTGGGTAAGAGGAGACTATTACTTATTGTACAGAGGAGAGCAGGTATGGGGCCCCCTATATACACATACCACCTGATAATCACATATATACAATGTACTCAGTCACTGTGTGTCTCCTACAGATGGAGCCAGTAACAGAAATACCCCAGAGAGATGTCCCCGTCCTCTTTATTCCCAGCACTGTACAGAGGAGAATCACAGGATCCCACAGGAGCATCAGGTAGGTGGGATTTGGGGTCTCACCAAATAATAAAATAAGAAGTGAGTTACTATTTCCGTATCCCATGAGGGAAGAGACATCAGTCACTGGACTTGCTGAGTGATTATTGTGTATTAGGAATGCAGAATATGTATTGGTGATTCAGTAGGGACCTCAGAAAGTTTGTGCCCCTTCCAGACATGTCACAGAAGTAATCACGCAGGGATATAAGAACTGTGCACATAAGTTACCAGGGGTAATAATAGGCCCCTGTACTGGGGCAGAGGTAACTTCTTAGGCAAAGGAAGCTCAGCCCTCAGTGACAGAATGTAGCAGAGGCAGCTGGGTGACCTCACTAGTTATTACCACTGGGATATATTCTCCTCTGCTGGTTCTCAGTGTGTGACACGTTCTCCACACAGCCATGTAATAAATGTATTATTATGCAGCATATGTTGCTTAAATGTTTCCTTGTGGCCCTCACTATTGTATTATCTGGGTACGTCCCATGGTAAGGGCTGCCTAGGAGGACTGAAGCTGAGAACAGTGATTTATGTACCTGATAATTCCTATGCCTCTCTGCACTCCATGGCGGCCCAGTGTTCCCTCCCATCTTGGTTCCTATTATACATTATTCAGACACGGCTTGGGAAGTTACTCAATGAAACAGTGTGTCGCATGACCTGGGTGTAAACTTAAGGTATGTACACACGGTGCAATGTGGTTAACGAGCTCCCTTGAATTTTCCCCTGTAGCTCCAGTGGTAAATGTGCAGGAAAAGCTGAATGGTTGTACACCAGATCTATTGTGAACAATCTAATGATAGCAGACAGATGCATGCACGGATCAGGGACAACCGTGATGCATGCATCTGTGTGGGAAACAATAAAGACACATGCACGGACGGATCAATCCGCCCACTCTCCCACCCCCCCAAAGCTCAACCATCCCCGGGCTTTTCACAGCTGGTCCTGGTTGTGCTAAATACAGGAGACAAACGACGTAGGTGTATGTAGCGCAACCAGCACTGGGCTCTGGTCCGGTCCTGGTTATAGAAATACAGGGGACAAAAAGTGTATTGGCCCCCTGTACTTACCATAACCAGCACCAAACTTTTTCTAACGGGTGGGTAATGCCGCAGCCAGGGGGACACTTTCACCGGAACCCCCGCCAAAGCATTAACTCTGACTGCTAGTCAGCCCAGGCCGGGGATCCCTGACGAGGGCACCCCAGGCCTAGGCTGACAGCCCGGGGTTATCCCTTGCAGGATTAGTGGGTGCCGGGTTAATAGAGTAGTGTAGTGTAATTGAAAGAGTTAAAAAGATTGTCTTTTGCAGTGGAACTAAAGGTCCCAGCAAGTTCCCCCGCATGCTGGTAATTGGAGAACCACAAGTACATGCATGCGAGGCATTATGGGCCCGCTGGTACCTGTACTTCCATTGCAAAATAAATATTTAAAAAAAAAGACAGATCACACACACAGTGAAAGTAAAAGTTTAATAAAACATACGTGCACACACACATGCATACTCGCAATCTCACATACTCACCTATGTATCCCTGAAGCCTATCACGTCCACTTCTCCAAGTAGATAATCCATAGGGTACCTGTAGAACAAAATTCTATACTTACCTCCCTCCTATGAGTGGATCACATACTCTTTTGTCCATGTAAGCATTCACAAGCTTTGTAAAAGAACAAAATGAAAGAAACTCGGACCAGCGGACACGTCCTCTAAGGAGGTTACTTAAGGTTACCCTTGCTGTTCTCACCATTGACTTCAATGGTCGGAACCGCTCATTGGCTGAGAGGCGGAAGACTTTCCTCTCTCAGCCAATGAATGCTCAGCACCGGAATTTCTATAGTCGATTTCCACCATTGAGCCGTCATTCGGGTAGTACATGTACAGCAGAAGCGGGTAGTCACACACCAGCTGGGATCTGTACACTGTATCAACAGGAAGAGCAGAAGCGGGTAGTCACACACCAGCTGGGATCTGTACACTGTATCGGCAGGAGGGGCAGGAGCCGGTAGTCACACACCAGCTGGGATCTGTACACTGTATCAGCAGGAAGAGCAGAAGCGGGTAGTCACACACCAGCTGGGATCTGTACACTGTATCAGCAGGAGGAGCAGAAGCGGGTCGTCACACACCAGCTGGGATCTGTACACTGTATCGGCAGGAAGAGCAGAAGCGGGTAGTCACACACCAGCTGGGATTTGTACACTGTATCGGCAGGAGGAGCAGAAGCGGGTCGTCACACACCAGCTGGGATCTGTACACTGTATCCGCAGGAAGAGCAGAAGCGGGTAGTCACACACCAGCTGGGATCTGTACACTGTATCAGCAGGAGGAGCAGAAGCGGGTAGTCACACACCAGCTGGGATCTGTACACTGTATCAGCAGGAAGAGCAGAAGCGGGTAGTCACACACCAGCTGGGATCTGTACACTGTATCAGCAGGAAGAGCAGAAGCGGGTAGTCACACACCAGCTGGGATCTGTACACTGTATCAGCAGGAAGAGCAGAAGCGGGTAGTCACACACCAGCTGGGATCTGTACACTGTATCAGCAGGAGGAGCAGAAGCGGGTCGTCACACACCAGCTGGGATCTGTACACTGTATCAGCAGGAGGAGCAGAAGCGGGTAGTCACACACCAGCTGGGATCTGTACACTGTATCAGCAGGAGGAGCAGAAGCGGGTCGTCACACACCAGCTGGGATCTGTACACTGTATCCGCAGGAAGAGCAGAAGCGGGTAGTCACACACCAGCTGGGATCTGTACACTGTATCAGCAGGAGGAGCAGAAGCGGGTAGTCACACACCAGCTGGGATCTGTACACTGTATCAGCAGGAGCAGAAGCGGGTAGTCACACACCAGCTGGGATCTGTACACTGTATCAGCAGGAAGAGCAGAAGCGGGTAGTCACACACCAGCTGGGATCTGTACACTGTATCCGCAGGAAGAGTAGAAGCGGGTAGTCACACACCAGCTGGGATCTGTACACTGTATCAGCAGGAAGAGCAGAAGCGGGTAGTCACACACCAGCTGGGATCTGTACACTGTATCCGCAGGAAGAGTAGAAGCGGGTAGTCACACACCAGCTGGGATCTGTACACTGTATCAGCAGGAAGAGCAGAAGCGGGTAGTCACACACCAGCTGGGATCTGTACACTGTATCAGCAGGAGGGGCAGGAGCCGGTAGTCACACACCAGCTGGGATCTGTACACTGTATCAGCAGGAGGAGCAGAAGCGGGTAGTCACACACCAGCTGGGATCTGTACACTGTATCAGCAGGAAGAGCAGAAGCGGGTAGTCACACACCAGCTGGGATCTGTACACTGTATCAGCAGGAGGAGCAGAAGCGGGTCGTCACACACCAGCTGGGATCTGTACACTGTATCCGCAGGAAGAGCAGAAGCGGGTAGTCACACACCAGCTGGGATCTGTACACTGTATCAGCAGGAGGAGCAGAAGCGGGTAGTCACACACCAGCTGGGATCTGTACACTGTATCAGCAGGAGCAGAAGCGGGTAGTCACACACCAGCTGGGATCTGTACACTGTATCAGCAGGAAGAGCAGAAGCGGGTAGTCACACACCAGCTGGGATCTGTACACTGTATCCGCAGGAAGAGTAGAAGCGGGTAGTCACACACCAGCTGGGATCTGTACACTGTATCAGCAGGAAGAGCAGAAGCGGGTAGTCACACACCAGCTGGGATCTATACACTGTATCAGCAGGAAGAGCAGAAGCGGGTAGTCACACACCAGCTAGGATCTGTACACTGTATCAGCAGGAGGAGCAGAATCGGGTAGTCACACACCAGCTTGGATCTGTACACTGGAGAAGTAGTAAAGTTGTGCTTCTTTACCAGCCAAATAAACAGCTAAATTGGCAGCTCTCACAGTACCTACTATACCAATTACATGGGAAAAGAAGAGTATGGAAAGTTATTATAATAGTGATGAGAATCTTTAGTTAGATATCATTATAATATTTTATTGCAATAAACTACAAACAATCTAATATAATTTATGTAAAGTGTCTCCATATATGAACAGCAGAGTAACGCACACCTGTGAGTGAATTGTAATAGTCTGTGTAATTATATATCCTATAGATATAGGAGTAGGGAGAGTTCTGTTTATATGAGGACAATGTCAGGGTAATATTCTGGACTATGAAGTGTCTAAATAATGACGATCGCCCCCACACTATTGGTACAGTCCCACATCCTATAGCATGTAGCAGTGTGGATGTATTATAAGGAGACGTACTTATGGCTTCCTGTACGTAGACTATATTCCCCGGATCTCACAGGCTGCAGGTGGATGTAATAAGACTAATCAGTCACTGCATGGGGCACAATGGGACGTGCACCTGTCTGCAATAACCACTAAGGGGCGTCCACACAGCACAATAAGGTATCAGGACAAAGTTCCTTTATTAAGCAGCTGTTCATGCCAAAGTGGCTGTATCCTCCGTGGTGCTGATGGAAAGAAGTAGCCAGTGGAACACCTGTAATGTGCTGTTGGCAATAGGGCACAAGTAGAGTGGGGCTTAATATGTGATAACACACTAGGAAATGGATACGAGAAAACCACAATGTGCTGACTTGCTGCTCGGCACATGACTGCAAGGGTGTGGATTGAAAGATCTACAGTAGAAAGGTCGTCAATGTCTAAATAGACACCAGATGTTTCACAGTCAATAGGTCTACAGGTACAAATGGTCAACAGGGTCAAAAGGTCGACCCTTTTCTACCCTAATCTTCACCCTAACCCTCCCCTTGGTGCCTAACTCTCCCTCCTGGCGTCTGACCCTAATCGTCCCTTCTAGTGCCTAACCCTAACACTCTGGTTAATGCCTAACCCTCCCTCCTGGTGCCTAACCCTAACCATTGGGGTAAGTGCCTAACCCTGTCCCTCTGGTAAGTGCCTAACCCTAAAAAAAACAACAAGAACAACATGTCAACCATTTTTGTGTCGACCTTTTGACCCTGTCGACAATTTGTACCTGTCGACCTTCTTGCATGTCTATCTTTAGTGTGTCAACCATTTGTCCCTGTCGACCTGCAGACTGTCTAACATCTGGTGGTGACATTGTCGACCTTTTTACTGATATATAAACCGGATCCTGACGGCATGGCTCAGGCCCTCATTCAGAGGCGGTCGGAGGATGCAAGCGGTCGCTCAGAAACTGGGCGGCCGCTTGCATCCTGACCGGCCGCCTCTGTTTCGGTCGTTAGGCTGTGGGTTTACACCCACAGCTCTAACGACCGCTAGGGTGATGGTCGCTTGTCAAAGACCATCGCGACCATCGGGGCTTACGACGAGACCCTAGGGTAGGGTCTCGCTTGTCGTAAGCCCCGGAGAGCTTCTGGCTCTGTCAGAGCCGGAAGCTCTCCACTGACATCACTAGTGATGTCAGTGGGGCCTCCCCCAAACAGCAGGCATTCCCATGGGAACGCCTCCGTTTGGGCTGCCACCCCCCCGGCCCGCCTTCCAAACGGGGCGAGCTGTCAATCAACATCGACAGCTCGCCCCCTTTGGAAAGAGACCCGCTACGACCGGCGCTGTCGGTCGCAGCGGGTCTCATGCATGCGCACGAAGGAGCCGGCTCCCTCGTGCGCATGCGCACTGGACAAACATCGAGGCGGTCGTAGACCATACGGCCGCCTCTGAATGAAGCCCTCAGTCCCCATGCTGATGTTGGGCAGCTGAGTTCTGTCTCCTTGAAACACAGTGATCTCTGTGTGACGTGCAGTTTCTTATGTGGTGGGTTTAAGTAGGGCTGAGTCTCCTTGCTAATGTGATATAGTGGAGCTCCTAAGGTGCTGTTTCTCAATGCGGTGAGAGGACGCATGGTTCATTCTCTGTGCCGGTGGAATATAACAGCTGCGTCTCTGTAACGTACAAGGATGATCCAGGTTATATGGAGCTTTTAACCGTGCATCAGGTGTGTGCCAGGGTGTAAGTCAAACACAAGTAAATTGAACACAGATAGTCAAACATAAGCAAGATTTGGTACATTGTATCACCTATCATTATGTGCAAAAATAGCTTGGATAGCACTAGCAATCACCTAGCAGTAACTGCTAGGTTTGCCCCTGCTTTACAGTGTCTGAGGGCGGGGATGCATTTGCATTAGGACTTGCTGACAACTCGCACATGCACTGGGGAACTAACGCAATGCTGGAGACTCGCACTACACCTGTCACTGTTCCTCTCAGCCTGCATAATTTCTTACCAGGTTCTCATACTGCCCAATTGATATAGATTACATGGATGATAGCCATCATATTAGGTGTCTTTTTATAAACCTGTCTCTAGCTAAGTTTGAAGGAACGTTACCCACTGTAAGAGTTGCCTTGGAGTATATCAAAGAAAAGTTATTTTCAGGTACTTAATTTGCTGTATTCCTCAACTTCCAGCTGGAGAACACTGGATAGTATGGGGCAGAGAGTGTGGTGCAGAAATCCCAGCAGGAGCAGGAGAGTTTCCGGCTAAGATAAAGTGACCATGCTCCTGTCACCACACTCTGGACCTGATTCAGACCCGCTCGCTAAGGCGCGATCACTCGCAGCTGCGGCGAACGAGAAAATGCAAAGCGAGCGACCGCAACGCACAGCGCAAGCGGGTAAACACCCACCACGATGAAAACACACCTACCGGACCACGTAACAGAACGAGCGACGACTGCACTCGTAGCAGTCTGACGGACGCAGCCGTCACCCTACGCGGCCATCGTGATTACTTGGCAGAGTCATGTTTTCTCATCTGCGCTTTCGATGGACCCTTTGATTGCTTCTGATGCGATTGCAATCAGCGTAAATTCGCACCTGTTTTTTTTTTATTTCACTTCTAATTTCTATAGGCTGGAGTTAGCAAATTGGACTTTCCCCAACTTTGTTTGTCAAATTATATATTGCCGTTCTAAATAAATATAAATAGAGAGAGAGAGATATAGATATATATCCAGACAAATATATATACATTTTCATATATATGTATATACATATATCTATATGTGGAGCTATCTAATATACACACACACACATATATATATATATATATATATATATATATATTCTATACATTATTTTAATTTTTTTAAATATATATATTTGCATATTAAAAAAAAAACAACTATATATATGTACACATTAAAAATTACATATCTACGCAAACATTGAATCAGATAGTTCAACTTTATTAAGATGTTCTAGAATATTTGACCTTTTTAATAAAAACACCACACATATTTTTTTGGAAATTTGTAAATGAAAGCGCATTTTGGATACGTCGAATGGCCTCCAAAATCTGTAGGACACACATGGCTATTGTGGTCACCTCCCTCCTTAGAAGCTCCCGAAGTGGCTCCTCTTGTTCAACTAAAATGTAAAGTAAAAAAAATTAATAAGTATTTGTTATTAAAGCAAAACAGTTTGACATAAAAACCACCCATCATAGCCATGAATAATTGGTGTGTATCCCTTCGCCTGATAGTACTGCACAGTGTTTCACTACTGAGGTTAATGCTGCTTTCAAATTGCATTCTTTTCTGATTCCTACATTAGATATACATTGCAAAATGGCATCTGTGACATATGTACCTTCATGGCCTTGGTCCGACACTTCTTGGGCTGAAGCAGCCCAATTAGAGCTTCCCGAGAAGTGGGTGGGGGAGGCTGGTTCAGGGATGGGTGGGGGAGGCATCTTCAGGGGTGGGTGGTGCTTCGGCTTGCCTAACCCTTTGTCTTCTTTGACGTAATCCTAAGAATTAAAAAATATAATTTGTCAAAATTTTAAAATTTTGCAGTGTCAAAAAAACATCATATCCAGATATCCAGAGCTCACTGGTTTAGCAGAGCAAAGACATGAGCAAGTTTTAAGCAACCCCCCACCCCCCCCCCCCAAAAAAAAGGATTACATAGACACCTGTGTCACCCATGTGACAATAATCCAGAGACACTGCGTAAAATGTAGCCTGACACTGAAATTGTCAGCCATCTTCTACATTTAAACACGTCAGAAACCATGTTCATTTTCAAATAATCCCCCCCCACACACACACACACACACACACACACTCACCAACATGCCTAATGACTACAACAGTTGTGCTTATTTTTCAAACACAGTATTGAGATTAGGGCTTAAAACTTGTTGGTATCTATTGTCTTAAAAAATAAAATAAAATGTCTGCTGAACTTAAAATGAAGCAAACAAACAGGCCATCAAAAACAGAAAATATACCATATACACACACACACGTAGAAAGGCATACACAACACACAGCATACACCACGCAATGCATATAAAACGCATTACTTACTTTGGCGGTTATCCACCCGCAATTCATCGAGAAGGGCCGTGGTCCGCCTCCGGAGATCCGACCATCTCCTCTCCAGCTGCACAACTGTACGGCGGAAGCCCATGCGCCGGAGCCTCCTCCTCCTCACCTCCGCGTATGCCTACATTTTCAGGCGATTGGGCATATGCGGACCCACGGGCCCCAGGCGTCGGTCATGTAGGTCAGGACGCTCAACTCCCGCTACTAAAACTGGAGGATCTCATGATGGCAATGACAAATATTACAGTGTGCAAACTTTAAATCAACTAGGGTGCAATCTGATTGGTTGGCCATTCCAAAATGGTGGATAAACACAGGACATTTGTTGATCTTAATACATCTATAACAACACAACACCTATCATAAATCATGTGACTCACCTCATTCCACAGCTAGGATATGCCTGTGATAATGCGTTTTGACACCTGTGTCTTTTTCAAGATACCTTGAAAAAGACACAAGTGTCGAAACGCGTTGGTGGAGAAGTGCTTGTGGTGGAAAAGGAGTGTGGACGGACTCAATCTACCTGTCTGGAGCAAAGGATTGGTTCCGGGGATGCCTGGCTTTCTGGGATTCATGCCTTTTATGTCTACTGATTGTTAGTAGACTGATACATCTGGTAGGAGTCCATCTTTCACCCTTACTTTATTTTATTATATGATAATTGTACAACTTGAATAAAATCAGTATTATACTATTTGAAGTTTTCTTTTCCATTCCTTGTATATCTTGGGGAGGTTTCTTTCAGTATTGGATGAAGTTTCTCTAACATTGGATCTGAAGTGGGTTCAACCCTCTCCCGATTCATGCGCTGTTTGTCTACCTAAAAGTAGACAAAATTCATGGGTAGGAGTCCAATCATTATCTGTGTAGATTATTGGGACCCTGTTTATGACAGTATTATACTATTTTTCCATTATATCTTTTCATCCTATGTATTGGAGAGACAACCAATGAAGATTGAACATACTGTGGTTTAAGATATTTTTCTCTGGATATACGAAAGGGAAGTGTATATTATTAGTGCTCCTTTCTCCTATTTGTATTTCCTTTTTGGTATTCTCTGAATTTCAAAGTGTGGGTGACATTTTGTTCACATACTGGTGGTTGGAGCAGCTGTTCTTTTTGCGCACTGTGTTTTTGTCTTTACTACCTGTCACAATCCTGGCTAGTTTTTACCTTTTGTGACTTACCTCTGCCAGCTCTCCATGGATCTGTGTTTGTAATTCTCCTGGGACATCTTCTCTGGCTGAATCATGCTGGCTGTGACATCTCTGTGTGCGTAGACTGCTCTCCTTCCCACACTGATTAATCACCTGGACCCTGCTCTGTCTGTGAGCATTGCTAGTCTTAATTGAAATCACAGGTGTGGTCCTGATTCTCAAGGGCTGCAGAGATGATTACTCCCTCTGCATGTTGTGCCTTGCTCCACTCAGAATGCCACTGCCAGACCACCTGTGTCCACCAATCGCTGCCAGACTCTAGGTATATAGATCCTCCTCTAATAGCACTCAGTGCTTGAACATATCGTTACGTCCCGTGGTGTACAACTTGTGCTATAGCTGTACCTCTGAGTACCAGTGTGTCCCAGGCTCCTGCTGGTTCCTAGACCAGTGCTATGTGTAAGCCTGCTGCGTTCAGCTATCCATGCTACCAGCCTCTCACCTACGGCTCCCAGGCCGCTCCAAGTAGCTTCCACGCTACCAGCTTCTCCACACGGCTCCCAGGCCGCTCCAAGTAGCTTCCACGCTACCAGCTTCTCCACACGGCTCCCAGGCCGCACCAAGTAGTTTCCACGCTACCATCTCTCACCTACGGCTCCCAATCCGCTCCAAGTAGCTTCCACGCTACCAGCTTCTCCCACGGCTATCCAGCTACCAGCGTCCACCCACGGCTATCCAGCTGCTCCATGTAGCCACCCAGCTACCAGCTTCTCCCACGGCTATCCAGCCGCTCCACGTAGCCATCTAACTACCAGTGTCCACCCATGGCTATCCAGCCGCTCCACGTAGCCACCCAGCTACCAACGTCTACCCACGGCTTCCCAAGCCACAACAAGTAGCTTCCACACTACCATCCATCTGCAAGCCCATCTACTAGTAACCCGACCAGCTCAATCAGCCTTCCTGCCGGTCCCAGTCCGGTTCCTCCACGTCCACTCACCTCACGGCTCATTAGCTGCACCGAGTAGCTTCCGTGTTACCATCCATCTGCAAGCTCATCTACTGGTACCCCGACCAGCTCAGTCAGCCTACCTGCCGGTCCCAGTCCGGTCCCTCCAAGTTCCTTCTGGTCTCACTCCAACGCTTCAAGTTTCCAGTTCCAGTCACTCATCACCAAAGGCAGTTCTCACTGCTACCCACTTCTTATATTAAAAGAGCTATTCATGTTACCCATGGTTCCAGTCCAGCCGGCCTCCAGTGATTCCAGTTCATCACCTGAGACAAGTAACTCACTAGCACCAACTGTGACACTACCCTATTGTACAATTAAGTATTGCAAAAAAGGCATGTATTTACTCTGGAATGGCATGCTGGGCTGTACAGTTCCACAACCAAAAAAGCACTTTCACTTTAAAAACCACAAAAAGAAATAAAACATGTATTTGTGAATTTTAAAAATATAGGGACTATTGTTTGGTAATTTCAATTTCTTTGGGTTTGGTATCTTATTTGATATCCAATTAACAAACAAAAATAGACAAAATAATAGCAACCACTTTGCTATTATTCAATGCAATGAGTAACAGCTGTTACTCTATTAATTGACTGCATACTTCGGCAGAGGAAGAAACCATCACCTGCACACGCAGTGCTTGTGGTAGACCCTGGGCTACCACAAGCACTGCGAGTAGTTCCATCGTAATGGATGCAAACTGACGTGTACAATGACGCACCCTTTAAATTATGCACACCCTTAAAACTCAGTTTTGACGGTCAGACACTCCTGTGTTTGCTGCACCACTCCCCCGTTCCCAAGCACCTTCTCCTGTTACCACCATGAACGGCGCTGTCTGTCACTCAAGGTAGCGACCTGATAGTAGCTTACGAGCAACCAAAATCAGATCACAATGAATGGCTTGCGCACGCGCACTGCAAATTATACGGATGCGCAGATGGGCAAAAATCGCTCAGAGCGAGCGATTGCGCCTTAGCGAGCGGGTCTGAATCAGGTCCTCTGTACCTCATAGTATCCAGTGTCTCCCAAGCACTGAGAGAGAAGGATTTGTAACACAAATTATCTTTCATTGTATGACCTGTGTGCCTCTAAGTGCTATTATTTTGTGTGTTATTTAGAGTGAAGATCTGACTGATGTGAAGGCAGCAGATACAGAGGGAGAAGAAGAGACGTATGTGACTGATATGAAGGCAGAAGATATAGAGGGAGAAGAAGAGACGTATGTGAGGGGTGATCAGCAGTGTAAGGAGGAGGAAATCCCTACAGATATCAGCACAGGTGAGTAATAAAGACTTATAGAAATAATCACATTCTCTCTCTCTCTGCATCATGTTTGATTTAAATGTAACCAGTATCTTAAATGGAGTTTGTATGTTCTCCCAGTTTTTGCATAGATTTCATTCCCCAGTCCAAAAATATACTAGTCTGTTAATTGACCACTGGCACAGTGGGCCTGTGCGTGTTACAGTGTTTAGATAGTAAGCTCCAATGTGTAAAGGTCCCATGTAAATGACTACATATCTTATACAGCACTAAGATTGGCTTATTATAAGTAAACAATAATATTATTGTACTGACTGAATAAATCTTATTCTACACCCTTCGCAGCCCCTATTATACTCCTGCTCTCCCCCTCACATCATGTCACTGTGTGTTACCAGCCCAGAGATCTGACCAGTCTCCTCCCCACACTCTCTGGTGTATCTCATACATCAGGAGCCATCAGCCCCTATTATACTCCTGCTCTCCCCCTCACATCATGTCACTGTGTGTTACCAGCCCAGAGATCTGACCAGTCTCCTCCCCACACTCTCTGGTGTATCTCATACATCAGGAGCCATCAGCCTCTATTATACTCCTGCTCTCCCCCTCACATCATGTCACTGTGTGTTACCAGCCCAGAGATCTGACCAGTCTCCTCCCCACACTCTCTGGTGTATCTCATACATCAGGAGCCATCAGCACTATTATACTCCTGCTCTCCCCCTCACATCATGTCACTGTGTGTTACCAGCCCAGAGATCTGACCAGTCTCCTCCCCACACTCTCTGGTGTATCTCATACATCAGGAGCCATCAGCCCCTATTATACTCCTGCTCTCCTCCTCACATCATGTCACTGTGTGTTACCAGCCCAGAGATCTGACCAGTCTCCTCCCCACACTCTCTGGTGTATCTCATACATCAGGAGCCATCAGCTCCTATTATACTCCTGCTCTCCCCCTCACATCATGTCACTGTGTATTTCCATCCCATAGACCTGACCAGTCTCCTCCCCACACTCTCCGGTGTATCTCATACATGAGTACGAGGGATGTCACTATAATAATAAATCCCTGATCAGTGTGATGAGACCCCATGTGATATTACCCATGACTTTCCTTGTGCACGACCACATGTCATCATACCCATTTATCTTCCTTGACTATTATTAAGTGACTGATTTTGTCAATATACTGTATACTTCCCATCACAACACACGTCACACGAACTGCACTTGTCACACACTGATTAACTGGCAGCCTGAGGGCATGAGCTTCATCAGGAATTAAGAAAAAAAAATCCCATTACTGTCCCATACCACACCCGTTATTGCACATTGGCTCCCTCCAGTCCCTTTGTTTGGATGTTCTGCACTATTGCGCTTTATCTGCTGACCTGTCTCTGTATCCTGTTCTGCCCTTCTGCTGTCTTCCCCTTACTGCTGTTGCCCTGCGTCATTCCTCTACCCTGTCCTGCTGCCTCCCCCACTCTGTGCCCTGCACCATTCCCCTATGCTGTCCTGCTGCCTCCCCCGCTTTGTGCCCTGTGCCATACCCCTACCCTGTCCTGCTGCCTTTCCCACTCTGTGCACTGCGCCATACCCCTATGTTCTCCTGCTGCCTCCCCCGCTCTGTGCCCTGCGCCATTCCCCTACCCTGTCCTGCTGCCTTTCCCGCTCTGTGCCCTGCGCCATACCCCTACCCTGTCCTGCTGCCTCCCCTGCTCTGTGCGTTGTGCCATACCCCTATGCTGTCCTGCTGTCCCTCTGGTGGGGCTACTCTCCCTGAGGATAACCAGGGGACCATATAGAGGCTGCTTTAGCTACATATATATCCACCTGGAGAACTTTGTGTAGTGTGGACGCAGTTGTTAGTAATTAGCCCACAAGTTTCCCGTGTGTATGTGTGAGGGCGGTCTAGATGGGTATTGTGGTTCACTAACGTCATTGGCTGATGAGGCTTCCTGCTCTGTGATGATGGCTAGGGGACGTTACCCAGCAAAGTCTGCATTTGGGGGAGATATACATTGGTGATGTGCCATTTGCCTGTCCCTGGGGCTGGGTCTATGACATGTACTGATAATGTGCTTGTGCCATTTTATGCCAATATTTTATCTGTTTACCTATAGTCATATTTGTTGTTTGTACATTTGTAATTGTAATGATGTGGTCATAGTTTGCAAGTGCAAATTAAACAGCTAAATATCTTCATTAATTATAATAACGCGGTGATGAAGTGGTGAGCATTGCTATCTCACCCCACTGAAGTCTAGTTCAATTCCCAACCAAAGATGCTATATGTGTGTAGTTTGTATGTGTTTTCTCCAACCCTCTAAAAATCATACAAATTGGTTAATTGGCTTCAGACACAAATTAACTGTACTGTGCGTGTCCATGGGGTAGGGAAGATTGGGCCTTATTCAGATGTGGACGCTAATGCATTAGCTGCTGCGATCCCGTACTCAGCTGCTGTGCGTAAATATACTAATGCTACAGCCGCCTGGAAATGTATTGAGACTCCCACCGGTGGCCTCGCAGACCCAAGTAACTGCATATAAGTATGCAGCGGTGATCGAAGATTCTTCGATAATCGATCATCTGACTAACCCTGTGGCCGCAGGAACTAAGGCACTGGCGCCATATTTTCTGCGTACGGGACCGCAGATGTAAGTAGATAAACGCCACAAAAACGGTCACGACACTCCACCACTATTGCCGTCACTTGGAAAACGATCATCACTACAACCGTAGTTGCATTTTAGCGCAATGTAATTGCCGCGCATGCGCATTGCGGCATTGATAATCGCTCAACTACATGAACATCAAAATAGCTGCCTCATCTGAATCAGGCCAATAGATTGTAAGCTCCATTGGGGCACGGCCTGATGTCAATGAGTAAATATTCTCTGTAAAGTGCTGTGTAATATATGTATACGCTATGTAAAGAACTGTGACTAATAATAGTATTATTTCCAGCAGATGGACGCACAAGCAGAAATGCCTTGGAGGTAGATCTCGTCTTGCCTACAGATATTACACTAGAAGATAACATCACACAGGAATCCCCAGGAGATAATCCCGTTGTGCTAAATATACATCCAGTACCTCACAGTGCAGCTATATCATCTGATCCCTCTAATCACGAGGACTGTTCTCCTGAAACTTCAGCTTTTGTTACACATAGTGCAGCTCATACACCTTATAAATTATTTCCCTGTCCTGAGTGTGGGAAATATTTTACGCGTAAATCTCAGCTTGCTAGACATGAGAGAACTCACACAGGTGAGAAACTATTTCCATGCTCTGAGTGTGATAAAGGTTTTACATGTAAATCAAATCTTGTTGAACATCAGAGAAGTCACACAGGCGAGAGGCCATTTTCATGCTCTGAGTGTGGGAAATGTTTTTCACACAAAGCATATTTTGTTAGACATCAGAGACGTCACACAGGTGAGAAACTATTTCCATGCTCTGAGTGTGATAAAGGTTTTACATGTAAATCAAATCTTGTTGAACATCAGAGAAGTCACACAGGCGAGAGGCCATTTTCATGCTCTGAGTGTGGGAAATGTTTTTCACACAAAGCATATTTTGTTAGACATCAAAGAAGTCACACAGGTGAGAAATCATTTTCGTGTTCTGAGTGTGGAAAATATTTTACGTGTACATCAAATCTTGTTGTACATCAAAGAAGTCACACAGATGAGAGACCATTTTCGTGTTCTGAGTGTGGGAAATGTTTTAGATGTTCATCACATCTTGTTCAACATCAGAGGAGTCACACAGGTGAGAAGCCATTTCTATGTTCTGAGTGTGGGAAATGTTTTACACATAAATGGCATCTTCTTATACATGAGAGAACTCACACAGGTGAGAAGCCATTTCCATGTTCTGAGTGTGGGAAATGTTTTACACATAAATGGTATCTTCTTATACATGAGAGAACTCACACAGGTGAGAAGCCATTTCCATGTTCTGAGTGTGGGAAATGTTTTACACATAAATGGTATCTTCTTATACATGAGAGAACTCACACAGGTGAGAAGCCATTTCCATGTTCTGAGTGTTGGAAATGTTTTACAGTGAAAAAAGATCTTGTTAAACATCAGAGAACTCACACAGGTGAGAAACCATTTAGATGTTCTCAGTGTGGGAAATGTTTTGCACATAAATCAAGTCTTATTACACATGAGAGAAGTCACATAGGAGAGAAACTATTTCCATGTTCTGAGTGTGGAAAATGTTTTCCACATAAATCAGCTCTTGTCGAACATCAGATAATGCACACAAGTGACAAACCGTTTCCATGTTCTGAGTGTGGGAAATGTTTTGCACAGAAATCAACTCTTGTTATACATCAGAGAACTCACACAGGTGAGAAACCATTTCCATGTTCTGAGTGTGGGAAATGTTTTGCTCAGAAATCAACTCTTGTTACACATCAGAGAGGTCACACAGGTAAGAAACCATTTCCATGTTCTGAGTGTGGGAAATGTTTTACACATAAATCAACTCTTGTTAGACATCAGATTTCACACCTATGAGCTGATACAAAACAGTTGTAGCAACACTCCAGTCACACAGTATTTTAACATTTTAAGTTAGCCATCCACAGATAATTGGAACGTGTGTCATTAATATAAGACTGGAATAGATCACTCAGGTGACACTTATAGTCTTTATTATATTAGCTATCAGCACCACTCTCCAAAGTAATAACAGAACCATGAAGTTATGGTCTACGTTTTATGCATTTCATTCATACACATAAAAGATAAAATGCATTCATCATTTTTAAAAATAGATTGTACTATGGAACCTTATGGGTAGAATCCAGCTTTTTGCGGTTTTGGAATAGTGGATTAATGGTGACGCACGAACTACAAAGTGTTTCTTGGTGGTGGTTAGAAAACCTATATTTTAAAAGAATAAGCTCTGCAGGGAAGGTGGAGGATGGAGCATGTGTATTCTTGCAGGAACCATTCCGGGTTAGCGGGTGGCTGCAAGGTCTATTTTCCTACCTGCAAGAGGATTAGAATATTGCACCTTCTCTTTGAAGGATATTTGCTTAATTGACAAAATCTCTCATCATTTACATATTTGACAAAATTTATTGGTGCTCAGATAACCTCTGACACACAACATTGATGGCTTTTGGTCCTATGAAAAAGTGGATTGCTTCAGACAGTTATATTTATTGTACAAGCACAGCGCCATAGGTGCCATACCGTCAGAATTGTCCACTGGTTAGTGTAAGATGTGTTTTTTTTTATCTACTCTGCTAAAGAGTCTCCTTATTTGGACGTGACCAGCCCATTGAATAGCAAATATGGAATCCCTTAATGATCCCCATGAGAACCAACCTCACTTGACGACGTGTTTCAACCATTCTTTGTCAAAGTCTTGATAGACCATAGTGGTTGAAATGCGTCGGAAGCTGAGGGTGGTTCTCATTCACAACAAGCTGCCTTCCGGAAGATGGCTGGAAGAAGCAGCATAGTATAAACGGAGTATCGGGGTGTAATAGCGTTACGGTGTATATTCTTTCTGCGCTCAAATTAGCCTAAATCTGATAGGCACACTTGTAGAGACTTATTGTAGGCTGCAATTGTTGTTTAATTTTCTGCATGATTGTTTTTGCTCTTTATAATAAATTGGTAATGCACAAGATTCACTCTGTTTTTCCTCTTTCAAAAATTGTAATGTCTGGGAGAAACATTTGATGTGTGATGAGAATATTTTGGACGTCTAGACTCAGAGGTGAGTTAGTGCTGGGAAAGTTACATATTATATATCTCTCTCATATCATCACTGAGACAGTAAGTACATTACCATACAGGGTGACCAGACTCTGAGAGGTGAGGGAGCTGGGAAAGTTACATATTATACATCACTCTCATATCATCACTGAGATAGTAATATGTAACTTTCCCAGCTCCCTCACCTCTCAGAGACTGGTCACCCTGTATGGTAATGTACTTACTATCTCAGTGATGATATGAGAGTGATGTATAATATGTAACTTTCCCAGCACCTCACCTCTCAGAGTCTGGTCACCCTGTATGATAATGTACTTACTATCTCAGTGATGATATGAGAGTGATGTATAATATATAACTTTCCCAGCTCCCTCACCTCTCAGAGACTGGTCACCCTGTATGGTAATGCACTTACTATCTCAGTGATGATATGAGAGTGATGTATAATATGTAACTTTCCCAGCTCCCTCACCTCTCAGAGTCTGGTCATCCCGTATGGTAAGGAGACAGCGAGATGACCGTTGGAACAAGAGATGATGAAGCAGCTCAGCCCTTGTAGTAATAACATTCCACCGATCCAGGAGCATCAGATCAACAGGGCATCCCGTGCAGCAGCCGAGGAGAACCACCCGGGCAAGATGGCGGCGGTCCGCATTGTCGCTTTGTTTGCTCCCCAATTGTCGGAGCAAACAGACCGGATCCAAATAGAAGGCAGGCAACAGGACTTAAAAGCTCAGGATACCGGGTAAAATCTTTAAAATCTTCAGGTAAGTACAGCTCACTATATATCCCCAAGAGCCGGAGACAGGGTCACCTCTCACCTCATGCAGAGGATATTTACACGGGGATAAATCACAAGCAACACCAAACCGGTTTACTCCTAAGAGCCCCCGATGTTCAGGGGAAGATACCCCAAAGTAATTAGTAACTTGGGGATGAGAAAGTCACCAATAACAGGATATTTAAAAGGATACTAGCAGGAGAGCCGGCTGAACGCACCCTTCTCCTAGCTACTCCAGGCCACGCCCCTCCAGTATATTGCATTCTTACTAGTATCCTACATACACAGTGGTTGCATTATACCCAGTGCCATATTGTGTGCCATTTACTCTGCAGCTATGTCTAGCAAAGGCAATAGTATCAAGCAGGCAACTGCTCCCATATTGCTATCATGCATGTTATGTGCTGCAGGCTTAAGTGGGGAGGATTTCATACTAGATGAGTTATGTAGTAAGTGTTCTACTCCACCTGGCCCATCAGGCAACCCAGAGCCGATACAAACCCCCCCCCCCATGGCTTCATTTTCTCAGGTATTGGCCACTATTGTGGACCGCCTAGCGGTTCCGGCTGTAATTCCCCCTATGGGGTTATCACAGCAGGCAGTAATGCCCCCTTGGGGGTTGCCACAACAGGTTCAGGCGATACAAGTGCCTCCTGTACCCCCACCATGGGTAGACGTACGCTCTAACTCAATGCATAGTCTGGTGGCTACATATAATGCCTTTCAAACCATGTTGAAAGGTGAGAAGCCTTTAAGCATCCTGTGGTATCGTCACAGTCCACGCAACTCTCAGATTCTGAGGTATCATCCGAGGAGGCAGAAGATGCTGATCTCTTTAACCCTGACTCCCCTCTGGAGTCAGGGTCAAAAATTAATATTCCTCCCTTGGTTCGAGCTATCAGATCCATCTTAGTAATAGAAGATGACGAGCCAGCCCCTAAATCCAAGCACCCGCTGTTTAAAGAACAGAAAGTGGTTTCAGCAGAATTCCCTATATCGTATCATCTAGCTGAACACATGGCTGCAGCCTGGCAATCACCCGGTAAGAGGTTTCAACCACAAAAACGTAGTAGTATTCAAATAGTATTGTGGGTCTTTTGCAGTGTGCTGGGGGTGGGAATAGTTATATATGGGTGGTACATAAAGTATAGGTATATATAGGAGGTAAATATAATAGTAGTGCAGGTATTTATAGGCGGTACATATAGTAGCAGTTTAGGTATATACAGCCAGTACGGTATGCAGACGGGATGCCGACTGTCTAATCTCGGCAAGGGTCTAATGACAAGTTTCAGAATCCTGATGCCTGTCATTTTACCTACGTCGGGAGCCCGGCATCTCAATCGCAAGTAAGCCGGGCACGGACAGCCGTGGGGGGGGAGGGTTAGGTTAGGAGCTCCCGGGGGGGATATAGGGTGAGGCACCCCCCCGGGAGGGTTAGGCTAGAGGAAGGGGGGTTAGAGTTAGGCACCCCCCCTGGAGGGTTAGGTTTAGGCAGCTGGGAAGGGGAAGGGTTAAGGTTAGGCACCCCTAAAGGAGGGTTAAGGGTGGGTTATAAATAAGGTAAATATAGTTTTGGTATAGTAGGGAATAATTGTAGTGGCATACGTATATATAAGTGATACATATAGTAGCAGTACAGGTATATATTCCTTGAATAATGGTGATTAGGACTGAATTTGCGGGAGAGACAGATGCTAGGCCTAGGTGTAGCTCTCCTAAGACACCTAGACCTTGCCTTTCCCGATTTGACAGGCTATTTCAAGACTGAATGCCCTTTCCCTCCACAATATTAGCAAAGGCCCTGGGAGCATCTCCTTCATTTCTCCTCGGTCGAGAGCCGATAGGCACCCTATTGCATAGGATCTCCAGGATCCGGAGGAGTTACCCAAACTGGAGACCGAGGAACAGATGTAGAAAGCTCCTCCCTTCTACGTTCCCGGATGCGGCGATCAATGCGAATGACCAGGCGCATGAGGTCATCCAATGTCTCCGGAACCGTATGTTGGACAAGGATATCCTTTACCTGATCAGAGAGACCAAGGCGGAATTGACTTCTTAGTGCAGGATCATTCCAAAGAGTCATTGGCCCACCTACGGAACTCCGTGCAGTAATCCTCAGCAGCTCTTTGATCTTGTAACGGAGAACAGAGTTTGGATTCGGCTAATGCCGCCTTGTCTGGGTCTTCGTAGAGAAGGCCTAGAGCAGCAAAGAAAGCATCCACCGTCTGGAGAGCACTATGAGCTGGAGGTAGGCCAAAGGCCCAGGTCTGAAGGTCACCTTGAAGCAAAGAAATAATAATACCAACTCGTTGAGTCTCAGACCCAGAAGAAGCAGGTAAAACTCTGAAGTGCAACTTGCAGCTTCTCGGAAGTTGAGAAAATCTTTACGTTTGTCAGGAAAGCGATCCGGCAAATTGAGTTTAGGCTCGGAGCCGAGCTCAGGCTGAAACTGAAGGGGGCTTTGAAATGAAACAAACAAGATGTGCTTTAACTACAGACTTTCAGATTTAATTTGAGGGTAATTACATCCAAATCAGGTGAACGGTGTAGGAATTACAACGGTTTCTATATGTGCCTCCCACTTTTTAAGGGGCCAAAAGTAATGGGACTTTCAACTCAAAAGCTATTTCATGGATAGGTGTGGGCTATTCCCTCGTTATTTCATTTTCAATTAAGCAGGTAAAAGGTCTGGAGTTGATTCTAGGTGTGACATTTGCATTGGAATCAGTTGCTGTCGACTCTCAATATGAGATCCAAAGAGCTGTCACTATCAGTGAAGCAAGCCATCATTAGGCTGAAAAATCGAAACAAACCCATCTGAGAGATAGCAAAAACATTAGGTGTGGCCAAATCAACTGTTTGGAACATTCTTAAAAAGAAAGAACACACCGGAAGGGCTCAGCAACACCAAAAGACCCGGAAGACCACGGAAAACAACTGTGGTGCATGACAGAAGAATTATTTCCCTGGTGAAGAAAAACCCCTTCACAACAGTTGGCCAAATCAAGAACACTCTCCAGGTAGGTGTATATGTGTCAAAGTCAACAATCAAGAGAAGACTTCACAAGAGTGAATATAGAGGGTTCACCACAAGATGTAAACCATTGGTGAGCCACAAAAACAGGAAGACCAGATTAAAGTTTGCCCAACAACATCTAAAAAAGCCATTACAGTTCTGGAACAACATCCTTTGGACAGATGAGACAAAGATCAACTTGTAGCAGAGTGATGGGAAGAGAAGAGTATCGAGAAGGAAAGGAACTGCTCATGATCCAAAACATACCACCTCATCAGTGAAGCATGGTGGTGGTAGTGTCATGGCGTGGGCATGTATGGCTGCCAATGGAACTGGTTCCCTTGTATTTATTGATGATGTGACTGCTGACAAAAGCAGCAGAATGAATTCTGAAGTGTTCGGGCAATAGTATATGCTCATATTCAGTCAAATGCTTCAGAACTCATTGGAAGGCGCTTCACAGTGCAGATGGACAATGACCTGAAGCATACTGCAAAAGCAACCAAAGAGTTTTTTAAGGCTAAAAAGTGGAATGTTATGCAATGGCCAAGTCAATCCCCTGACCTGAATCCGATTGAGCATGCATTTCACTTGATGAAGACAAAACTGAAGGGAAAATGCCCCAAGAACAAGCAGGAACTGAAGACATTTGCAGTAGAGGCCTGGCAGAGCATCACCAGGGATGAAACCCAGCGTCTGGTGATGTCTATGCGTTCCAGACTTCAGGCTGTAGTTGCTTGCAAAGGATTTGCAACAAAGTATTAAAAAGTGAAAGTTAGATTTAGGATTGTTTAGTTTGTCCCATTACTTTTGGCCCCTTAAAAAGTGGGAGGCACATATAGAAACCGTTGTAATTCCTACACCGTTCACCTGATTTGGATGTAATTACCCTCAAATTAAATCTGAAAGTCTGCAGTTATAGCACATCTTGTTTGTTTCATTTCAAAGCCATTGTGGTGGTGACTAGAGGTCAAAATATGAAAATTCTGTCAATGTCCCAACATTTATGCACCTGACTGTATATATGTTACATATAGTAGTTGGTGGTACATATAGTAGCAGTACAGGTGTGTGTATGTGTGTGTATATATATATATATATATATATATATATATATGAGGTACATACAGTAGCATTATAGGTATATATATATATATATATATAATATAGTAGCAGTAGGGGTATATATATTAGGTGGTACATATAGTAGCAGTAGGGGTATATATTAGGCGGTACATATAGTAGCAGTATAGGTATATATATTAGGTGGTACATATAGTAGCAGTAGGGGTATATATTAGGTGGTACATATAGTAGCAGTATAGGTATATATATTAGGAGGTACATCTAGTAGCAGTAAGGGTATATATATATATATATATATGTTATATATAGTAGTAGGTGGTACATATAGTAGCAGTACAGGTGTGTGTATCTATATATATATATATATATATATATGAGGTACATCTAGTAGCAATATAGGTATATATATTAGTTGGTACATATAGTAGCAGTAAGGGTATATATATTAGTCAGTACATATAGTAACAGTATGGGTATATATATATAGGAGGTACATATAGTAGCAGCACAGGTATATATATATATATATGGTACATATATTAGTTGGTACATATAGTAGCAGTACGGGTATATATGAGTTACATATAGTAGCAGTAGATGTATATATATTAGGTGTTACATATAGTAGCAGTAGGGGTATATATATTAGTCGGTACATATAGTAGCAGTACGGCTATATATGAGTTACATATAGTAGAAGTAGAGGTATATATATTAGGTGGTACATATAGTAGCAGTACGGGTATATATGAGTTACATATAGTAGCAGTAGAGGTATATATATTAGTCGGTACATATAGTAGCGCCTCCTCCTAACTTATGACAGAGAGGTTAATTTAGGAGTTGCTGTTGACTCACCTAGGAAGTCAGATTCCACCATCCAGGCTCAGTTTAAGCTTCCACGAGGTTCTAAAATTGTCCAAGCTCTTTTGGATTACGGAGCTGCAGAAAATTTTGTGACTGCTGACTTTGTCCATAAACATCGGATTCCCGTTGAAGCTTTACATTGAGTTGTCACTTTAACTCCTATCGATGGTAGTCGCATCACTAGTGGCACTGTCCTTCATCGCACCAAGCCACTTAAACTTATCATAGGGGTGCTCCATTCTGAGGAGTTGTCCTTCCTAGTGATTCCCAAAGCCTCTCACTCTCTAATTTTACCCTGGCTACAAAGACATTCTCCACAAACTGACTGGTCAACTATGCAGATCATCTCCTGGAGTTCTGATTGTTTTAAAAACTGCCTTTATCAGGTAATACCTGTTCGATCCTGTGATCTACAGCCTCCTGCAGGCCTGCCCAAATTTTACTCTGAATTTCTAGATGTCTTCAGCAAACAGAACACCGATCTGTTACCTCCCCATCGCAACTGGGACTGTCCCATAGACCTGATCCCTGGGAAGAATCTTCCCAGAGGACAAACATATCCTCTTTCTACTTCAGGGTCCATAGGGTATCCACAGGATACCTTGGGTATAGGTGTGACGTCAGTCGCAGGGCACCAAAGAGTTAAGCTTTCAGCCTCCCAGGATGCACTAGGTCCCCCTCCTATACCCCGCCCCCGGGCCAAGGCACCTCAGTTTAGTTTGGTGCCCGGCCGGAGTCGGGTGCACCTGTTGGAGTGGGGGCTAGAAGAGCCCCTGAAGCTTTTTCTTCATGCAACTGTGGCTGCACATCTGGATGAACAGCATGGACAGTCAGTCCTGACGTCCATGCTGTCTTCCCTACACCCCGCCGGTACCAGAACGCCGGTACTGATCCGGGGATGCTGGTGGGCGTCTGGGGTCACAGCTAGCGGTGACCCCAGATGCTCCGGACCATGGCCGGATTCAAGGGGGACAGAGGTAAGCAGCGGGGTCCCGCGGTGGGTCCCCGCTTATCACATGGTCCTAAGTCCCCAGGCAGGGGGCTCCCTGGGGACTGGCTGCAGCGTGGAGCCAGGCGACCAACCTGCGCTTCCACTACCCCCTGGGACAGCGGACCGCAGCAGAGCGGTAGCGCTGCGGCGTCCCAGGGGTTAAATGCATGCCAGGGGAGCGCGCCTTCCCTGTCTCACAGCCGGCGCCTCCCCCGCTGCACACAGCCCTCTCTGCACTGTGCTGACTGGTCCTGTGTCAGCGCTCCTCCCCCAGGCCAGCTTCTCTCTGCTCCTCGGCGGCCATCTTCTCTGCAACGCATGGTGAACGCTGCTGGAAGTCTGGAAGGAAGCATCGTGGTCTGGGTCCCCCCGCATACCTCTCCTCCGCTGTGGCTCAGGTCTGTGTATGCAGCGCTGTGTCCTACCAGGCCCTGTGTCTGTGTAGTTGAGTGATCAGCGCTGTTAGTGCAGGAATTGTTATTTCTCTGCATTGTATGTGACTGTGCTAGCGCTGCCTGTAACTTTTCTTCTCTAAACTGTCAGCTTTATTACTGTCCCTGTTCTTTCTGCTAAAGCCCTTGCGGTGCGGTGCTGCAGGGTGGTCTCTCGCCTACTTAATACTTAATTGGTGAGAGAGGTCACATACGTGGTGCCATAATGTCTGAAAGTGATTTTCCCCTCCGGCTACAGTGTACCACGTGCAAAGTACCGTTAGCGGAGGGGGAGGGTAGCGCGGAGGGCCTTTGCCGGCAGTGTTTGTCCATGGCGCGGCCTATTACGGTTACAGCACCGGTACAGGAGCCGCCCTGGGCTTGTTTCGCTCAGGCGTTAACAGCTTTAGTGGGCCAGTTAGCTCCACAGCCCGCGTTTACTCCGATGGGTTTGTCCCAGCAGTCTGTGGTGTCGTCACCCATGCAGGGGTTCCCACGACAATTGGTACCCCACAGTCTCCCTATTTCCCCGCTCCCGGGTTCTCAGGAGCCAGCGTGGGTTAACTCCCTGACGAGTTCTGTACAGCACTTGTCGGATGTGTTGCAAGGGGAGTCTGTGATGCGGCCTCATAAAAGGCCGGTGGCGTCTCTGTCCGCTCCTTATGAGGATGACGAAGGGACGTCTGATGATGGGGAGATTCTGGATCCTTACGATCAGGAACCTTTCCATACTAAGGACGCTGATGCTAAGTCCAAAGTATATATTCCTGGACTTATTCGGGCGGTCCGCACAGCCTTGGTGATTGAGGACGAAGTTCCCCCAGCGGCTAAATCTAAGTATGCCTTTTTCAAAGATGTGAAGGGCGATGCCACAGTCTTTCCTCTTTCGGGTCAGTTGGTGGACCATTTAGAGGAGGCGTGGAAACAACCTGGCAAAAGATACCAGCCGCAGAGACGCCTGGCGGTGGCTTATCCGTTCGCGGATAATTATTTTGCTAAGTGTGAATCCCCTCCACAGGTGGATTCTCACGTGACCCGTCTTGTCCGTAGTGCCACATTGCCGATGCCATCCATGTCCTCCCTTAAGGATGCTACGGACCGCAAGGTAGAAATCTGCCTGAAGTCCGCTTATTCCCTTGCAGGGGGGGCAGCACGGCCGGCTATGGCCATTTGCTGGGTTGCCAGAGCGATGGAGCGCTGGGCGGATTCATTAGAGGCTTCTTTTGAATCCGACTGTCCGGCCGAACAGGCGGAGTTGATTGGCAATCTCCGTGATTCGGCCACCTACATCAACGAGGCGGCTCTAGACATTAGTACTCTGGTGTCTAGAATTTCTTCAGCAGCGGTAGCTGCTCGTCGCACCTTGTGGCTGCGATCCTGGAAGGCGGACGCAGATCCAAGAAAGGTCTGGAAGCCTTGCCGTTTACCGGAGAAGTTCTCTTCGGTCCGGATCTGGATAAGATTGTGGCCACGCTGGCGGCAGCCAAATCTGCTTGTCTCCCGTCGGCCGCTGCTCCTTCTGGTTCTGGACCATCGTCCTTTCGGTCATCTAGGGCCCAGGGCAGGCCCAAACCACAGTCGTTTCCTCGACAGGCTGGCCCTAAGAAATCGGTCAAGCCCCGGAAACAGGCATGGAGTACCAGACGTCCGGCCCCCAAGCCAGATGACAAGCCTGCGGCCTGACGGTCCGGGTCTCCCCTTGGGGGATCCCAGGGTGGGAGGCCGCCTGCTGCAGTTCTCCCGGTGTTGGTCGTTCACTACGACAGACACTTGGGTTCTGGAGGTGGTCTCTCACGGGTACGCCCTCTCCTTCCGGCACAGACCCCCGGCTCGATTCTTCACCACGGGTCTACCATCAGACCGGAACAAGGCTACGGAGCTGCGGAAGGTATTGCACACTATGCTCCAGGCTGGAGTTATAGTGCCTGTTCCATTCTCCCAGAGGGGCCAGGGTTTCTATTCAAATCTATTTTTGGTACAGAAACCCAATGGGTCATATCGTCCGATTCTCAACCTCAAAGCACTCAACAAGTCTTTGCGGGTCCCGAAGTTTCGGATGGAGACCCTACGGTCCATCATTCTGGCGCTGGAACCTGGGGACTACATGGTGTCATTGGACATACAGGACGCTATGGCGGTCATGGCGGCTTCTCTGCGGCTGCAAGGAGTCCGCATGTTGCCGTACTTGGACGACCTGTTATTGGTGGCAGGATCTCCAGAGCTCCTGTTACACCACTTGGACCTGACCATTGCACTGCTGCAACGGCACGGCTGGCTAATCAACTGGCAGAAGTCCACTCTAATCCCGTCTCGGAGGATTCTGCATCTTGGAGCCTTATTGGACTCGGGACAGCAAAGGATCTTCGTGACGGAGGACAAGATCTCTGCTTTACAGTCAAGGGTGCGCAGTTGTCTGCACAGCCGCCGGGTGTCCTTACACTCGGCGATGAGGTTACTGGGCTCCATGGTGTCGGTGTTCGACATGGTGGAATACGCCCAGTTTCACTCCAGACCTCTGCAGCACCTGATCCTGTCCAAGTGGAACGGGCTGCCTCAGTCTCTGAAGTTCCAGACGATTGTGCTCACCCCGGAGGTTCGCCTGTCCCTTGCGTGGTGGTTAAAGACGACCCACCTCAACAAGGGACGTCCGTTCTGGGTTCCAAATTGGGTCCTGTTGACAACGGACGCCAGTCTTCGGGGCTGGGGAGCAGTTTCGGGTCCACACTTGTTCCAGGGCAGGTGGACACCGACAGAAGCGGAGCTTCCAATAAATATCTTGGAACTCCGTGCGGTCTTCAATGCTCTCCTGCAGGCACAGCGGTTTCTCCAGGGTCACCCGGTGCAGGTCCAGTCGGACAATGCTACCACCGTGGCCTACATAAACAGGCAAGGAGGAACTCGCAGTCGGGCGGCTCTCGTAGAGGTCTCTCGGATCCTGGTTTGGGCGGAGCGCAATCTTCCGGCCATATCAGCGGTCTTCATCCCGGGAGTGCTAAATTGGGAGGCGGACTTTCTAAGTCGCCAGGACGTTCATCCAGGGGAATGGTCCCTGCACCCGGACGTTTTTCAACTACTGGTGGACAGGTGGGGTCTTCCAGAAATCGACCTCATGGCGTCCCGGCACAACAACAAGTTGCCGGTGTACGGGTCTCGCACAAGAGACGAAGGGGCGTCTCTGGTGGATGCTCTGTCCGTCCGGTGGACGTTCAGGTTCGCATACCTGTTCCCTCCGGTCTCCCTTCTTCCACGGGTAATCCGGAAATTCAAACAGGAAGGAGGGACGCTCCTGTTGATAGCTCCCGCGTGGCCCAGACGGCACTGGTTCTCAGACCTTCAGGGTCTGTCCGTGGACAGTCCTCTGCGGTTGCCGCTACGACCGGACCTCCTGTCTCAGGGTCCTTGTCTTCACCCGGACCTGACTCGGCTGTCTTTGGCGGCGTGGCTGTTGAGACGGCCATGCTGAGGTCCTGGGGGTTTTCCAGCTCTGTGGTGCGTACCATGTTACGAGCTCGGAAACCGTCTTCCGCGAGGATATACCATCGCGTGTGGCATACGTTCTTCCAGTGGTGTCGACCGAGAGGTTATGCACCGCGGGAGTTTCGTCTGTCTCGGATTCTCGCCTTCCTGCAAGCGGGACTAGATCATGGGCTTCGCCTTGCTTCTTTGAAGGTACAGGTTTCGGCCCTATCTGTCTGGTTTCACCGTAGGATTGCTACAATCCCGGATGTGCGCACCTTTATGCAAGGTGTTCTCCGTATTCAGCCGCCCTTTGTTCCACCTGTGGCACCTTGGGATTTGGCTGTGGTCCTGAGGGCTCTCCAAGGACCGCCGTTTGAACCACTGGGCTCAGTGGATATTAAATGGCTAACAGCTAAGACTGTTTTCCTTCTGGCCGTTGCTTCAGCCAGACGTGTTTCTGAGTTAGGGGCTCTTTCTTGTAGACCCCCTTTCTTGGTTTTTCATGGGAACAGGGCAGTGCTCCGCACTCGGCCCGAGTTTCTTCCCAAAGTTGTTTCCCAGTTTCATGTTAACGAGGAAATAGTTGTTCCGGCCTTTAACTCACCGGGTCTTTCCGTGGGTGAGGCCTCTTTGGATGTTGTGCGGGCCTTAAGGACTTATGTTGACTGCACTTCTTTGTTTAGGAAGTCGGACGCTTTGTTGTCCTCTATGGCTTCTGTAAAAAGGGTTGGCCTGCTTCAAAGCAAACTTTGGCAGCCTGGATCCGTATGGCTATTTCTGAAGCTTATCTTCATGAAGGCCTACCGGTCCCTCCTTCTCTGAAGGCTCACTCCACTAGGTCTGTGGGTCCTTCGTGGGCAGCTCGACGTGGTGCCTCGGCAGTTCAGATCTGCAAGGCTGCTACGTGGTCTTCTGTCCATACCTTCGTGAGGTATTACAGGTTTGACACCTTCGCCTCTCAGGATGCTTCCTTCGGGCGGCGGATTCTCCTTTCTGCACAGGAGCGTCCCCACCCTTAAAGGATACTGCTTTGGGACATCCCCAAGGTATCCTGTGGATACCCTATGGACCCTGAAGTAGAAAATATGAGATATGGTAAGAACTTACCCTTGTTATCTCTATTTCTACGAAGTCCATAGGGTTCCACAGGACTCCCGCCCTGTCGCACCTGTGCTGCAGATGGGCTTTGCTCTGGTCACCGGTTTTCCGTCTCCCTCTGGTGAGAATGTGATTCTTGTATGTGTCCAGATCTTTGTTCTCTCTCTTCCTTCTCCTCCTCCGGCCTATGGCTTGGTAACTAACTGAGGTGCCTTGGCCCGGGGGCGGGGTATAGGAGGGGGACCTAGTGCATCCTGGGAGGCTGAAAGCTTAACTCTTTGGTGCCCTGCGACTGACGTCACACCTATACCCAAGGTATCCTGTGGAACCCTATGGACTTCGTAGAAATAGAGATAACAAGGGTAAGTTCTTACCATATCTCATATTATCTCTTCCTGAGACTCAAGCCATGGCAGAATATATTGAGGAAAATTTAAGCAAAGGTTTCATTCGACCCTCCCCGTTTCCAGCTGGGACTGAATTTTTCTTTGTCAAAAAAAAGATGGTGGTTTGCGCCCGTGTATTGACTACCGAGGTCTCAATGACATAACCATCAAGAACCACTATCCTTTTCCCCTCATAACTGAATTGTTTGGCAGAGTCAAAGGAGCCACAGTTTTCATCAAGCTGGATTTAAGAGGGCCTACAATTTAATCCGTACTTGCCCTGGAGACAAATGGAAAACAGCCTTCAACACCAGAGATGGGCATTACGAGTATCTTGTTATGCCCTTCGGTCTCTGTAATGCCTCAGCTGTGTGTCAATTCTTTGTGAACAAGATTTTCTGGGATCTTCTGTACAAGAGTGTGGTCGTCTATTTGGACAATATCTTGATTTTCTCTCAGGATTTAGAGTCATCAAAATCAAGTTAAAAAGGTGCCTTTGAGGTTACGTTCCAACCAACTTTTCTGCAATTTTTGGAGTACATCATCTCTGGAACGGATCTTCAAATGGATCCCGCAAAACTTCAAGCGGTCCTTGACTGGTCACTCCCAACATCTCTGAAATCCATACAGCAGTTTTTAGGCTTCGCCAACTATTATCGCAAGTTTGTGAAGGGTTTTTCAACATTGGTGGCACATATCTCCACCCTCACCTGAAAGCTTTGGATCCAACCAAATGGTCTGTCGAAGCTACTTCTGCATTCCAACTCCTCAAACAAGCGTTCATCTCCGCACCAATCCTAAAACAACCAGACTTAACCCGACCATTCATTCTGGAGGTGGATGCCTCATCTGTAGGTGTTAGAGCAGTCCTTTCCCAACGATTTGAAGATGAGAAACTGTTAGGATTTGCGGTTAGCAAATCATATTGGTGGTAGTTCTCAGTCTTAGTGTTACTGGGATACTGCATCATGACCTGTCCTTTTTCTGGCTTTTTGCAAGTAGCTGGAAATCCTGTCTTGTCTGTGTCCATTCATGGCCTGTTGTTCATGTCTGTCTGTGTGTTGTTTCATGTGTTCACTAATTAACTAGCTCTCTCTGCAGAGCTCAGGTGCACACATGCCTTTGATTAGGAAGTGCTCTCTCCAGGAATTGGTTCTGATTGGACCCTGCTTCAAGTTTCAGCCAGCCTTTCACTTCACTGCCGGTTATATTGCCTGACATCTGGAGACTGTTTGTGCTCAGAAGTCTGAATCTTTGCCGGTCATACCTTGTTCCACAGCTCCTGTATGCTGAGTTATTCTTCCAGTATCCTGCACCTTCTGCCTGCTTAGGATTAGCCTGTGGAATATACCCTGCTGCTGCCGGTGGACTTGCATTCCAGAGTCCAACCTAGCCGTGTCAGTCTGCTTCCAGCCTGTGTTCCTGTCATGCCAGAGTTCATCTGTCTGCCATATTGCTCCAGACACTCCTCAGCCTGCATCTCATCTCGGCTGTCATAGCCGCACCACGGCCCGCAAGGCCGCATCATAGTCTGCATCTCATCTCGGCTGTCATAGCCGCACCACTGCCCGCAAGGCCGCATCATAGGCTGCATCTAATCTCGGCTGTCATAGCCGCATCATGGCCCGCAAGGCCGCATCTCATCTCGGCTGTCATAGCCGAACCTCAGCCCGCAGGCTGCCTCCTAGCCAAGTATTACCCAACTCTCAAAGCCGCATCTCAGCCCAAAGGCTACAACTCAGCAAAGTGTTACCCGGCTCTCAAAGCCGCATCCCGGCTGTCTAAACTGCCCCACGGCCTCAAGGTCATCTAGTACCTTGTGTCTCTTTTGTTGTGTCCGTCTAGTTCTTGTCTGTGTTTTGTCAGTCTTGTCATAGTCTAGTCTTGTCTTGTCCAGTCCAGGCTTGTCTGTATCCTGTTACATTTCAATCCAGGTCGCTCCTGCCCTGCAGCAGTTAGTATTGCCATGTCAATCATTGCCTGACTACCCAGCTGCACCACTGTCCCTGAACATTCTTGAGACCTATCATCTGCCACTGCTAGAGTATCCTGTCACTCACATCTGTTCCTGTCCTTATTACCTGCAGCTTCACTCCATCTAGTACCAGTACAGGCAGTCTCGTTGGTTGTGTAAGCCTCTACTGCTGGAAGCGTAAATCCAGGCGGCCACCTAAGTACCGGTGTGTAAATTAATCACTAAGGGAACAGCGGGTGGCTGTTATTGGTAGAAGATCCTCTCCCTGGCTCTAGAGGTCTTACACAACCGTACGAGAATCGTAACAGAAAATTCATCCCTGCGGATTCTTCTCCCGAAAATTCTTGCCAGCAGAGAGGAACTATTCTATCGGTGACCAAGAGTTGCTTGCTATAAAATTGGCAGATGAAGAGTGGCGGTATCTCTTAGAGGGGGCTCAATATCCAATCACCATCTACACCGACAACAAGAACCTGCTATATCTAAAATCTATTAGAAAAAGAAAAAGTAAGACTATTCTTGGGGCACACTTATATATGAATTCTTAAGATTGAAATAAAATATAACTTTTAATATTAATAGTAAAATATATACCAGGTACACATAAGGTCATAGGCGAACATATTAAAAGATAGTTTCTGCAAAGTACCCCACATATACAATTTAGGGTAACAATAATTGTGTTAGAGTGTAGATATTGCAATAAATACCATAGGTATAGGTATATAGGCTACATAGTGCGCAGTCCTATGATCCCCATTAAACAGTACAATATCTATCTACAGAACCTGGTATTCCTGAGTGGTCCCCCACATCAGTACTAACCAGGCCTACCACTGGATCAGTATTTCCTCCATTCAAAGGGAAACTATGATTTTCAAAAAAGAGGAACATTATCCTGGAGGTAAAAGAACCAATAAAGAAACTGGAACTGTACGTTTCATTGGTAATTTTAGTAAGGAATGGAGGACTATTCAGGATATTATCCAGAGACACTGGCCTGTCCTACTACTGGACGAGGATTTGTCCGAAGTATTAGGCACCAAAGTCGCAATGGGTTGGCGCAGATCTAGGAATCTACGTGATAATCTTGTCCAAAGCCATTACATCAAATTTCCCAAGAAGGATAACAAAATACATGGCTCTTTTCCATGTGGGACATGCAAAGCATGCCAGTATATGGTCAAATGTGATAGGGTCCAAGATAAATATGGCAACACTTCCTCGATCAAAGATTTTATCAGTTGCAGCACTGTGGGGGTTGTGTATTGCCTGACGTGCAGCTGTGAGATGAAATATGTAGGGATTACAACAAGGAATTTCAGACAGCGTACCTTGGAACATGTTGGGACTATCAGGAATGCTCAATCTGATTTAACAAAATTTAAGAAACTTACTTCAGTTGCGAGACATTTTCATGTATACCATAAAGATAATCCTAATGATCTGCGCATTTTTGGTCTGGAAAAAGTTTTGTTGGGGATTCGCTGTGGCGATCTCATGCAGCAATTAATGAAACGTGAAAGCTACTGGACATTCAAGTTAGGGGTGCTATCTCCTAGAGGGATGAATGAGTATATTAACTATAGCGTATTTTTGTAATTATATTTATAAATCTTTGTATTCAATATATCTTTCCCAAATCCTTTTTAAATTAATTTTTTGGATAATTGATATTTATAATGAGTACACTGTTTATTCACTAATTTACTCTGGCATTATATAATATTTTTCTTTGTTCACAATTTTTCACTTAATCATTATGGTTAGATCTAACCATATATTTTATATATTTTTCTATGGTCACAATTTCACTTTTGTAACTTTTATTGTATGGGTATATCCCATTATAATAATCTTAATTTATATTGGTCTTGTACCATCTTATCAAATTCACGTTTTATTGTGACACTGTAATTTGGTGTATATATATTAATTTTAGTGGAACATATGCTATCCAATGACTATATATTTTTATTGTTATTTAATGGTATTCTAATTATTACTAGTGTCTAATAGGAATATGTTCATAAACTCGCTTATTTATAAATAGTAACACGAGTGGACGCTGTGTGATTACACTTTGTGATATTTGTTAGTAGCTTATGATTTAATTTCAGTCTATAATTTTCCTGAATAATTCTGTTCTGATGGATAATTTTACTCTATTTTACAGTCATGGTGGTATTCATAAGCACCATTTCGTTATTTGTTTCAGCTTAAGAGCAATGTGATGCTCATTGTCACCCATTATGATTATGGGGCTTACCCTGGGTATTTATTACGATTTTCAGATCAAGTGCGTATGATTCAATATATTAGGACCATATATATATAAAATTCTTCCTGGTTTTAGTGATTTTTGATTATCTGTGCTATGTTAATTTCAGTTAATCGCTTTTTAAACTACATATCCCAACAAGCAATCTGTCTAATTGGGACTATTTGATTGGCCCACTGTATCATGAGTTTTATTTTAACCAATCGGGTATTGAACTACATATCCCAATATGCAGTTCTCCCAATCGGGACCCGGTGATTGGCTTATTTCCCCATGAGCGCATCCATAACCAATAGAATTAAGCTTAGTTGAGGGAGATTGTATTGCGCTGTGACTAATGGCACAGCTGTGAGCCGCGACCTGAGTCGCGGGTAAATGACGTGTACTCTGCACACATTTAAAAGGATTACTATCTAATTTATCATTACACGAGGTGATCAAGCCTCAATGCGGGCGAAACGCGCGTCCTCTGTTTACATATGAGATTCTGCTGATGTCAAGGATAACCCAGTCATTGCACGGACTGGGCTCCACTGTACCTCACACTGGTAACGTATAGGCTGACAGATGATTGTGTCTGGTCAGCCAGATAGATTTGTTCAGGCTTAGCCTGTCAGTTTTCTTTTCCAATTGCCATCTCCTATCTTTCTCTTTAGCACTTTGGGGGATATGACCTACTCCTGTGATTCAGCTCGTTTCCTATGTATGGCTGATAAAACCCCTTTTTCTGTACTCTCTGTGATTCCTATTATATACCAGGTTAATGAGAGTGCCTGCTACTATACTCAATTGCAGCCCAATTTGGAAGTCCTTGAGCATTTCCTGGTGGAGTATATTCATTGATAGAGAATATTTGATAATAGGAGAACCATTTGGATTAGCATATTTATGCAGCCACCATAATTTATATAAAAAATTGATGTTCTATGTTTATGGGGTGATTGTATATTATGTGTTCTGTCAGGCTTTGTTATTGTGTAGAGTTCCTATTCTGTATACTTGGAACTAAGTATAATTTGTGATAAGTTACCTATGTGATGCTCTCTTAAAGTTACAATCTATACATGGTTATGCTATATGTGTCAATTGATTGCATCACAAGGAAGGTATGCTTATGCACCACCTGTCTTGACAGCAACTGGACCTCTCTTTTGAGAGTAGTCCTACATTTTTGAAATAGGCTCAGACCGTGTGCATAAGTGAATCCCCATATATTTTCAGTAGCGATAATCTACAGTCATACTTCACTGACTATGCCCAAACTCGTTTGATCTTGGAAGCGATCCAGTGGTAGGCCTGGTTAGTACTGATGTGGGGGACCACTCAGGAATACCAGGTTCTGTAGATCGATATTGTACTGTTTAATGGGGATCATAGGACTGCGCACTGTGTAGCCTATATACCTATACCTATGGTATTTATTGCAATATCTACACTCTAACACAATTATTGTTACCCTAAATTGTATATGTGGGGTACTTTGCAGAAATTATCTTTTAATATGTTCGCCTATGACCTTATGTGTACCTGGTATATATTTTACTATTAATATTAAAAGTTATATTTTATTTCAATCTTAAGAATTCATATATAAGTGTGCCCCAAGAATAGCCTTACTTTTTCTTTTTCTAATAAATCTGTTATATTTAGGCTGTGGGAGCACCACCAACATAAACTTATGATGTATAAATTATTCATGGATATGGATGGTTGGTTAAAATAATTCTAGTTATGGTTCTGTGCAGAATCTTCCCTGTTTTCTATTAAATATATCTAAAATCTGCAAGTTGTCTGTATCCTCGACAGGCCAGATGGGCAATGTTCTTTTCAAGATTCAATTTTAAACTTTCCTACCGTCCTAGATCTCAAAATAGCAAGGCCGACGCTCTTTCCCGTTCCATGGAGAGTGGTCTTGAGGTATCCATGGAACAACCTCATCCAATCTTGGACCAAACCACTTTTTCTACTACTAATATAACCCCGATGCCACCTGTCTGGAAAACATTTGTTGCTTGTGGGGTCATGCTTCTCAATTCTCTGTCACCTAGGAATGGACAAGACTCTAGAATTCATCCGGCGATCCTATTGGTGGCCCTCAATGAAAAGGGATGTAAGGACCTTTGTATCTTCATGTGTCAAGTGTGCTCAGCACAAGGTACCCCAACAGGCTCCACCTGGACAACTCCAACCTCTAATATTCCGTTACAACCTTGGACACACTTGTCTGTGGACTTCATCTCCGATCTTCCTCCATCTCAAGGTTATAATACTATTTGGGTTATCATGGACAGATTTTCTAAATGGCCTGTTTCGTTCCCCTCACTGGTTTACCATCTGCACCATTACTCGCTCAAACCTTCATTAGGGAGATCTTCAGATTACATGGTCTACCCCAAGAAATTATTTCTGACAGTGGCAAAGTTTTGGAGGTCACTTTGTTCGGCCCTACGGGTGAAGCTAAAATATTCCACTGCATACCATCCTCAAACCAACAGTCAAACCGAAAGGGTTAACCAAGATCTAGAGCAGTTCCTTTGCACCTTTATCTCCTCCTCTCAAGATGACTGGATTGAACTTCTCCCATGGGCTGAATTTGCTCATAACAATCACTATCATACTACCACTAAGTCAACTCCTTTCCTCACGGCGTTTGGTCAAAATCCTCAAGTTCCAGAGTTCGTTCAGCTCCCAGTTTTGGACGTACCTGTGGCCAAGTTATCTCTCCAGCATTTCTCTGACATTTGAAAAAATGTTCATTCCACCATGACCCAAGCCTCGGCTCGATACAAGAGATTCGCTGACCGCAGGAGACGAGCTGTTCCGAACTTTCAAATTGGAGATATGGGGCCAAATGTAATAGGTAGTCAGTTTTAGTAACAGTACAAACTCGCACTTTCTCGCACTTTTAGAAAGTGCGAGTTTGTACTGAAACTCGCAAATTCAATAGCCTGCGAACTTTTCAGCTCGAGGCTACTGCATTTGCGAGTGCAGGCGAGTTTAGGACTATGTAGAGTGACACCTTTTAATGTGAGTAGCATTAAAAGGTGCGAGTTTTAGAGAAGCCATCACAGATCAGTGAGATCCGTGATGGCTTCTGTGTGTGATTAAAAAAAAAAAAACGTGCACCCCCTCCCCAAAAGCATAACCAGCCCCGGGCTTAATAAAGCCTGTTCTGGTTCTAAAAATACAGGGATAATGCTTTGGCTGGGGAAACCGGTGAAAGGTTTACCCTGGCTGTGGCATTATCCCCCTGCTAGAAAGAGTTTGGTGCTGGTTCAGGAATTTTCAGGGGACCCCTACTCGTTTTGTCACCTGATTTTCCAGAACCAGGACCAGCTCAACAAAGCCCTGTGCTGGTTCTTAATATACAGGGGCCCCCTACGCATTTTGGCCCCTGTATTTTTAGAACCAGAACAGGATTTATAAAGCCCGTTGCTGGTTATGCTTTTTGGGAGGGGGTGCACGTCATTTTTTTGTATTTTATAACATTTAACATAAGTACACACAGAAACATGTACATATCTCATGGATATGTGCATGTTTCTGTGTTAATCTGACCTGCTCAGGATGTACTCACTAGCCTGAAGCAGGTCTATTATTTGGGGACTTTTGGTAATCTTTTTTTTGCGAGTCTGAAACAGACACCCTATTACATTGGGCGAGTTGATTGTTTTCAATGTGAAAATATCTGGATGCGAGTTTGAGAATGGAGAGTTTTAGTAACTCTGAAAAATGCGAGTTTTAGTGAACAGACACCCTATTACATTGGAGAGTTGTGAAAAATTGCGAGTTTAGCACCAAACTCCCAATTTACCAAAACAGACTACCTATTACATTTGGCCCATGGTCTGGCTCTCCACCCGCAATCTCAAACTCAGAGTTCTGTCTATGAAGCTAGCTCCACGCTTCATCGGTTCCTTTCCGATAACCAGAGTTTTTAACCCAGTTGCCTACCAATTAAAATTACCATCTTTTCTTCGTAAACCCAATTCCTTTCATATCTCTCTCCTAAATCCACTAATTCTAAACTGGTTCCAGAAAACTCTTCCCAGAGTTTCCAGTGTTCAAACCCAACGAGGAGAAGAGTTTGAATTTGAAAGGATACTAGACTTTCGCTGTCGATATAACCGTCTCCAATACCTCATCGATTGGAAGGGATATGGTCCGGAGGAAAGAATTTGGATAAACTCTTCCGAGGTATTTGCTCCTCGCCTAGTCAAGGCATTTCACACAAAGTTTCCTCATAAACCAAGAAAGTATCCGGTGGCCACTCATGAAGAAGGGGGTGTCACGATCGGGGCTGAGGTACCGCGGAGACTGCGGTCCTTACCGGCTCTGGCGCTCTGGCGGGGGTCTTCCGGTGGGGGTGCAGGCCCCTGGAAATTAGCGCTGGGCACAGTGAGTCTCCGGAGAGTGAGGATGGCTAACCTGAGGTGGATGGGCAAGGGTAAACCTGGCAGCGCTTCCGCGCTGTAGTCCGGTGGGCGGCGCCAGCTTGGATTCAGGTCAGGTGACTGGTTGGACCAATCCACTTGCAGCATGACCTGGGAGTCTAGCAGCCTTGGACCAATCCACTTGCAGCATGACCTGGGAGTCTAGCAGCCTATCTTGCGCCATCTGGTGGTACTAAAGGACTGTCAGGAAGTTCTTTAGTTGCCAGTGCAACGTCAATCACAGCGTTTGCTGTGAGCTAGTTCCCTGTGCTCCCTGTTCGTCCAGTGTTTGTCCGCAGTTCCAGCCTGTATTCACCATCCTGGTTCGAGCCACGTACTACCTCGTATTCCTCCGACTCCTAGTCGCCCAAGTGTGTCTCCAGAATCCGTTCGCCGCTGGTGCTCCTGCCGGCCCCGGTACCCTGAGTTCCGCCGGAGTCTCCACGGTTGTCCTCTCGCTCCACGTGCACCTGTCGGTCCCGATTCCCTGCAAGTCCACCGGAGTCGCCACAGGGCACCTGCTATCAGATCTGCTCCGTTGTGGTTACCATTCATGAGTTACTCCCCTCTAAGACCAGCTGCATTCCAGTACCAAAAGGCAATCCTCTCAACTTCATCCGACTCCACCCCGGGTCCAAGTTCTAGTCAAGGTGTGACAGTTTGCACTGGCCAAATGGATTCGGCTAGTGGACAGGATCCGAGGACTGACCTTCTTCAAGGTATTGCCACCCGCTTAGAGGGATTAGAAGCATCACAACGGCAATTGGCCCAGCTTCTACAAGAGATGTCTATACGTCAGGATACCCTGCAGGCTTCCCTTGTCACGGTTAACATTACTGCCACCACCAATCAGCAACCCGCTCCAGCTATTCCTGCTCCATCCCATCTTCATTTACCGACTCCTAGCAAGTTCGACTGGAACCCTAAAATGTGCCAAGGTTTTCTTAACCAATGCGATGTCCACTTCACGCTGCAACCTATGAACTTTCCATCTCCTAAATCTAAAGTGGCCTATATCGTGTCCCTTCTGTCCGGATCTGCCAAGGGTCTCATCCATTACTGAACAGTTACTCTGACTTCCTTACATCCTTCCGGAGGATATTTGACGAACCAGGGAGAACCACGTCTGCATCGGCTGAGATCATGTCCTACGCCAAGGAAATCGCTCGGTCAGCTAATACGTCATCCAGTTCCAAACCTTAGCCTCAGAATTGAAATGGAATGAGGAAGCGCTGACCTCCGCCTTTTTGAACGGTCTTTCTGATCGGATACAATATGACCTCGCCACACGAGATCTTCCTGCCAGCCTCAATGACCTTATCTCTCTTTGTAATAAGTTGGACTTACGATACCGAGAACCGCAAAGTGAAAAGATTAAGGGAGACCGCTTCAGATTTCGACCTGCCAATACTCCGGTCCCTACCCCATCCGAACCGGTGAACGATGAACCCATGCAGATTAACCGGGCTTGTCTCACCATTGAAGAATGGCAAAGATTCCGACAGGAGAATCTCTGCATGTACTGCGGAGGGACTGATCATTTAGTTGCCACCTGCTCACGTCGTCTGGGAAATTCCCGCTCCTAACCGGCTCTGGAGACACCAGGTTGAGTAATGTCACCGTCTCCATCCAAAGCTGAATCTGCATTGTCCATTACTCTGGAGTTAATACAAGGTCCTAAAGTTGTTCTCTCTCCTAGATTCAGGGGCTGCTGAGAATTTTATCACCACCGAACTCATCCGGAAATTTCAGATTCCTGTGTTCCCTCTCGATCATACAGTCACCCTGTCTGCAGTGGACGGAAGTCGCATCGTCGATGGAATTGTTTCTCTACAAACTCAGCCTGTACAGGTTCGGGTAGGGGCCCTCCACACAGAAACCATTCAATTTCTTGTCATCCCTAAAGCTTCTCATGGAATTATTTTAGGTTACCCCTGGCTATGTAAGCACACTCCCAGAATTGACTGGACTTCCATGCAAATTCTGTCTTGGGGAAATTCCTGTCATGTATCTTGTCTTTCACGTATTAAACCCATTAAAGAGATTCACATAGCAGAAAATGTGCAGATTCCTAACCAGTACATTTCTTTCAGTGATGTCTTCTGTAAAATCGGGGCCGATACCCTGCCTTCACACCGTGATTGGGACTACCCCATCGACTTGGTTCCTGGCAAAACCCCTCCGCGAGGTCGTGCCTACCCACTGTCCTTACCTGAGACCAAGGCCATGTCAGAATATGTACAAGAGAAACTACAAAAGGGTTTTATCCGGCCTTCTTGTTCCCCAGCTGGTGCAGGCTTCTTTTTTGTGTCTGAGAAAGATGGAGGATTACGCCCCTGCATCGATTACCGGGTTTTAAACGACATCACTATCAAGAACCGATACACGTTACCCCTCATTACCGAGCTCTTTGACCGAGTGAAAGGAGCCACGATATTCACCAAACTGGATTTAAGAGGGGCATATAATCTTATTAGGATACGTTCTGGGGACGAACAGAAGACCGCATTTAATACCCGGGACGGTCACTTTGAATACTTAGTAATGCCTTTTGGCCTCTTCAATGCTCCCGCTGTTTTTCAAAACTTCGTGAATGAATTTTTCCCGGACTTATTGAATGTTTCCGTTGTCGTCTACCTGGATGACATCCTGATATTTTTCTCCAATATCGAAAAACATCAGTCTCAAGTGAGGGAGGTCTTGAGCCACCTACGAAAGAACCATTTATACTGTAAAGCGGAGAAGTGTGTATTTGAGGTATCTTCCATTTCATTTTTAGGCTACATCATCTCAGGTTCCGGCCTAGAAATGGACCCTAAAAAGGTACAGGCTATCTTGGACTGGTCTTGTCCCAGCTCACTCAAAGCAGTACAACGATTTTTAGGTTGCGCAAATTATTACAGAAGATTCATTAAAGGCTTCTCCACTCTCGTGGCACCTATTTCTGCCTTGACACGCAAGGGAGCAGTTCCATCTCAGTGTCCTCCCGAGGCTGAAACAGCTTTCCAAATGCTGAAACAGACTTTCATTTCCGCTCCTGTCCTGAGACAGCCTAATGTCGACAGCCCATTCTTCCTAAAGGTAGATGCCTCATCTGAAGCTGTGGGAGCAGTACTCTCGCAAAGATTCGAAGATAATAAAGTCCACCCATGTGGTTACTTTTCCAAGAAGTTTGCACCTGCTGAGAAAAATTACCCCATCGGAGAACAAGAGTTATTGGCGGTTAAACTAGCCTTTGAAGAATGGCGATATCTTCTCAAAGGGGCTAAATTTCCCATCACTGTATACACGGATCATCGTAACCTGCTATTCCTGAATATTATCCAGTGCCTCAGTTCCCGCCTGGCTTGATGGGCAATATTCTTTTCTCACTTCTTCAACTTCACGCTTACCTTCCATCCAGGTTCACTAAACCAGAAAGCGGATGCTCTCTCTCGTTCATTCTCCTCCGAGATTCCTACTGAAACACCTAAGGAAACTCCAGTTCTTGAGTCCAAAGTATTCGCCGCTACCCATAACCGAACCCCTCTTGGGAAGATCTTTGTAACCCTGGATCTTCATAAACAACTTTTAACTTGGGCCCACTCCTCTCGCTTTGCCGGACACACAGGCATATGTAAGACTCTGGAATTCCTACAGGGGGTCGTACTGGTGGCCGGCCATGAGGTCTGAAGTTGCAGAATTTATCTCCTCCTGTATTCAATGTGCCCAACATAAAACATCCAGACAAGCTCCAGCAGGAACTCTGATTCCCCTGTCTATACCAACCCATCCCTGGACACACCTATCCATGGACTTCGTAACAGATTTACCAGTCTCCAAAGATTATACCACCATTTGGGTAGTGATTGATCGTTTTTCAAAAATGGTGCACTATATTCCTCTCAAGAAGCTACCATCCGCTTCAGAATTGACTCAACTTTTCGTCATCAATATATTTCGTCTTCATGGACTCCCAACCGAAATTATCTCTGATCGGGGTGTGCAGTTCGTAGCAAAATTCTGGAGAGCTTTATGCTCCGTCTTACAAGTTGAATTTAAATTTTCTACCGCCTATCACCCTCAAACCAACGGTTCTACTGAAAGGGTAAACCAAGATCTTGAAACCTTCTTACGAATCCATATGTCATCATCTCAGGACAACTGGGCAGAAACTCTACCCTGGGCAGAGTTTGCTCACAACAGTTCTTATCATTCGTCTACTGGTCAAACCCCGTTTTTTACAGTTTTTGGTCTGCATCCCAGAGTACCAGAATTCAAAGAACTTCCAGTTTTTGATGTTCCAGCGGTAACCTCCAGTCTACAGGACTTTTCACGAATCTGGTCTCAAGTTCACTCTTCCCTACAGAAAACCTCCTGACCGATACAAATTAGGGGCCGATAAGAGATGGGCCGTCCCCAACATGAAGGAAGGTGATCAAGTATGGCTATCCACTCATAATCTTCGCCTCAAAGTTCCTTCAATGAAGTTTGCACCTCGCTTTATTGGACCATTTCCCATCATTGAAGTGATTAACCCAGTAGCCTACAGATTAAAACTTCCACCCTACCTTAAAATACCAAACTCCTTCCACATCTCACTACTGAAACCTCTTATCCTCAATCGCTTCCGCAAAGTTCTACCACGCTCTCCCAACTGAGAGAGGCGTAGAGTTTGAAGTCAAGCAAATCCTAAACCCTCGATTTCGATATGGTCAGCTTCAATACTTGCTGGATTGGAGAGGTTATGGTCCTGAAGAACGATGCTGGGTGAGAGCGGAGGATGTTCATGCTCCTCGCCTCATGTTTAAGTTTCATTCGGAGAATCCAGAGAAACCCAAGAAGTGTCCAGAGGCCACCCATAAGGGGAGGGTACTGTCACGATCAGGGCTGAGGCACCGCGGAGACCACGGTCCTTACCGGCTCGGGCTCTCTGGCGGGGGTCTTCCGGCGGGGGTGCAGGCCCCTGGAAATTAGCGCTGGGCACAGTGAGGCTCCGGAGAGGGAGGACGGCTAACCGGAGGTGGATGGGCAGGGGTAAACCTGGCAGCGCTTCCGCGCTGTAGTCCGATGGGTGCCGCCATCTTGGATTCAGGTCAGGTGACTGGTTGGACCAATCCACTTGCAGCATGACCTGGGAGTCTAGCAGCCTATCTTGCGCCATCTGGTGGTACTAAAGGACTGTCAGGAAGTTCTTTAGTTGCCAGTGCAACGTCAATCACAGCGTTTGCTGTGAGCTAGCTCCCTGTGCTCCCTGTTCATCCAGTGTTTGTCCGCAGTTCCATGTTGTAATCAAGGCGTGACAGGGGGTACTGTCACAAGCTGCATATGAGACCCCAGAATCAGACCCCATTACTTACCGCTACGGGCTCTGTCCCGCTGCGCTCTCCGGCTCCCGCACTGTGCTGCAGTGGCTTTCTCCTCTCCATCGGGTTCCGCTGGGTTTACCTCTTCACGCCAGTGCCTGTGCTCTCTCTGCGATGGCAGGGCCGGCGTTCCACTTGTGCTGACAGCCGCTCTCCGAGAACCATGGGCGCAGCCATCTTGGATCCGGACATATGATGCTTCTTCCACCAGTAGGATCTTCCCTTCTCAATCCTTTGCTAATTGGACTTCTACAGCCTCCTATAAAAGGATATCCTGCTGCACTTTCAAATTGCCAGTGCCACAAGTCCCTTAGCTTGTCTAAGTGAGCCTCCTCACTGCGCTCCCTCAGATATATACTGTGTTACCGTATAGTCACCTCCCGGTTCTAACTGGTGAACCAGCCGTCCTCCAATTCACTGGAGTCCAGTCACCTCCCGGTCCTAACCGGTGAACCAGCCGTCCTCCAATTACCTGGAGTCCAAGCATCTCCAGGTCCTAACCGGTGAACCAATCATTCTTCTACATTCTCTCAACTAACAATTTAATCAAGCACTCTTTTCATGCGTAGGAATTTAATTAAACCCAGTCTCTTTCAGAGAGCATCCGGATCTAACGAAACAGATAGAACAAGACCCAGTCTGGGAACACAGCCTCTAAATCCTTCGCCTGTGACAAGCAGTAGAGGTGTGTGTGTTTGTGTATATATATATATATATATATATATATATATGTGATACATGTTGTAGCAGTAAGGGTATATATATATTTTACATATAGTAGTAGAGGTGTGTGTATAGATATATAGGTGGTACATATAGTAGCATACAAAGGAAGGGAGCACAAATAGAATTCATATACATTTAATATAAAAATGTAAAATTAAATGAAATAGATACATACACATAAAATAAACATAAATTGCACAGTATTGATGAATTGGATCACCTTGACCTCAAATGATTAGGGTGAATGAGGACAGCAACATGTTAATACTGAGTGTTGGAAAATATGTAACAGTGATACAAGAGTGCTGTACACTGTGACTAATGTCCTGAACAGAACGTATTGTGATCAATCACGTAGGAAAGAAGATAGTTCATTTTCCAAATATTAATCAGCCAGAGTCGGAAACTTCAGTCCATAAACAAGTGCTTTCCTTAATGATGTCCCTGCACTTGTGGTGTTATGAATATGTCCAAAATAGGCTGATAAATAGCAAGGGTTAACCCAGAGTGGTGACCTTGTTTGTAAATACTCAATTGGTACTTAGCTGATTTGTGGTGTTACTGACCGATCTGTGCACATTTGGTCAGTAGTCCTGGTCCCGTCCTCGTACGTGCAGAGGGCAGTGTCCGGAATGCCGCTCTAGTAGGTGGCCGTGTGGAGGAAATCCGATAATCAGTCTGTACTGGAGAGGTTCTCCCCCGTCTGTGCCTGTACGTGGTATGACGGGTGTAAGCAGGTCAGTTCACTCGCTCTCTGGTCCCGCTGTGGCAGGAACCAGTGAATGCCGATATGAAGACGGCTCGTGGATGTCTGAATGGTCTAATGTGGCAGGTGTCCGTATGGAATAGGAAAGTCGGATGTTCTAACGCGTTTCTCTGCCTAAAGTCATCTGGCAGTTTCCTCAGATGTAGTGTTTCCTACTTGTCACTCAGACCCAAATATACCAACACTAATTAGTGAAATTAAATTGCAGGTGTGGTCCCTGCTGATACTCATATAGGATAACAAGACAGAAAGTGAGGTTTAGATCTAGCAATACTGATTACTGAAGATATATATATATATATATATATATATATATAAAAGGAACAGTCATTGCATAATATAAAGAACAATAAATTAATAATAATGATTGATAAAGATGATTATAAATCTAAAGATTAAATTTGTAATGTAATATAATCTACTACATTCAACCCACTTGGTTCCAATGGATAGTATTGAAATAAAATAAAAAATTAAGAAAAAGAGGGGGGGGGGGGACCCAGACGTGAATTGAACCATAAAGATACCAGATAGCTTTACAATGACTTAAAATTGAATTGATAGTAATGGGAATAAATATACATATTGCTTAGAGAGATACGATTAGATATAGTAAAATATATCTAAGTCTGATAAAATATAGAATTAATGTCTTAAGACCCCCTTTTCTTCATTTTTTACTTTATTGTATTATAATACTATCCATTGGAACCAAGTGGATTGAATGTAGTAGATTATATTACATTACAAATGTCATCTTTATATTTATATTCATCTTTATCAATCATTATTATTATATATTGTTCTTTATATTATGCAATGACTGTTCTTTATATATATATATATTCAGTAATCAGTATTGCTAGATCTAAACCTCACTTTCTGTCTTGTTATCCTATATGAGCATCAGCAGGGACCACACCTGCAATTTAATTTCACTAATTAGTGTTGGTATATTTGGGTCTGAGTGAGAAGTAGGAAACACTACCTCTGAGGAAACTGCCAGATGACTTTAGGCAGAGAAACGCGTTAGTACATCCGACTTTCCTATTCCATACGGACACCTGCCACATTAGACCATTCAGACATCCACGAGCTGTCTTCATATCGGCATTCACCGGTTCCCGTCACAGCGGGACCAGAGAGCACGTGAGCTGACCTGCTTACACCCGTCATACCACGTACAGGCACAGACGGGGGAGAACCTCTCCAGTACAGACTGATTATCGGATTTCCTCCACACGGCCACCTACCAGAGCGGCATTCCGGACACTGCCCTCTGCACATACGAGGACGGGACCAGGACTACTGACCAAATGTGCACCGATCTATCAGTAACACCACAAATCAGCTAAGTACCAATTGAGTATATACAAACAAGGTCACCACGCTCTTCTGGGTTAACCCTTGCTATTTATCAGCCTATTTTGGACATATTCATAACACCACAAGTGCAGGGACATCATTAAGGAAAGCACTTGTTTATGGACTGAACTTTCCGACTGGCTGATTAATTCATTTGGAAAATGAACTATCTTCTTTCCTACGTGATTGATCACAATACGTTCTGTTCAGGACATTAGTCACAGTGTACAGCACTCTTGACTCACTGTTGATATTTTCCAACACTCAGTATTAACATGTTGCTGTCCTCATTCACCCTAATCATTTGAGGTCAAGGTGATCCAATTCATCAATACTGTGCAATTTATGTTTATTTTATGTGTAATATATGTGTATTTATCTATTTCATTTAATTTTTTTTATTGAATTCTATTTGTGCTCCCTTCCTTTGTATCTTTCCTTTTCTTATTAGGGGTTAGCCACCCCTTTAGGTGAGCTGTATCTATATTTCATTATTTATACCACAGCGCCCGGCAAATTTCCTATTTTTCAACAGTTCACATATAGTAGCAGTATAGGTGTATATATATATATATATATATATTAGGTGGTACATATAGTAGTAGTATAGGTATATATTAGGCGGTATAGTAGCAGTAGGGGTATATATGAGGCGGTATAGTAGCAGTAGGGGTATATATATATTAGGTGGTACATATAGTAGTAGTATAGGTATATATGAGGCGGTATAGTAGCAGTAGGGGTATATATATATAGGAGGTACATATAGTAGTAGTATAGGTATATATTAGGCGGTATAGTAGCAGTAGGGATATATATATATATATATATATATGGTACATATAGTAGCAGTAGGGGTGTATATATATATATGGTACATATAGTAGCAGTAGGGGTATATATATAGGTGGTACATATAGTAGCAGTAGGGATATATATATATATATGGTACATATAGTAGCAGTAGGGGTATATATATATATATATAGGTGGTACATATAGTAGGGGTATATATATATATATATATATAGGAGGTACACATAGTAGCAGTAGGGGTATATATTAGGCGGTATAGTAGCAGTAGAGATAGATAGAGATATATATATATATATGAGGTACATATAGTAGCCGTAGGGATATATATATATATATGAGGTACATATAGTAGCCGTAGGGATATATATATATATGAGGTACATATAGTAGCAGTATGGGTATATATGAGGCGGTATAGTAGCAGTAGGGATATATATATATAGGTGGTACATATAATAGCAGTAGGGGTATATATGAGGCGGTATAGTAGCAGTAGGGATATATATATATAGGTGGTACATATAATAGCAGTAGGGGTATATATATATAGGAGGTACATCTAGTAGCAGTATGGGTATATATGAGGCGGTATAGTAGCAGTAGGGATATATATATATATATATATATATATAGGAGGTACATATAGTAGCAGTATAGGTATATATATATATAGGAGGTACATATAGTAGCAGTATAGGTATATATATATATATATAGGTGGTACATATAGTAGCAGTAGGGGTATATATATATATATATATATATATAGGAGGTACATATAGTAGTAGTATAGGTATATATTAGGCGGTATAGTAGCAGTAGAGATATATATATATATGAGGTACATATAGTAGGGGTATATATATATAGATGGTACATATAGTAGTAGGGTTATATATATAGAGGTACATATAGTAGCAGTAGGGGTATATATGAGGCGGTAGTGAGAGCAGGATCCTGTGTTCTTGTACCACTGATCTGTCACCAGTTATTATACTGTGTGGATGACACATGGTAGATACAGGCAGTGACTGAGCTCTGGTCAGTATAAGGTGTGACAGGGAGACATGTAACTACCTCACACCAGGGCTGTGTAGTGTATACAGATGGGAGCTGGGCACTGGCTGTGAGGGAGGAATATAGCATGTACAGTATCATGTGTGTGTCATGTAAGAATATTATGTGTGTTTCTCCATTATAGGAGCGGAATCATCGCTAGATCTCTATGTAAGTACAGTAATTCCCTACAGTAACCGCCTCCTCTGACCCGGAATGTTACACTGCCGACTTCCGGCCCATGCGTTCCACCTCACTTCCGTGCGTTCCACTTGACTTCCGGCCTTTGTGTTTCAAGCGCCGGAATTCTATATTCCTCAATCTCATCTTCTGGGTCACTGAGGAGCGCAAAGAGATCACCATTCCACACACAGGGGTCTGGCGGCCGGTAATTATGTTATTATTGTACAGGGGGAGTAGCCTGTGGTGTTCTGTTATTATTATTATACGGGAGGAGCAGCCTGTGGTGTTCTGCTATTATTTATAGACAGGGGGAGTAGCCTGTGGTGTCCTGCTATTAATATACAGGTGGAGCAGCCTGTGGTGTCTTGTTATTATTATTATACAGGGGGAGTAGTCTGTGGTGCTCTGTTGTTATTAATATACAGGGGGAGCAGCCTGTGGTGTCTTGTTATTAATATACAGGTGGAGCAGCTTGTGGTGTTCTGTTATTATTAATATACAGGTGGAGCAGCCTGTGGTATTCTATTATACAGGTGGAGCAGCCTGTGGTGTCTTGTTATTAATATTATACAGGGGGATCAGCCTGTGGTGTCTTGTTGTTGTTGTTGTTGTTATTATTATTATTATATAGGAGGAGCAGCCTGTGGCGTCCAGTTATGATTATTACACTGGGGGAGCAGCCTGTGGTGTCCTGTTGTTATTATACAGGGGGAGCAGCCTGTGGTGTCTTGTTGTTGTTGTTGTTGTTATTATTATTATTATATAGGAGGAGCAGCCAGTGGTGTCCTGTTATTATTATTATACAGGGGGAGCAGCCTGTGGTGTCTTGTTGTTGTTATTATACAGGGGGAGCAGCCTGTGGTGTCCTGTTATGATTATTATTCAGGGGGAGCAGCCTGTGGTGTCTTGTTGTTGTTATTATGATTATTATACAGGAGGAGCAGTCTGTGGTGTCCTGTTATTATTATTATACAGGGGGAGCAGCCTTTGGTGTCCTGTTATTATTATTAGTATACTGGAGGTGCAGTCTGTGGTGTCCTGTTATTATTATACAGGGGGAGCAGCCTGTGGTGTCCTGTTGTTATTATTATACAGGGGGAGCAGCCTGTGGTGTCCTGTTATTATTATTATACAGGGGGAGCAGCCTGTGGTGTCCTGTTATTAATATACAGATGGAGCAGTCTGTGATGTCCTGTTATTATTATTATACAGGGGGAGCAGTCTGTGGTGTCCTGTTATTATTATTAGTATACAGGAGGAGCAGTCTGTGGTGTCCTGTTATTATTATACAGGGGGAGCAGTCTGTGGTGTCCTGTTAGTATACTGGAGGAGCAGTTTGTGGTGTCCTGTTATTATTATACAGGAGGAGCAGCCTGTGGTGTTCTGTTATCATTAATATACAGGTGGAGCAGCCTGTGGTGTCCAGTTATGATTATTACACTGGGGGAGCAGCCTGTGGTGTCCTGTTATGATTATACAGGGGGAGCAGCCTGTGGTGCCCTGTTATGATTATTACACTGGGGGAGCAGCCTGTGGTGTTCTGTTGTTGTTGTTATTATAATTATTATTATTATACAGGAGGAGCAGCCTGTGGTATCCTGTTATAATTATTATACAGGGGGAGCAGTCTGTGATGTCCTGTTATTATTATTATACAGGTGGAGCAGTCTGTGGTGTCCTGTTATTATTATTAGTATACTGGTGGAGCAGTCTGTGGTGTCCTGTTATTATTATACAGGGGGAGCAGCCTGTGGTGTCCTGTTATTATTATTATACAGGTGGAGCAGTCTGTGGTGTCCTGTTATTATTATTAGTATACTGGTGGAGCAGTCTGTGGTGTCCTGTTATTATTATACAGGGGGAGCAGTCTGTGATGTCCTGTTATTATTATTATACAGGTGGAGCAGTCTGTGGTGTCCTGTTATTATTATTAGTATACTGGTGGAGCAGTCTGTGGTGTCCTGTTATTATTATACAGGGGGAGCAGCCTGTGGTGTCCTGTTATTATTATTATTATTATTATTATTATTATACAGGGGGAGCAGTCTGTGGTGTCCTGTTATTATTATTATACAGGAGGAGCAGTCTGTGGTGTCATGTTATTATTATACAGGAGGAGCAGTCTGTTGTATCCTGTTATTATTATTATACAGGAGGAGCAGACTGTGGTGTGCAACATCTCTGTGACCTGTTTATCAGTTGTTTTTTTATATAGCTGTGAATAGGGAATGGTGAGAAATACACTTAGCATCACTTAACACAGGATATTTGATGTCATTCTGAACACAATAATTATCTTTTATTTTCTGGAATGAAACTAAATAGAGACCAAAGTTTTCAACAAAATTGCACCATGTGGTATCTGGGAAGCTGAGATTTCTTATCTCATTTATCCTTTGGTGAACAAAACAGATGCTGTCCCAGCTATGAGAATGTAAACTCAGGAGACAAACACTGTACAAAACCTCTTTCCTGAAAATGAGCTGGAGGCTGCTCTCGCGGCTCTCTTGGATTTGGGCGTTGTGCCCTCACAATACATTATTTTGTCGGGACTTCATTAACCAGTCTTATGAAGCTGAATCAGAGGAACTTAAGAAACATCATTATATTTATTCCTAGACAATTGGTGTTTGTGGAACCAGAGTCTTTATTAAAAGTCACATGAGCATGAGATCCATCCTGTACACTGATTGGCGTGTCACAGTGACATCACTTATATCTATAGTTGTGTTCATTCTAGCACCCTGCACCTGTTACAACCTGTGCAGTTCCTCTTTCCTGCCTGGGGTGTCGCTCTCTGCTCTGGTGCTTCTAACACATTCAGCTGATGCAACAATCGTCTGATATACAGACCAGTGTGTGCTAGAAGCATCAAAGCAAAGAGTGAAACCCCAGGCAGTAAGAGGAACTGCAGCAGGTAAGCAGCGGGTGTCTGCGGATAGGCGCCCGCTGTCACACAGTCCAGTGTCCCCAGGGCTGGGGGCTCCCTGGGGACGGCAGTGTAGTGGAGCCAGGTACTGAGCCTGCGCTCACACTAGACCACCAGAGATACGAGGCTGGAGCGTTATGGAATCGATCCAGCATCCCGGGGGTTAACAGCCTGCCAGGGGAGGGCGTCTTCCTTGTTCAGTACAGGAGGCCCCTCCCCCCACTACTCTCAGCGCCTTCAGAGATTCGGCGGGCTGAGGCAGCGTTCCTCCCCGCCTCTCTTGCTCTCTCCGGTGGCCATCTTGGATGCGCAATAAAGCTGGTTCAGGGTGCGGAGCCTGGGTCCCCCGTTACATACTTCTCTATTGTCCAGGTCAGCGTATGTAGCGCTATCACTGCCAGGCTGTTGGTCTGTGTAAGTGATAGTGTAATTAGTGCAGGCATTTCTGCATTGTATGTGACTTATGCTATCGCTGTGTGTTTGATACTCTCCTGTCAGCCATTTTAACTATCCCTATTTCGTCTACCTGTTCAGCCCTCTCGGTGCCAGTACTGTCAGGGTAGGAATTTGCCTCACAGTTTCAAGTGTTTATTACTGTGGGAGGATCACATACCACTATGTCCAGTGAGGACTCTGTGTCTATGGGTGCACCTCTACTATTTTCTGCTCTAGGTGTAAAGCAGGTGTGGGGGAGGGGGTGGTACTTCAGGATGGTATATGTACTACATGTTTGACCCTTCCTGGTACCTCTGCTGTACCCAGCACCTCACAGGAACCCCCATGAGCTTCTTTTGCACAAGCCTTGAATACCCTTGTGAATAGGTTAACAGCCCCCCCTGCGTTTCCCCAATTAGGGTTTGCACAGCAGGCGGTTTGCCCATACCCCCGTATTAGGGGTTCCGGGACAGATGGTGGTGGCGCAGTGTCCCCCTCAGCAGGGTCTTCTTCCGGTAGAAACTGTTTGGGCGCAAGACCTGCTAAAAGACCGCTACTGTCATTTCCATCTACACAGTTTGATGATGATTACGGGTCGTCTGATGATGGCGAGATTCTGGGTTTGTCTGTCACTGACAACCTCCGCCCCTAATTGAGGAGTAAGTCCAAAATATATATTCCAGGTCTCATACGGGTGGTCCGTACGGCCAAGCTTTGGGCAGTGTTCTGAGCGCTGCAACAAGCAAGACTCTTCCTGCAGGGGAAACCCGTGCAAGTCCAGTCAAGACAACGGCACCACGGTGGCTTACCTAAACCGTCAAGGAGGAACTCGAAGTCAAGTGGCTCTAAGGGAGGTATCCCGCATTCTGACTTGGGCAGAAGGCAATCTCCCAGCCATTTTGGCTGTGTTAATTCCGGGAGTGCTCAACTGAGAAGCGGACTTCCACAGCCGTCACGATGTACATCCGGGGGAATGGTCTCTTCACCAGGAGGTGTTTCAACTCCTAGTGGGCAAGTGGGGCCTTCCTGAAAAAGACCTCATGGCCTCCAGACAACCGCAGGCTATGGGCGTACGGATTCTGAACAAGAGACGCAGGGGCTTTCCTGGTGGACGCTCTGTCGGTACGGTGGACCTTCCAGTTTGCATACCTGTTTCCTCCGTTCTCCCTTCTGCCTCGAGTACTTTGAAAGTTAAAGCAGGAAGGAGGCAAGATCCTGCTGGTGGCTTCTGCGTGGTCCAGACGGAATTGGTACTCGGATCTTCAGTGTCTGTCCATCGACACTCCATTGCTGTTGCCTAAATGCCCGGACCTGTTGTCTCAAGGTCCTTGCCTCTACCCGGACCTGAGTCATCTGTTTTTGGCATACTTATTTTGAGTGGTGTCCCCCTAGAGGGTACGATCCTCAGGTGTTTCGGATATCCAGAGTGCTAGCTTTCCTACAGGCGGGCTTGGATCTAGGTCTATGCCTCGCCTCACTGAAGATGCATGCTTCTGCCCTGACTGTTTGGTTTCAGCGTAGGATTGCTATGCTGCCTCATATCCGCACCTTTATGCAGGGTGTCCTTCACATTCAGCCTCCCTTTGTCCCTCTGGTGGCTCCTTGGGATTTGGCTGTGGTTCTGAGGGCGCTCCAAGGTCCTCCATTCCGTGGATTTGAAATGGCTTATGACAAAGACAGTGTTCCTTCTGGCTATTGCTTGGGTCGGAAGAGTTTCGGATTTGGGGGCTCTCTCCTGTCGCCCCCCTCCCTTTTCTGATTTTTCATTCAGACCGGGCAGTTCTTCGGACCCGCCCCGGTTTGCGCTCTTGGGGAGCATATCGCCTAGTGGATACCTGCCTTAAGGGACGCCTCACAGTTCTGTAAACTGCACAGTAAGGTATCAGGACAAAGGCCCTCATTCAGAGCCGTACGCTCTGAGCAGAGCGCACGCTCTGAATGAGGGCCGTCCTCCATAATTATGGAGCGTCCCCCTGGACGCTCGTATAGCTGTGGGTCACCACCCACAGCCTGTACGAGCGTGCAGGTTGATGGCCGCGATGGTCGCGACCATCGCCACTGCGAGCCGGAGCCTGCGGTTGAGTTTTTCAACCGCAAGGCCCGGAGTGATTTTGGCTCTATCAGAGCCAAAATCACTCCCACTGACATCACTAGTGATGTCAGTGGGCCGGCTTCTGACGGTAGGCGTTCCCTTGGGAACGCCCCCGTCAGGGAGGCACGCCCCCGGCACGCTCACCAAACGGGGCGTGCTGTCAATCAACATCGACAGCACGCCCCCTTTGATCAGACACAACGAGCGAAGGAAAGTCCTTCGCTCGTCGCGTCTGGCGCATGCGCACGACGGAGCTCCCGCCGTCGTGCGCATGCGCAGTGCACAACATCGACCCACTTGCGAGCGGACAGCCGCTTGCGAGTGGGTCTGAATCAGGCCCAAAGTTCCTTATATAGCAGCTGTTAATGCCAAAGTGACTGTATCCTCCGTGGTTCTGATGGAAAGAAGTAGCCAGTGGAACACCTGCAATGTGCTGTGGCAGTAAGGTACAAGTAGAGCGGGGCTTAATATGTGATAATAACACACTAGGAAACGGATACGTGAAAACACAATGTGCTGACTTACAGCTCGGCACATGACTGCCAGGATGTGGATTGAAAGATCTACAATAAAAAGGTCGACAGTGTCTGTGACCGGACGCCTTTCGCCTAGGCCGGCCCTGGTCACGGGTTAGCGCTTTTGCACTCCCATTCACTGTCAGTGACCGCCTGTCACTGACTCCGCCCACTGCGCCGTGCGCGTTTAACGATGCTGCCACCACCAATCTCTACCATCGGCGTTTGGAACTGCTTATTAGGTACACTCAGGCTCCTGCCTCGGAACCTGGAACCGCTTCTGCTGCGTATGCGTTTGACTAGCTGTGGCCACACCCCCTGATTGGTGTCGGCAGAGGGCTTGAACTTGGAGACGCTGAGCTCTTACCCAGAACAGCCGGAGAACGGAATAGCGTTTGGCGCAATTCTGATGGTCGCAGGATTGAGATACAATTGAAGTCAGGCAAGATGTTTATTGCTCAAAGTCTTGAAGAAGACTCGTCCTTCCGGATGAAGGGGTACATTACATCGCATACAAGAATCTGATCAATCAGCAGCTCTTCTCCTCAAAGAAGTTACAGGGTTGTACACATACAGGGCTCACAGTCCCTCTTTTTATGTCATTCTTACACACAGCATCACAGGGGGCCAAATCCACCCCGTGTTCCTTCTAGCCAATCAGACCATATCACAAAACATAAATAAATACGTCTTACATTTCACAGAAATTAAATCAAGTTCCTCGTTACCACCCAAAAACATTTGGTTTCCTAAGCACAAACTGAGTTAGCATATACTGTTTCTGAAAAGGTAAATATAATGCAAATTCCTATTGCATTCGTCTTTTCACATGTCTGACTAAACCAGTTTGGGCTTTCTGAGTCTTATCACCTTCTAAGCTCTTACACAACATAGAAGCTTCCTAAACACAAACAACTTGTCTTTTACAAATTTGCTTGGTATCGTAAACAGACACACAGGTGTCTCCCTAGCCCGCATTTCAAAGGAAAGGCTTCTTCAGTCACCACCTAGCCCTCCACTGCCAGGCTAGGGTAATTACCATATCCATCCCTAGGTGAGGATGTCTAACCAGCAGTTTGTCTCCAAAGGTCAAGACATTTTACATTTCTATAAGTGCATTTAAACCCATATTACATACAAAAATATATTCAAACATGTCTATGAGGGGTATTCAATTTTTCTGGGATAAAGTATCGGGTGCGCGCCTGCTTTATCCCCGTATTCAATATCAAATCTACAAAAACGGGACCCAACAAAGTGGGATTTGCGATAAAATACGAAATTTTCCTTCAAAAAATTGTAGGACCCCACTAAAGCTGTAAAAACATAGGGGATCTCTATGGATACCCCCCTTTTTAGCCTGCAAATGAAAGTCGGGGATTTAAATAGCCGCAGCAGGTGCTTTTTTCCCAACATTGAAGAAGTGATGCAGAAGAGCACTTAGGTTATTTTTTTTGTTTTTTTAAGTGGTCCCATCAAATTTGGGGTACATGAAAATGGGTACTAGCATATTTTGATGTCCCTAAAGTAATTTTTTTTAAATTCTGCAACTGTGCACCTGCCGCTATAATTCTATTCTAGAATACACGTGCTGCATACTTGCAGAATAGCCCTGAACCTATTTCCCTAGTTTTAAACAACTTTTTCCCCTTTTTTTTTCACCCAAATTTTTTAATGAATTTTTTGGGGTGTCCCTATTTTTTTTTTTTTAACACAGTTATTTTTAAAGTGTCATTCCCAGGGGTGCAGGCTATTTTTTTTAAGCCTGCACCCCTAAACCCCAATTCTGCACTTTTTTTCGCCACCTATTCAGTGGTGAAAAGTTATCCCCGTTTTTTTTCAAAGACTTTTTGAACCTGCGAAAAGTCTTTGAAATTGAATACAGTGTAAAAGCAAAACCTGCGATAATGACGTCATAGGTGCGATATTAACGCAAAAACTGAGTTTTCGCTCCCATATTGAATACCCCTAATAGACTATACTACTCCACTTTATACACCAATGCATTGCAGATGGAGTGCTCTACCGCAAAATATGTGTATATTAATACAGTTTACTATGAACCATGTGCAGTGTGCTTTTATACTGTGTCCACTCTACCTGTTTCAGCGCTGGTCGCAGTGGGAACTGGCTCTCCCTGTCCCGCAGCGGCCATGACACACTCTACCTACACTCCCCCAGTGCAGCGGGTCCAGGCTACGGCCACAGTGTCTAAATAGACATCAGATTTTAGACAGTCAAAAGGTCGTCATGTAAGAAGGTCGACAGATACAAATGGTCAACAGGGTCAAAAGGTCGACAGTTTTCTACCCTATTCTTCACCCTATCCCTCCCCTTGGTGCCTAACCCTACCTGTCCAACCTTCTTACATGTCTATCTTTAGTGTGTCGACCTTTTGTCACTGTCCACCTATTGACTGTCTAACATCTGGTGTCTATCTAGGCATTTTTGACCTTTTTATTGTAGATATGTAGACCGGAGCCCAACGGAAAGGCTCAGCCCCCCCATGCTGATGCTGCGCAGCTGAGTTCTGTCTTCGTAAAACGCACTGTTTCTAATGTGGTGGGTTTAAGTAGGGCTGAGTCTCCTTGTTAATGTGATAGAGCGGAGCGCCTAAGCTGCTGTTTGCCAGTATAGTGAGAGTAAGCAAGGTTCAATCTTCGTGCCGGTGCAATATAACAGCTGTGTCTTTATAAGGTGCAATGATGATCCAGGTTAGATGAAGCTTTTACCTGTTTATCAGGTGTGTGCTAGGATGTAAGTCAAACACAAGTAAATTGAACACAAGTAGTCAAACACAAGGAGCTATTGGTTTATTGTATCACCTATCATTGTGTGCAAGAATTGCTTGGATAGCACAAGCAATCACCTAGCAGCAACTGCTAGGTTTGCCCTCTGCTTTATTGTGTCACAGGGCGGGGATGCAAGGGCATTAGAACTCGCACATGCACTGGGGAACTTTCGCAATGCTGGGGACTCGCGCTACACCTGTCACTCTTCCTCTCAGCCTGCATACTTTCTTACCAGCTCCTCATATTGCCTAATTGGTATAGATTACATGGATGATAGGTAACACATCCTGACACGGTAAGAGGAGGGGCCAAATTATATACCATCCTATTAGGTGTCTTTTTATAAACCTGTCTCTAGCTAAGTTTGAAGGAACGTTACCCACTGTAAGAGCTGCCATGAAGTACATCAAAAGTAATTTCTTCTTCTTCAGGGTCCATAGGCTCCACAGGGAGACCTAGAGGTGTAGATGGCTTAGACATCCGGATACCACGCAGTTAAACTCTTCAGCTCCCAGGATGCATCGGGCCACTCTCCCTATACCTCGCTCAGTTCTATTTGGTGCCCGGCCGGAGTCGGTCACCGTTTCAACGCAGAGGGGCTGCTGAGCAGCCTCAAAACAATTTTTATTTTACTAAAGACTCTTCAGAGCGGGCAGCGGCGGACTGTCCATAGGACGTCCACGCTGCCGCTCCTTCACCCCGCCGTTGCCGAGACGCCAGTACAGATCTGGGGATCTCGGCGGGACCCCGGGGTCTGTGTTTGCCGGACCCACTGGGACTCCCAGGGCTGCGGCCAGATGTACGGGGACAGGTAAGTGAAGCGGTGATCCGCGTGATTGGCCGTCTTTTCCTCCGGGTCTCAGGACGGTCCGGAGCTGACGGCATAACATTCCCTGCGCTTCCACTAGACCACCAAGGACTTGAAAGCTGGTATGGGAACCAGCATCCTGGGGGGTTAATTGCCGGCCAGGGGAGACAGCCTTCCCTGTTTTAGCGGCTCCTCCCCTCAGCTCAGTGCGCCTTTCCGCTATGGTCTGGCTTGGCTGAGCTGCTCGCCTCCCACAGGAACCCCCCCTAGGTCTCCGGTGGCCATTTTCCTTTCTTGGCTAGTCACAGCTCTCTCAGGACGTCGTGGAGCGCGGTCCCCCTGCATGAGTCTGTGTAGTTGAATTGTAGTGCCATTGTGCAGGAGTTTTTTTTTTAATTATATGCGACTTGTGCTAGCGCTGTCTCTGTGTCTTCGACTCATACTGTCAGACATATTGCTATACCTTTTCTTCCTTTCTACTGCCCTAACAGTACATGGTGTTGTCAGGGTGTTTTCTGATACCTCACATTTATTGCAAAGATCTGTGTATACACTATGTGCCTTTTATGTGCCTGTGTCCCTGCAGCTTCTTAAAGCATCAACCGGGACTAGTATATCTGATATACTCAGGGGTTGCATTATACTCGGTGCCATATTGTGTGCTTATATCTCTGCCAATATGTCTGCGAATGATAATAAAGTACACACGTCATGCAAGTCATGTGCGGCAGGTTTAGGTGAGGAGGAGATGGTACAAGATGGATTATGTGTAAAATGTACTAATCTTCCAGGCCCTTCTAATGTCTCGGTCCCTTTGCAGGAACCTCCTTGTGCTTCCTGTGCTCAGGTACTGACATCCATTGTGGACCGTTTGGTGGTACCAACTACTTTCGCTATAGGGTTCCCACAGCACTCTGTTATTCCCTCACAGGGGTTGCATCAACATGATACGGCCATGCAAGTATCTCCTGTGCTTCCACCATGGGTCGATACCTTCTCTAACTCAGTGCAGAGTCTGGCGGACACCTCCCCTGCTTTCCAGGCCATGTTGCAGGGAGACCCTGTAGGCCTGCCAAGCAGCACTTGCAGTCATCTCAGTCTACACCACATACCGAGTCTGAGATCTCGTCTGATGACGGAGAGATTGTGGATGCCTCTGACTCTCCTCCGCAGTAGGCGTAGACTAGGCCTAAGGTCATGTTACGCGCTTAATAAAGAGCAACAAGGAGCGCACATAAATATTTTCATCAATTTTAATAAGAATGTGTATTAATACATCAACATTTAAAAATACTTTACAATGTAAATCAGCAGAAACATACTGTCTCCTGCAAACAGTTATCACTTATCTATTGCTCCTATAATAGATGCTGTAGTGAAAAAAAGAAGAAAAAAAGTCCACCTTATAAAGGCCCAATGCAGGGCAGCTATTCAGTATTGTTCAACAGCTGATCGTCTATAACCCTTGTCTCCAAGCAAATGCCAAATAAAGCACCTGACTCAATCTCCTTTTGGGGAGATGTAATATCCAGACCCAAATGCCCATAAGGTATCGCAGTGTTAAAGAAGTAAGCTTTAGTGAGGAGCACTTTCAGCTCTCTCATTCCAATCTTACCACTCCTTAGTACATAGTCAGTGTGGGTTCATTTCTCCCCATTGGTTTGATACTGCGAGGCAGACTGACTATGTCCTGCAGATATAGGACCTCATTCAGAGGCGGTCGCAAGAAGCGAGCGCTCGCTCTGAATGAGGGCGGCCGCTTGAATTTTCTAGTGCCGCCTCCTTGTCGCAAGCTAAGCTGTGGGTTACCACCCACGGCTTGAGCGACCGACCAGGTTGATGGTCGCAATGGTCAAGACCATCGCGACCATCGGGGCTTGCGACGAGACCCTAAGGTTGGGTCTCGGCAACCGCAAGCCCCAGGGAGCTTCCTGCTCTGACCGAGCAGGAAGCTCCCCACTGACATCACTGCTGATGTCAGTGCGGCCGCCCACAAAACGGCAGGCGTTTGTGAAACCACCCCCCCGCCACGCCTACAAAACGGGGCGAGCTGTCGATCACCATCGACAGCCGCCCCTTTTGTAGTGAGCTCCTGAGTGAGAGAATTTCTCTCTCGTTCCGGGGCTTGTGCACGCGCAGTGCGGCCGCTGCGCGTGCGCAGGGCCTAACCATCAACCCGGTTGCGAGCGCTCAGCGCTTGCGACCGGGTCTGAATGAGGGCCATAGTCTCTAGGAGGGAGTATACAGGTGGTCACACTTCTCCGGGTGGTAGCACACAGGGTAGAATAGACGGCTGTAGCCCTGTCTGTAGATAATAGCAAATAGGCAGAGTGTCCTATCTGGAAAGTGTTTATAATTTGTATGCGCCCGATCTATATATGTTATATATTGTTGCTTAATAAAGAGTGCTGCATTACCAATGCCCTCCATATCTACCCTTAACCTACGGATAGGAAGGTAGAACTTTACCTGAAATTGCTTTATTCTCTTTCAGGAGCAGCCGCCCGGCTGTCCATGGCTATCTCATGGGTGGCCAAGGCTATGGAATTTTGGGCAGACTCCCTTGAGGACTTTTTTCCTACAGATGTTCTCAGAGATCAGGTGACATTAGTGGCTGCCGCATATATTAACAAAGGTGCTTTGGATGTCAGTCTATTGACTTCCAGGATTTCAGCTGCTGCTGTGTCAGCTCGCCGTTCCTTGTGGCTGCGCTCCTGGAGGGCAGACGCTGATTCTAAGAAGGGCTTAGAATGCTTGGCTTATAACGGTGAAATCTTGTTCGTTCTGGACTTAGGCAAGATGGACTTAGACAAGATTGTGGACACATTGGCAGCTGCTAAGTCAGCATTTCTGCCTTCTACATCTACTACTACGAGACCACGGACCTCGTCCTTTCAGCCCCAAGGGAAGCCTAAAGGTCAAGCCTGTCCTCTGCAGTCAGTCCCCAAAGAGACTGTCAAGCACAAGAAACAGCCCTGAAGTACAAGACGTCCAACTTCTAAGTCAGAAGACAAACCCCCAGCCTGACGGGACGGGCCTCCCTCTGGGGGATCCCAGATTTGGAGGCTGACTTCTTCAGTTCGAACAGTGCTGGTGTCAGACAACCACAGACACTTGGGTAAGAGAAGTGGTCTCCCACGGGTACGCCCTCTCATTTCTCAGAAGGCCCCCCACCAGTTCTTCTGCACAGGCCCTCCTTCAGATAAGGACAAGACCTTGCAGATTCAAAGAGCCATTCAGACCTTGCTGCAAGCAGGGGTCATTTTACCAGTCCCATTACATCAGAGAGGGACGGGTTATTGTTCTGCTCTATTTCTGGTCCAGAAGCCGAACGGATCTCATCGGCCTATACTCAATCTCAAATCCCTGAACAAGTTCCTCAGGGTGCCTCGATTCCGGATGGAAACCCTACGCTCCATCATTCTGGCTATGGAACCTGGGGATTTTATGGTATCACTGGATATTCAGGATGCATACCTACATGGACTGATTGCGCTCTCTCACCAGCATTATCTCAGGTTTGCTATACAAAAGCAGCATTTCCAGTTTCGGACTCTGCCTTTTGGCGTATCTAATGCACCTCGGGTGTTTACCAAAGTTATGGCTATCATGGCGGCCCACCTGCTGGGACAGGGTGTCCGACTGCTACCTTACCTGGACGACCTCCTGTTGTTGGCAGGGTCTCCAGAAGTAACAAGGTCTCTGCAGCTAACAATTTCTGTTCTCCAGACACACGGGTGGTTAAATCAATTGGAAGAAGTCATCCCTGACTCCATCCCAGAGGATGCTCCGTCTGGGAGGATCTTTCTGACTGCAGACAAAATCTCCAGTTTACAGACACGAGTACGCAGATGCCTCCACAATCGAGTATCAATCCACTCAGCAATGCAGGTTCTGGCTTCCATGGTATCGACATGGTAGAATATGCACTTGTTTAATTCCAGGCCTCTGCAGAAACTGATCCTCTCCAAGTGGAACGGATTACCCAATCTAATAAAGCACAGACGATGGTGCTCTCTCCGGAGGTGCATCTGTCCTTTGCCTGATGGTTGCAGACAGACCGTTTCACTAAGGGACGCCCCTTTTGGATTCCGGACTGGGTAATCCTGACGGTGGATGCCAGTCTCCAGGGTTGGGGCGCAGTGACCGGTCCACACTCTTTTCAGGGTCGTTGGACAGCGGTGGAAATGACCCTGGCAATTTAATATATTGGAACTTCGGGCTGTATACCCAGGCCCTCAAGCTGGCCAGGCACATACTTCGCGGGAAGCCCGTGCAAGTTCAGTCAGACAACGCCACAACAGTGGCTTACATCAACCATCAAGGAGGTACTCAAAGTCAGATGACAATGACAGAGGTGTCACACATTCTGACGTGGGCAGAAGGTCATCTCCCAGCCATATCAGCAGTGTTCATACCGGGAGTTCCCGAATGGGAAGCGGACTTCCTCAGCCATCATGAAGTGCATCCAGGGGAATGGTCTCTTCACCAAGAGGTGTTTCAACTCCTAGTGGACAAGTGGGGCCTTCCAGGCGTGGACCTCATGGCCTCCCGACACAATCACAAACTGCCAGTGTACGGGTGCAGGACAAGAGATGCCGAGGCGATCTTGGTAGACGTTCTGTTGGTAAAGTGGACCTTCTAGTTTGCATACCTGTTTCCTCCAATCTCCCTTCCTCGAGTCATTTGGAAGTTCAAACAAGAAGGAGGCATAGTCCTGCTGGTGGCTCCAGCGTGGCCCAGGCGTCACTGGTATTCAGATCTTCAGTCTCTCCATCGACACTCCATTTCTGTTGACTCAACGTCCGGATCTGTTGTCTCAAGGTCCTTGCCTTTACCCAGACGTGGGTTATCTGTCTTTGATGGTGTGGCTCTTGAGACATCCCTCCTAAGGTCCAAAGGATTATCAGCTCTGTAGTAAACACTATGCTCAGAGCGCGTAAGCCAGCCTCTGCTTGGATCTATCACAGAGTGTCGCTGACCTATTTTCAGTGTTGTCGTCCCAGAGGTTACGGTCCTCTGGTGTTTCGGATACCTAGGATTTTGGCTTTCTTACAAGCGGGATTGAATCTCGGTCTCTGCCTAGCCTCACTAAAGGTGCATGTCTCTACCCTTTCAGTTTGGTTTCAACACAGGATTGCTCCTCTTTGGATATTCACACATTTCTACAAGGTGTCCTCCAGATTCAGCCTCCCTCTTCCCTCCAGTGGATCCTTGGGATTTGGCTGTGGTCCATCGGGCCCTCCATTTGAACCCCTGACTTCAGTGGATCTCAGATGGTAAACAGCTAAGACTATTTTTCTTCTGTCCATAGCTTCTGCTAGAAGAGTGTCAGACGTAGGGGCGCTCTCCTGTCGCTGCCCAATTCTGATATTTCACCAAGATAGGGCGGTACTTCGGATTCACCCTGGGTTCCTCCCATAAATGAGGAAATTATTGTACTGGCTCTTCAGTCTCCAGACCTCTTAGCAGGTGAGGCCTCATTGGATGTGGTCTGGTCCCTCAGGGTCTATGTCAGTGTTGGCTAACCTTGACACTCCAGCTGTTATGGAACTACATAACCCAGCATGCACTGCTACAGTTTTGCTATTAGGGCATGCTGAAACTGTGGCAGGGCATGCTGAGATATATAGTTCCACAACAGCTGGAGTGTCAAGGTTAGCCAACACTGGTCTATGTGGTCCGTACCAGTTCCCTTCGGTAATCGGATTCCTTGTTTGTTCTCTACGGGTTTCACAAGAAGGGATGGCCAGCCAATAAATGGACATTGGGTAGATGGATTCGTATGACGATCTCTGAGGCTTACACTCATGAAGGCTTTCCTGTTCCACCTTCTGTAACTGCTTATTCTACTCGGTCTGTGGGTCCCTTGTGGGGAGATCGCTGTGGCGCCTCGGCTGTACAGCTTTGTAAGGCGGCTACGTGGTCTTCTGTCCAAACCTTTTTGAGGTTTTATGCCTTTGATACCTTCGCCTCTCCGGATGCTTCCTTTGGCCGCCGGATTCTCCTCTCAACACATGAGCGTCCCCACCCTTAAAAGGACTGCTTTGGGACATCCCCAAGGTCTCCCTGTGGAGCCTATGGACCCTGAAGAAGAAAATGAGAGTTATGGTAAGAACTTAACTTTTGTTATCTCTCTTTCTTCGAAGTCCATAGTGCACCCACCCTGATGCACTTGGCTTCAGATGGACTTCGTTCTGGTTTTCCATCTCCTTCTATGTGAGAATGTGATTCTTGTGTGTTCCAGACTTCCTTCTCTCTTTTATCCTCCTCCAGTCTTTGCTTATTACGAACTGAGGTGTCTCTGGCTCAGGAGCGGGGTATAGGGAGAGTGGCCCAGTGCATCCTGGGAGATGAAAAGTTTAACTGCGTGGTGCCCGGACGTCCAAGCCATCACCTACACCCCAAGGTCTACCTGTAGACCCTATGGACTTCGAAGAAAGAGAGTTAACAAAGGTAAGTTCTTACCACAACACTCATTTTTCAGCTACATAATCTGCTGTTTTCTCTAATATCCAGTTGGGGGACTCCGGATACTATGGGGTAGAGAGTGTGGTGCAGAGATACCAGTAGGAGTACGAGAGTTTCTGGGTAATATAAAGTGACCATGCTCCTGACTCTCACAGAATCCAATATCCCTCAGAGGACTGAGAGAGAGAGATTCATAATGTAAGTGCAGATATCCAATATTTCATTACTTGACCTTTGTGCGTCTAGTACACTATAAATTTTCTGTCTAATCTCAATTAATGGAACAGAAATTATATTATTTTATTATTTTGTGGATTATTTAGAGTGAAGATCTGACTGATATTAAGGCAGAAGATATAGAGGGAGAAGAAGAGACGTGTGTGACTGGTATGAAGGCAGAAGAAACAGAGGGAGAAGAGCTGTATATGATGGGTGATCAGCAGTGTAATGAGGAGGAAATCCCTACAGATGTCAGCACAGGTGAGTAATAAACACTTATTACAGAAAGAGTCACATTCTCTCTGTGCACCATGTTTGGTTTCATTTTAACCAGTGTCATAAAAGGTGTTTGTATGTTCTCTCAGTTTTTGCATGGATTTCATTCCCCAGTCCAAAAATATACTAGTCTTTTAATTGACCACTGACACAATGCACCTGTGTGTGTGTGATGGTTTATAGATAGTAAGCTCCAATGTGTAAAGGACCCATGTAAATGACTACATATCTTGTATACAGAACTAAGATTGGCTTTTTATAAGTAAACAATAATAATTCAGTCAGTACAATAATATCTTATTCTACATCCTCCTCAGCCCCTATTATACTCCTGCTCTCCCCCTCACATCATGTCACTGTGTGTTACCAGCCCAGAGATCTGACCAGTCTCCTCCCCACACTCTCTGGTGTATCTCATACATCAGGATCCATAAGCCCCTATTATACTCCTGCTCTCCCCCTCGCATCATGTCACTGTGTGTTACCAGCCTAGAGATCTGACCAGTCTCCTCCCCACACTCTCTGGTGTATCTCATACATCAGGATCCATAAGCCCCAATTATACCCCTGCTCTCCCCCTCACATCATGTCACTGTGTGTTACCAGCCTAGAGATCTGACCAGTCTCCTCCCCACACTCTGGTGTATCTCATACATCCGGAGCCATCAGCCCCTATTATACTCCTGCTCTCCCCCTTACATCATGTCACTGTGTGTTACCAGCCCAGAGATCTGACCAGTCTCCTCCCCACACTCTGGTGTATCCCATACATCCGGAGCCATCAGCCCCTATTATACTCCTGCTCTCCCCCTTACATCATGTCACTGTGTGTTACCAGCCCAGAGATCTGACCAGTCTCCTCCCCACACTCTCTGGTGTATCTCATACATCAGGAGCCATCAGCCCTATTATACTCCTGCTCTCCCCCCTCACATCATGTCACTGTGTGTTACCAGCCCAGAGATCTGACCAGTCTCCTCCCCACACTCTCTGGTGTATCTCATACATCAGGAGCCATCAGCCCCTATTATACTCCTGCTCTCCTCCTCACATCGTGTCACTGTGTGTTACCAGCCCAGAGATCTGACCAGTCTCCTCCCCACAATCTCTGGTGTATCTCATACATCAGGAGCCATCAGCCCCTATTATACTCCTGCTCTCCTCCTCACATCGTGTCACTGTGTGTTACTAGCCCAGAGATTGCTAAAAACAACTAAAACGTACCCAGCTGTAGATAAAAAAAATTAACCTGCAGCAGTTTAAAAGAAGGTAAATTGTAAACCCACCATATATAATCAAGAGGAGTTAGATCAAACTGCGCTGGTATAAAATGACGTAAACATATAATCAATAAAATCACTTCAATTGAAAAACAAAGCACCAGCACACACACCGGGGACCCGCAGCCGGACGCCGGGGAAGGAGCACGAACGGTGCTCAGAGGAAAGAGCAGCTCCCTGTTACCGCCACTGCAGGAGTCCACCGGCGGTGCTGACAGCGGTTGCCCAGGTCATCTCCACTAAACCACCAAGGCACAGGCAATGGGGCACTTCATTAGAAGCAGCCATTGCCCTGGGGGATCAGGCTCTCCCCATGCAGCCCCTCCCCTGCTCCCTCACTGCGATAACCATGTCACAGGGAGTTTCCCCCCTTTCTCTCCCCTCCCAACTGAGACACTGAGCAGCCATTTTACCCTGTGCCGCCTTCAGTTAGTCTCTGGAGAGCAGTAAAAAATGGCTCCTGTCTCCCTGTATACCTCCTCCTCTGAGGTCTGGTCATACATTTAGCTCCTTCCTACCGAACGGGGTTTGGATTGTTGAGCGTTAACTGCTCATTAATACAGTATTGAATGTTTCTGTGTGCAGGTATTTGTGTTCATACATTTTATTTCTACATTTTCTTTTGACAGTTTAGTAAATCCCCGTCTGTAAAGCTCTGCTTATTGTGAGGTGACCTTTGTCTATCACATACCGCAGCTAGATGTACCCGCCTGTTTTAACTGGATAAGAGCTGTTCTTCGCTTCAAGGTTGAGGTCTACGGCACTCCATCCTGAATACGCCCGATGTTGTCTGATCTCCGAAACTAAACAGGGTCAGGCCTTGGTTAGTACGTGGACTGCCTGGAAAACCAGGTGCAGTAGACTACAGACCTTTAAAGCTAGCGCTTCGGTCGGGAGACGGTTTTGCGCAGCGTGTGAACCTTCTAGGCTCCTCCAGGTTTCTAAGCTCCTTGCATCCTTCAGTTCGCCTAGTCAAGAACACTGCCCTTCCTAGTCCAATTATGGCATCCCTTGGGATCCATCGGACAGGACACTGGAACGTTCCTTTAAAAGCGACTTATATACTGCAGATCTGATTGCGCATCCAGCTCTGACTTCTGCTTATTTAGCTGTAGCCTTTAGAGATTGGACGGATGCTCTTTAGGAAAGCCTCAGCTCCGTTTCCCATTGGAATGAGCTGCGTCAAGTGATAACAGAAGGTTGGCCTCTTATATAGAAGAGGCAACAATAGCTACTGATGTGCTGACTTCGGGTGACAGCATCCTTGGTGGCTGTTAGGCGAGCTCTCTGGCTTAATTTCTGGCACTCTGAGTCAGACTTTAGAAAGGCCATAGGGGCTCTTCCGCTTTCAGGTCAGGGCTCTTCCACTCGCAGGTCATTCGCTGGGATCCTGTTATGACTGGATGGTAGCCACAATGAAGGCATCCAGGACGACCTTCCTCCCTTTTATGACTTAGGTTGTGATCGTCTAATTTCACTCCTTACCACGGAGGGAAGGATCAAGGGCCAACCTTTCTCAGGGCTCTGGGTTACTACTGACAGACTTGCGCTTCACTAGGCAGACCTCCATCTAGGGCAGGGGTCTTCAAACTTGGCCCTCCAGCTGCTGTGGAACTACACATCCCAGCATGCACTGCCACCTTTTAGATATAACAGCATGCTAAAACTATGGCAGTGCATGCTGGGATGTGTAGTTCCACAGCAGCTGGAGGGCCAAGTTTGAAGACCCCTGATCTAGGGGGTCCTAGGGTAGGAGGACGACTTTTGATGTTTCCATTACCTGGAAGGCGTCCGCGTAGGATACCCGAGGTGAGGTTTTCTCTCCTGGGGCTACGCCGTAACCTCTTCAGATGGAGGATGGTCCCTGTGGAACAGGCCCCACCAATGGCTCACACCTTCCTTGATGGTTAGGTTCTTCCTCTTGTGGTCCAGGCTTCCCGCTTAGACTGGGGCCGTCCCCTTTGGGATTCCACACAAGGTCTTCCTCGCCACCGATATCAACAACCTTACACGGTCAGTGAACAACTTTCATGAGCCAGGTGCCGATCAACTTTGTGGATCTCCGAACAATCTTCAGAGCTATCGGCCTGTTTCAGCTGCTCCTACAGCATAGTCTAGTCCAGGTTCAGTCTTACAATATGAGTGCCATCGCCTACATAAACCAGTTGTACTCGCAGTCACGGTGCATTGAAGAAGGTGAATCGTGTTCTCATGTAGGCAGTGTGTCAACTTCCAGATCTGTCAGTAGTCTTCCTCCCCAGAGTCTTAGTTGGGGAAGATAGCTTCCTAGGCCACCTGGGCATCTACCCAGGTGAATAGGGGCTTTGTCCAGATGCCTTTCGGATCCTAGTTCCTTTCTGGTGGTGGCCGGACATCATCTTGGTGGCATCTCACCACGAACACAGACCATCGAGGTACTGCTCCAGTACCAGGGTTCCGGGAACCCTTCGGGTAGACATCTTGCCTGCTCAGCAGGAGTTCCTTCTCTTGTATGTCTTCCCTCCGATTTTGTGGATTCGCGGGTCCTCCACGGGCTGCAGTGGGAGGGAGGCATGGTAATCCTGGCTGCCTTCTATGGGCCTTGGTGAGCTTAGAACGCAGATCTTCTATTAACACTTTGCTGTATCCACCTTGAGGCTGGATCTTCTGTCTCAGGGCCCGTGCTTCTTTCCAAATCTGGCCCGTAACGTTGCTCTTGACTCTGTCTTGACCACTTCTGGGTTCTCCAGGTCGGTAATTCGTACTATGCTGTATGCCCGTAAGTTCTCCTATGCATGACTTTGTCACTGCTTGGGCGAATTTACTTTGCTTGAGGTTCCGATTGGAATTTATTTCCCAGAGGGTTTCCCTCTTTTGGGTCCTCTCCTTTCCACAGGTGGGGCTGGCTTGTTCCTCCGCCTCTCTTCTTGGAAGTTGCAGGTTTCCCCACTTTCTGTCCTCTTTAGAGACAGTTTGCTTTGATGCCTGGCCTCCCGACTTTCCCTCAAGGTGTTCTCCTCGGACGGTGTTGTTCCTCAGATCCTTGGTGCTTCAAGCTCTTCAGTCATCGCCCTTTGAGCCCTTGGGCTCTGCTGACATTAGTTGGCTTACATGGATGACCGCTTTCCTGCTCCCGGCGAGTGTTTCTCTGGGGCGCATTTTCCTGTCCCTTCCCATGGTTTTTTTTTACTGGGACCGTGCCGTCCTTTTAAATTTGCGTAGGCTTCCTTCCTTCAGTAAAAAAAAACAGCTTAAAAGTAAAAACTAGAAACTGAAATCCTGGTGCTAATTGGATACAAAATTTAAAATAGATATAATAATGGTTATAGTAATGCTGTAAGTTCATATAGCCAGTACTCTTCTGGCAACAATATTAATTTAACCAAAAACTCCCAGTGAACTGCGCAAAAACCATAGATTCCATGTATAAATATGTTGGATTGACACAAAGCTTCCTTCATACGAAAGACTTATTAAATAAATAAATACAACACATATACATATAATATCTAAATGGCTGATTCACCATAAAGAGCCTACTTCTCTAAAAGAATAAATATCCAGCCAGTGTAACCTGGGGAATAAAAATGGTTACATCCAAAGTAACAAAGATAATACTGTAATGTTCACCAGCTGATCAGTATCAATTATAAGTGAAACAGTGTCTCTTTAAATGTCTTCCATAGGCAGAATTAGTAACTTATGTTCACCGGCTTGATGTAAATAGAACACGGAGTTCCCAATAGCAATTTAGTATCTTTGAATACTCGCAACAATCAGAGTAATACACGTGCTGTTATGCGAGAGGCCTGCAGTACCTCTCACCTCTGTAGGTCCAAGTAGTCAAAAGCGGAATGTGTAGTACACTGTATAGCATAAATTGGCATCCAGTACTCACACTACCCGTGTTCCTCTCAGCGCTGTCCGTCACAGAGTTAGTGGACACGCTGGATCTGCACCCACTCGTACCTCCGGTATTCGCTCGGCCACTAGCGTGTCCAACCTGCCTACTCCCGTCAGAGTGGGGAGAGGTATACACGCTGTGGTGGCTGGTGTACACGTGTAGCTCAAGTTGTTGAGCTCGTATAGCCGGAAGGAGCTCTCCTGTGTGTAGTCTGGGAGCTCATGTGCTTGTACCCTGGAAAAAAAGTCCCCGTAAATTGAGGCAGAAGCACAGTGTTGCAGAAGCAATTGGGAAATGCCGCCTCTGTAGGTAACAAGAATAGACAGGTAGTCCTTTAATCGACGCGTTTCGGTCTCATCCAAGGGCTTTTTCAAGATCAGTACAAGAGACGTCAATATAATAATAAATCCCTGATCAGTTTGATGAGACCCCATGTGATATTACCCATGACTTTCCTTGTGCACGACCACATGTCATCATACCCATTTATCTTCCTTGACTATTATTAAGTGACTGATTTTGTCAATATACTGTATACTTCCCATCACAACACACGTCACACGAACTGCACTTGTCACACAGTGATTAACCAACTGGCAGTCTGAGGGCATGAGCCATGCACCATTCCCCTACCCTGTCCTGCTGCCTCCCCTGCTCTGTGCCCTGCACCATTCCCCAACCCTGTCCTGCTGCCTCCCCCGCTCTGTGCCCTGCACCATTCCCCTACCCTGTTCTGCTGCCTCCCCCGCTCTGTGCCCTGCACCATTCCCCTACCCTGTCCTGCTGCCTCCCCCGCTCTGTGCCCTGCACCATTCCCCTACCCTGTCCTGCTGCCTCCCCCGCTCTGTGCCCTGCACCATTCCCCTACCCTGTCCTCCTGCCTCCCCCGCTCTGTGCCCTGCACCATTCCCCTACCCTGTCCTGCTTCCTCCCCCACTCTGTGCCCTGCACCATTCTCCTACCCTGTCCTGCTGCCTCCCCCACTCTGTGCCCTGCACCATACCCCTATGCTATCCTGCTGCTTCCCCTCTGGTTGGGACTACTGTCCCTGAGGATGACCAGAGGACCATATAGAGGCTGCTTTTGTTACATATATATCCACCTGGAGAACTTTGTGTAGTGTGGACGCAGTTGTTAGTAATTAGCCGATAAGTTTTCTGTGTTTATGTGTGAGAGCGGTCTAGATGGATATTGTGGTTCACCAACATCACTGGCTAATGAGGCTTCCTGCTCTGTGATGATGGCTAGGGGATGTTAAATAAGTCTGCATTTGGGGGAGATATACATTGGTGATGTACCATCTGCCTGTCCCTATGACATGTGCTGATAATGTACATGTGTCTTTATATGCCAAATTTGTATCTGTTTATCTATAGTCTTATTTGTTGTTTGTATATTTGTAATTGTAATAATGTGGTCACAGTTTGCAAGTGCAAATTAAACAGCTAAATATCTTCATTCATTATAGTAACACGGTGGTGAAGTGGTGAGCATTCCTATCTCACCCCACGGAAGTCTAGTTCAATTCCCAACCAAGTATGCTATATGTGTAGTTTGTATGTTTTCTCCAACCCTCTTAAAATCACACAGATGGGTTAATTGGCTTCAGACACAAATTAACTGTACTGTGCGTGTCCATGGGTTAGGGAAGATTGGGCCTTATTCAGATGTGGACGCTAATGCATTAGTTGCTGCGATCCTGTACTCAGCTGCCGTGCGTAAATATGCCGCTTGGAAATGTATTGAGATTCCCACCGGCGGCCTCTCAGGTCCAAGCAACTGCGCAGAAATACGCAGTGGTGGTCACAGATCCTTCGATAAACGATCTGACTAACCCTGTGGCCGCAGGAACTGAGGCACTGGCGCCATATTTTCTGCGCACGTGATCGCAGATGTAAGTAAACACCACATAAACCGTCACGACACTCCACCACTATTGCCGTCACTTGGAAATAGATCATCACTACAACCGTAGTCGCATTTTAATTGCCGCTCGTGCTCATTGCCGCAATGCATGCTCAGTCCACCAATCGCTCAACTACATGAACATCGAAATAGCCAAAAGATTGTAAGCTCCACTGGGGCACGGCCTGATATCAATGAGTAAATATCTGTAAAGTGCTGTACAATATGTATACACTATGTAAAGAACTGTGACTAATAATAGTTAGATTTCCAGCAGATGGACGCACAAGCAGAAATGCCTTGGAGGGAGATCTCATCGTGTCTGCGGATATTAATATAGAAGATAACATCACACAGGAATCTCCAGGAGATAATCCCGTTACTCTAATTATACATCCAGTACCTCACAGTGCAGAAATATCATGTGATACCTCTAATCATCAGGACTGTTCTCCTGATACCTCCGCTTTTGTTACACATAGTGCAGCTCATGCACCTGATAAATTATTTCCCTGTCCTGAGTGTGGGAAATGTTTTACATGTAAATCACAGCTTGCTAGACATGAGAGAACTCACACAGGTGAGAAACTATTTCCATGCTCTGAGTGTGACAAAGGTTTTACTAGTAAATCAAATCTTGTTGAACATCAGAGAACTCACACAGGTGAGAGGCCATTTTCATGCTCTGAGTGTGGGAAATGTTTTTCACACAAAGCATATTTTATTATACATCAAAGAAGTCACACAGGTGAGAGATCATTTTCGTGTTCCGAGTGTGGGAAATGTTTTACGTGTACATCAAAGCTTGTTTTACATCAGAGAAGTCACACAGGTGAGAAACCATTTTCGTGTTCCGAGTGTGGGAAATGTTTTACAGATAAATCGACTCTTGTTGCACATCAGAGAAGTCACACAGGTGAGAAGCCATTTCCATGTTCTGAGTGTGGGAAATGTTTTACACAGAAAGCACATCTTGTTACACATCAGAGAACTCACACAGACGAGAAGCCATTTCCATGTTCTGAGTGTGGGAAATGTTTTACACTTAAATGGCTTCTTGTTATACATGAGAGAACTCACACAGGTGAGAAGCCATTTCCTTGTTCTGAGTGTGGGAAATGTTATACACAGAAATCATATCTTGTTAAACATCAGAGAACTCACACAGGCGAGAAGCCATTTCCATGTTCTGAGTGTGGGAAATGTTTTAAACTTAAATGGCATCTTATTATACATAAAAGAACTCACACAGGTGAGAAGCCATTTTCATGTTCTGAATGTGGGAAATGTTTTGCACAGAAATCATTTCTTGTTAAACATCAGAGAACTCACACAAACGAGAAGCCATTTCCATGTTCTGAGTGTGGGAAATGTTTTAGACAAAAATCATATCTTGTTACACATCAGAGAAGTCACACAGGTGAGAAACCGTTTCCATGTTCTGAGTGTGGGAAATGTTTTACAGATAAATCGACTCTTGTTACACATCAGAGAAGTCACACAGGTGAGAGGCCATTTCCATGTTCTGAGTGTGGGAAATGTTTTACACAAAAATCATATCTTGTTACACATCAGAGAAGTCACACAGGTGAGAAACCGTTTCCATGTTCTGAATGTGAGAAATGTTTTCCACATAAATTAGCTCTTGTCGAACATCAGAGAAGTCACACAGGTGAGAGGCCATTTCCATGTTCTGAGTGTGGGAAATGTTTTCCACAGAAATCAAAACTTGTTACACATCAGAGAAGTCACACAGGTGATAAACCATTTCCATGTTCTGAGTGTGGGAAATGTTTTACACAGAAATCAACTCTTGTTAGACATCAGATTTCACACCGGTGAGCTAATAAAAAAACAGTTGTAGCAACACTCCAGTCACACAGTATTTTAAAATTTTAAGTTAACCATCCACAGATAATTGGAATATGTGTCATTAATATAAGACTGGAATTGATTACTCAGGTATTGTCTTATATTAGATATCGGCACCCCTCCAAAGTAATAACAGAACCATGTTGTTTATGGTCTACGTTTTATGCATTTCATTCATACACATAAAAAGATAAAATGCATTTATGATTTTTAAAAATAGATCGTACTATGGAACCTTATAGGTAGAGTCCAGCTTTTTGCGGTTTTGGAATAGTGGATTAATGGTGACGCACGAACTACAAAGTGTTTCTTGGTGGTGGTTAGAAAAAATATATTTTAAAAGAATAAGCTCTGCAGGGAAGGTGGAGGATGGAGCATGTGTGTTCTTGCAGTAACCATTCCGGGTTAGCGGGTGGCTGCAAGGTCTATTTTCCTACCTGCAAGAGGATTAGAATATTGCACCTTCTCTTTGGACTTGATTCAGAAACTGAAGGATATTTGCTTAATTGACAAAATCTCTCATCATTTACATATTGGATAAAATAATTGGTGCTCAGATGACCTCTGACACATGACACTGATGGCTTTTGGTCTTATGAAAAAGTGGATTGCTTCGGGGCCATGGCCAGGACAGGCATGGTGTAGGAGGGTAACTCCATAGCTCTCCGGCCCTTATTTCCGTAGTCTAACATCCTGAGACTTCCACTCGTGAGTTGACAGTGGTATCTGCTGGGTTACTTACCCCTCCATGTCCTGAGCTATTCTGGAGTCCCTGAGGCTGACTGCTGCTGAGTACTGGGAGCTGTTTGTTCTCTGTTACAACTCTGGTAATGGCCGCCATCTTGGATTTTGATCCTGGCTAATCCTGGCTCCACCACAGACTCTACAGTGTCTCCTGGTTCCAATCCTGCTGTGGTGGGAGTCACTGCTGTGGACTGCTGCAATTCAGCTGGCTTGCTATTACTATTAGACACTGGATCATACAGAATCAATGTAATCGACATTGATTACTTCTGTCTGGTGCTTATATCTGCAAGCACCTAGTATTCCTGTCCTGAGAATCTCCGTGATTACAGAGATCTAATTGGCCGGACTGCAACTGAAAATAGGGAGAATCACCCAGGATCCGCGCTGTCTAATCTGGTCGTCCATATGATATTCCTGCTGATATAACTTTCCTGTGATTTCTGCCTTGTTGATATTAGCTGCTGGGCTGTGTGGTATTTTTGTGCAGTGGGACATATAAAGCTCCCAGTGATATATCTATATATACTGCACTGCATATCCTGGTTCATATCTCCTGAAATTCTGTACTACCATCTGTATATTATGGATCATCTCCTCAAAGCTATTACTGATTCTGGAGCAAGGTTGATGGCTCAAGTGATGAGATTGCAAGAAGATTTATCTTTATGTTATAGTTTGTCCCAAGATGTGGCTCAGTGTCCTGAAATGGAGACTCATGTTCTCATTTTGGAAGGAGGTGATACACTTGTTACTTTTCGGCCGATCTCCTTTAAGTCTCAGAAAGTTGCATATTGGATACTCTCTGCTGCACTTGATGGCTGTTCCGATGATGTTTCGTCTCCTTCATTTTCCAGTTCTATAAATCTAAATACACCTGTTCAAATCCGATTTTTGGACTTATCTTCTTCACTCTCTGTGCATATATTCAAGTTTGAGGAATCCTCAGCTGTTGGGTTCTCTGAATCTACACCAATTCTTGCTAAAATCTGTTCTCCTTTCCTATGTACTTTGATGAAGATTGGGGACTTGTTAGCAGAGACTTTTCTATTCTATATTTACTCACCAGAGGTTGAGACCTGGCCTGAATAATACTTTAGAATCTACAGTATTGTTTGTTTCACTATTGAAACTTTATATATCTGTTTCTCTGCTTGGAGGGAGAGGTGGGGGTAGAGGAAAGGAAATATTTTTCTATTAATGTATAATCAAAGTTTTTGAATTTATATGCCTATATCTGTATATCCTGACTTTTTGCTACTTTATATTCTGTGTGGGGTTTATGTTTTAATATTTTCTAATGTGTGGAAGTAACCTATATTGTCTAGGCCGGAGAGCTAGGCTATGCCTATGGTCATTAGTTTTTTGCCTTGCTTAAAAATGTGACCTTAATATTTTATTTTTATTTTTGTTGCTCATTTTTTGCCCTTAATATTTATGTAAATTTACCATCCGATATTCAAGATTAGGGGGGTTGGGTTTTGTAAGTAGATTAACATAGTTTAGTGGGGGGGTGTTAGGGGATCCAAGTATAACTATGTTGGGCTAGGCTATACAGGGTGGGGGGTTATTGGGAGGTTTGTTTTGGGTGTATTTGTTTATGTTTCAATATTTTGGCTGTTTTTTGTTTGTGTGGGGGGGAAGGGGGTATTTAGTGGCAGAAACTGTTGCTAGGGGGGGAGGGTACTATGGGATCCAGTATACCTGAGTTGGGGTTAGGTTATACAGGGTGGGGGGTTATGAGGGAGGTTTTGCTTTGGATGTAATTGTTTAGTTTAGTTTTAGGTCTTACTATTTGGACCAGTGTGTATATTTTATTATAATGATCTCTTTGCTATTCTGGTATGTGATTTTGTATACCTTAGCTGCCTAGGGTGAGACATATGTATCATTTAAGGGTGTATTGTATGTTTTATCTCAGTATTCATGTGCTCGAATGGCGCCTTCGAGTTCTTTCTGCTATAACAACTTACATCAGGAAGTACTTAATATATACTGTTATATATATCTATATACCATATTGTAATCTCTTGTATTATACTATGTTTATGCTCAACATTTGATATGTTTGATTTTCATATCTGTCCTATATTTGATGAGTGTATTCTTGTATTTTATTTTATTTACTTTTCCTTATTTGTTTATGTATGTCTAAAAATAGCAATAAAAACTACTGAATTAAAAAAAAAGTGAATTGCTTCAGACAGTTATATTTATTGTACAAGCACAGCGCCATAGGTGCCATATCGTCAGAATTGTCCACTGGTTAGTATAAGATGTATTTTTTTTTTATCTACTCTGCTAAAGAGCCTCCTTATTTGGGTGTGATCAGCCCATTGAATAGCAAATATGGAATCCCTTAATGATCTTCATGAAAATTTGTCAGAGCGAACCAACCTCCCTTGTCGACGCGTTTCAACCATTATGGTCTTTGTCAAAGTCTTGATAGACCATAGTGGTTGAAACGCGTTGGAAGCTGAGGGTGGTTCTCAATCACAACAAGCTACCTTCCGGAGGATGGCTGGAAGAAGCAGCATAGTATAAACGGAGTCCCGGGGTGTAACAGCGTTACAGTGTATATTCTTTCTGCGCTCAAATTAGCCTAAATCTGATAGCCACACTTGTAGAGACTTAATGTAGGCTGTAATTGTTGTTTTAATTTTCTGAATGATTGTTTTTGCTCTTTATAATAAATTGGTAATGCACAAGATTCACTCTGGTTTTCCTCTTTCAAAAATTGTGTCTGGGAGAACATTTGATGTGTGATGAGAATATTTTGGAAGTCTAGACTCATAGGTGAGTTAGAGCTGGGAAAGTTACATATTATACATCACTCTCATATCATCACTGAGATAGTAAGTACATTACCATACATGGTGACCAGTCTCTGAGAGGTGAGGGAGCTGGGAAAGTTACATATTATATATCACCAATGAGATAGTAAGTACATTACCATACAGGGTGACCAGACTCTGAGAGGTGAGGGAACTGGGAAAGTTACATATTATACATCACTCTCATATCATCACTGAGATTGTAAGTACATTACCATACAGGGTGACCAGACTCTGAGAGGTGAGGGAGCTGGGAAAGTTACATATTATACATCACTCTCATATCATCACTAAGATAGTAAGTACATTACCATACAGGGTGACCAGTCTCTGAGAGGTGAGGGTGCTGGGAAAGTTATATATTATACATCACTGAGATAGTAAGTACATTACCATACAGGGTGACCAGACACTGAGAGATGAGGGAGCTGGGAAAGTTACATATTATACATCACTCATATCATCACTGAGATAGTAAGTACATTACCATACAGGGTGACCAGACTCTGAGAGGTGAGGGAGCTGGGAAAGTTACATATTATACATCGCTCTCATATCATCACTGAGATAGTAAGTACATTACCATACAGGGTGACCAGACTCTGAGAGGTGAGGGTGCTGGGAAAGTTACATATTATACATCACTGAGATAGTAAGTACATTACCATACATGGTGACCAGTCTCTGAGAGGTGAGGGTGCTGGGAAAGTTATATATTATACATCACTGAGATAGTAAGTACATTACCATACAGGGTGACCAGACTCTGAGAGGTGAGGGAGCTGGGAAAGTTACATATTATACATCACTCTCATATCATCACTGAGATAGTAAGTACATTACCATACAGGGTGACCAGACTGAGAGGTGAGGGAGCTGGGAAAGTTACATATTATACATCGCTCTCATATCATCACTGAGATAGTAAGTACTTTACCATACAGGGTGACCAGACTCTGAGAGGTGAGGGAGCTGGGAAAGTTACATATTATACATCACTCTCATATCATCACTGAGATAGTAAGTACATTACCATACAGAGTGACCAGACTCTGAGAGGTGAGGGAGCTGGGAAATTTACATATTATACATCACTCTCATATCATCACTGAGATAGTAAGTACATTACCATACGGGGTGACCAGACTCTGAGAGGTGAGGGTGCTGGGAAAGTTACATATTAGACATCACTCTCATATCATCACTGAGATAGTAAGTACATTACCATACAGGGTGACTAGACTCTGAGAGGTGAGGGAGCTGGTAAAGTTACATATTATACATCACTCTCATATCATCACTGAGATAGTAAGTACATTACCATACGGGGTAACTACATATACAAATATAAAAGTTCTCTTGAATCTGGAGATGTATTTACATGTGATTGCCAAACACTCAGGTCCATATAAGTAATACTATTATATGTATCACTTCATACATGTAAGGGGAACACAGTGTCCCTATTGTTAGTGACACAGGCTGCAGAGAGCTTTGATGTGACAGTCAGGATTGATGTATTATATGTGGACAATTCTAACATCACTGTCATAAAACGTAACATCATACACACATTTGTTCTTCAGGAGATTGCCCCATAGCACCAGCAGGTAGCCCCAGGCAGCAAGCCTCCGCAGCCTCTGCTGGACGGCAGGGGAGTAATGGCATTTATCAGTAACATGCACACGGAGAACTGGACGGGGCTCCTGCATCACTGAGGCCGATCTCTCAGGGCTGGATGATGGAGTGTCAGAGGCTGTGACAGACGCACTATTTCTCCCTATGTACAGTATAAATGGACCAATTTCTGCATAAAGACTCATAGGAGGCGGCTCCGTCACATTACAGCAGCCATCACCTGCTCATACCTCACTTTCTAAAGATTGGGAGTCCGACAAAATGGTGATGTCTGCAACCACCAGATAGTCAGTGACAGGCAGCCCCTACAGCTTGGTTTTATTCCTCTCATTGGTCTTTTCACTGAAGATTCAGCATATATATATATATAAACAAAGTTTCTTCAGGGTCCATAGGGCTCCACAGGGAGATCTTGGGGTGTAGGTGGTGGATAAGGACACCGGGCACCGTGCAGGTAAGGCTTTAGCTCCCAGGATGCATCAGTCCTTCCCCCTATACCCCGCCCCTGAGCCAAAGGCACCTCAGTTTCATCAGTGCCTGGCCGGGCTGGTCACCATTATGCAGTCGGTTGCTTAGGCAGCCCAGATAGCTTTTACTTTTATAATGTATTGATTTAATTTATATTTTATTGTGAGCGCGCAGAAGCAGACTGTCCACAGGTCGTCTACGTAGCCGCTCCTTCACCCCTCTGGGCGCCGCAATGCCAGTTTTCGCTGGTGCACTCGACGGGCATCCCGGGGTCTTAGCTAGCCGGCCCCACGGACAGACCCAGACTGCAACCCGGACATCAAGGGGACAGGTAATGCATTGGCAGTCATACCTCCGGCCTCAGGGGACAGACCGAAGGTACTGAGTGTGGACACAGCATGAATACCTAATGAGATATACACCCTAAATGTCGCTATTTAGCATTGTATGTCACAAGAAATAATTCCTTCCAGACTTTGATTGTGGTTCCAAAGCACTAAAATATATTATTCACCAAAAAGCATATAGTTACACGCTGTGATCTAAATACAAATAGCGCAAACAAATTATACAATCACAAGGTACAGTCGATGCATGCGCTCTGGATCCAGATTTCCCGGCATCAACTATGAAAACTCCGCCAACAGAAAAGAAAGATGACTAACTAGCAGATCCAGGGTGCCTGCTTATGTACCCTTGCAGAGATAGGCAATACAATAGAACGAGTTGGCATGATCCTATTGGTTCTTCCTCTTGGTTCTTCTATTACGATACAGTTCATAGGTCAGTTTGTATTGTGATAGTTCAGCCTTCCAACAGCTCTTTGTGTGCATTTTCCCGCTGAAGAACAAGGTAAACTGGCTAATAAACATTACATTACAGAGTACATTTCAATGCCTATCTCTCTATAATCCATAATTTCCTTGCCGATGGAACCGGAAGTCTGCAAATAAACAGTGGTTCAGAATAGCACCAAACACGGTCTGCTTATCATGTACTAAATCTTAGATCTTAAATACAGTCACTTCATAACATAATAAATAATGAATATAACCTTGAATATTAACCTTAATGCTAGGGAACCTTTCTATTCAAGTGTGCAGTGTGTAAGTATAAGGATATTAAGAAAAGACACTAGTATGCGTTGTGCGTCTGCGTGTTTGTGGAGTACACCATGGTACGTGCTTTGCAGGATTGTTCATATTATATGTTTTAGTAAATGTATGTATTTATATAATGAGGACTTTTAACAGTGCTCTATTGTGTGGTAAAAGGCACGACGCTAAATAATAACATTGCCGTATGTACTGATATTGTGTGAGATTCACTAAAATGGGGTGTTGAGCAGCCATTCGCAAAATGGCATCTTGTTGCCATTCACAAAATGGCGTTGTGCAGATTTTGATTTTAACAGATTCTGTCTCAGCCAATCATCCGGTTTCGACAGTCCACCCTTTGATAGCAAACAATACGCTATCACACTGATTTTAAAATTAATTTAGGCTTCCACTATGACATATTATTTAATGTTATATTATGGGATGGCACAAGATGGTTCATAAACCATCAATAATGTGTCTCTGAGGGGGACATAAAACTACCCTTATACGCACACCGCGGATCTTGGGAGAGCATGTGAGAGATGTGGGGATGCATCTAACCTATAAAGGAAGTCTTTAAGGGGATAGGGACTTACATTATTGGGATGTCTAAAATAACATTTCATAATAAATTTCATGCATGGCTATTTATATAGATCATCTGATGGTACATTGTAGTTCAGGGTTGTAATGCAATCCTTCATTTACCTCAGTATTCATATTGTTACTACTGAGCACCATCATAATTTCATTCCTTCGGTTTACCTTATTTTTACATTTTCCACATTTCAACACAGTAGGAACACAGCTGACACACAAGCCAATTACTATGATGACACCCAGTATAAGGATCAGGAGTTTACCCATACTAGCAACCATTTTTCTGGACCCACTCTCCTAGACCTGAGAACCATTTCACTGGGTTCAACCAAGAAACCCATTCTTCTACCTTCTCTACTTCAGCCACTGAAGCATTATGGTTCTTCCGAAAATACCATTTTAACTGCAGAATTTCATCCATCTTACGGAGGTAGTTGGGTCATTGGGTCATAGGTGCCAGACATTCCTTCTCCATTCTAAGTATTTACCAGCACTCACTCTATCCCAAACACTCAGAAAATTATTTAGAGGTTTATTATGTGTATAGAATCTGCATTTAAAGGCACAGTGATTAATGATAATACCAAGACCAGAAAACCTGGCACTGCTTAAACTGCAAAAATCTGAGATACAAACTTTTTACCAAAGATAGACACTTTTAGGAGTGTTGATAGTATGTACAAAATTTGCATTTGAAGTGTTGTTAATAAGTACAAAATTTGCATTTAAAGGCACATTGCTTATTTACCTAGACCAGAAAACCTGGTACTGCCAATAACTGCAGACTTATTAAACCTGAGATATAGTGTGCTATCATAGACAAATGTTTAGATGACCATGAAGAATGTTGCTAATGTGTTTGGAATCTGCATTTAAAGGTATTGCGACCATTGAAATTGCTGAAACCAGAAACTCTGGTATTACAACTATATATGTTTAAAGCACATATCTGGCAACTACATGTCAGATGCCTTGGGTCTGTCTCTGATATTCTAGCTACAGTATTTTGATATATACATACAGGCAGGTCTATATTATCTTTTGAACCTGCAATTTTTATATATCTGTGGAACTAAGTTCATCTGTGTTTTTCTTAGGTGTCTGGTTATGCATCTTTTTCCTTTTGGTTACCTGTGAATACTATGTTATATATTACACACAATAATTTAACTATTCATGCCTATTAATATTACATCAACACCTGCATCTGAGCAGCGTGGTTAATAAATATTTTCGCCCAACCATTAAGGATCGCTTCTCTGGGATATCTTCCCATTATCACTTGATAAGAAGTAATTGTACCCTATTGTCCCTTTATAAGGACAATTTTTTCTGTTTTTTTCTGTGTGTCTTTTATATGTTTAAGTACAATTTTTAATGCATATCTATTAAATATAACTATTTTAAATTTAAACTGAATAAGAGTGCCCCCAAAAAGAGTTTTTTTCTTTTTTGTTTTGCTCGCTTGCCAAAACCTACCCATCCACTCTATAAACATAAGCCCTGGGAAGCACCACCAACAATTAAGATTTATACTACCTGGTATTGCTCATAATTTCAGTTATGTTGGTGTACTATATCAAAAATAATAAATATTGATCATATTACTAAGTTTTGGTGCAGGTATTCATTTTTTGCTTTGAGGATCAACAAGTGTGTTATGTGTCTTGGGCAAAAGATACAAAATTGGACAGATAGGATGATCTGTAGTCAAAAAACCATGTGTGTTCTTATCTATCCAATAGTTACAAAGCGCTATCCCAAGTAAGGAATCCAGTTTATTTTTAAACCCAGCCACTGATTCACTCATCAACCCGGTGAAAGTACCAATGTCAGACAATTGACTTCTAATTTCCTTATCATAATCAACAGTGTCCTGTAAGACCAAAGCACCCCCTTAGGTTCTTCCAAAGGTTGATCAATGCAATTTTCTCTTAATGGGTTAAATTGTACCAAGTACATTTCTGTTTTTGAACTGAATCATGGACAGATTGATCCAAAAGTTGAGAAAAAGTTTTAATATTGGGGTCTTGTGAAGAAGGGCCTTAAGTGCTATTTTCTTTAACTACATTAGAACTGTCAGCTAGTTCATGCACTTCGAAATTGTTCCGCACCAGTATATTTTTGATAAAGCAGCCAACAGGCGAAACGCCCGTCGGCGTTTCCCCCAGTAACCACTGGTCACCATTATGTTATAAGACATTGATTTTGCTACCATGCACTTTTTGTTCCGACCTATCGCTATGTAAAAATGGTGGGGTAACACCACCCAAGTTATCATGGTGCTAAAGTATAGCCCGCACAAACAAAAATAATTAGGGAGATATTATTGTGGAGTTGCTAGCTAGTGATAGCCGGGGGTACTAATGAAGTTGAATTGAAACACAAATGGACATAGATACAGAACCCATCGAGTGTTACAAGATATGGATAGTTATAGTTGACATTGTTGATATCATGTTGCAATACATTTAGCTCAATTTGTATTGGAATAAAGTTAAAAGGAACTGAGGTCCCTCAGCCAGTATCACTCTTGCAACTAACAACAGTTAACTTTTCCAAGTAATATCACATCAAGATTATACATCTTTCAAATAGTGATATAGGACAATATAATCACTCCTTTTGACACTTATACAAGTTATTATAATCCTTTATAACAAGGATTAGGACTAGTCAGGATTGCTAACATGCAAAGTGACTAGCGGCAAAAAGGGATTTTAAATAGATTTTCTAGAAATCATATTTTCTTCTTCACATTATAACTATATGCACAATCTATTATTTTAATCAATATTTCGCCTATTTGTTTGAACACATTATTTTAAAGATGGAACTAATAATGATTGAATACATTTTATTTATTGTTGACAGGAAACTAATTTATTTACTGATTCTAAGTGCACCAATTAAAACTCTGTTTCTTTTCTCTTCTAAGACTGTCAGCTAGTTCAATTGAATCACAATTTTTTTCTTTTAATATGAAATTCCGTGCACGTTTATAATTATGAACCGACCACCTGAAGCTGTTAAAAGAAACGGTTACAATAAAGGACAGATAAGAGCTACATTTAAGCCTGACTTAACTTATAGGTAGAGAGATTGGGAGTTTGAAGAAATGGTGAAGTCTGCAACCACCTCACAAAGTGGCAGATTCAGTGAATCAGGGGCCGTCTGCTGTACTATGTGACTGATTCGTGACTGCTGTACCCTATGACATGATGAGTAAACAGCATTTTTGCATGTTTTATTGTGTCTGTTGGCATTATGTTATATTAATACACTTTTTCATTTTTGCATAATGGTGTGTTGGTTTATTTCTTGAATATGCTATATAATATAATACAGTATTGTTGCAAAAGTTTTAGGCATGTGTGGAAAAAATGCTGAAAAGTGAAAAAAAATTCAAATAGTTTATTTTTATCAATTAAGAAAAGCAAAGTGAATGAACAGAAGAAAAATCTAAATCAAATCAATATTTGGTGTGACCACCCTTTGCCTTCAAAACAGCATCAATTCTTCTAGGTACACTTGCACATAGTTTTTGAAGGAACTTGGCAAATATGTTGTTTCAAACATCTTGGAGAACTAACCACAGACCTCCTGTGGATGTAGCTTGCTCACATCCTATCTCTTCATGTAATCCCAGACAGACTTGATGCTGTTGAGATCAGGGCTCTGTGGGGGCCATATTATCACTTCCAGGACTCCTTGTTCTTCTTAAAGATAGTTCTTAATGACATTGGCTGTATGTTTGGGCTCGTCCTGCTGCAGAATAAGGTTGGAGCCAATCAGACGCCTCCCTGATGGCATTGCATGATGGATAAGTACCCGCCTGTATTTCTCGTGTCTTGAAAAAAGCTATAACCTGATATTAAGTAGCTGCATTGTAGAAAATGTGGAGCTATGGGGGAATAAGCAACTACATATTGTGTAATATTGCGGCCCCTGGTGTAAGTAGGCATGATTTAGGGGGAGATCTGGGGCTGATTCCACTGTGGGCCACAACTGTTTAGTTATTGGTATGGGCACTGGAAGTACTAAAACAACTGCCCAGGGAACTTTTTGTTGAGTAGATTGCTTAACTGCAGGGTTAAGAATGTTTTATCTTTTCAGTCAGAAGACTTTCTTTTTGGACTGCCATAGACCCTTTATTGAATAACTTCTAAACAGGGGCGGACAGACCTGAATCCAGCAAGTAAGCATGACTACTCCCAATCGCCACCTCTTTGCCTCTCAACCACTCCTCCTTCCCTCCCCTCACTCCACATTGACACTGGAGTCATGGACAGTAAATGTCAATTTGGTAGGGACTTCTGAAGAATTGTGTCTATAATATCACAAAAAATGTCTTCTGTACCTGTCCAAAAAATATAAAACATCGTCTATGTATCTCTGATATGATTGAATGTTGTTCTGAGCGTCATTCTGAAGGTCGAAAAAATAAGGCTTATTCAACACCATACATGTATGCATTGGCGTACGATGGGGCCAGGCAGGACCCCATCGCACAGCCTGACTTCTGTATGAAGACTGTACCATCATACAAGAATTATGGGTAAGCGAAAATTCAAGCAATGTTAAATAAAAGGTGATGTTTGGCCCCTTATAAAAGGGTCATCAGTAATTAGGTGTTTAACTGACGCTAGTCTTTCTACATAAAGGATGCAAGTACAGACTAGCAACAACTACACTACGCAACAGACAGTGATTAGGTAAGTGATTAATAGATGATCATTTCACTAATAATGCTGAGGTATCTTTCAAATACATAAAAATATTTTTAATACATGGATGGAGTAAAGCATCTAAATATTCAGTAATAGGCTGGCACAGAGACCCATGGGCAGAGATGACGGGTCTGCCAGGGGGTCTCTGTGCATTCGTATCAATCTTTGGTACTGTATAAAACAATGGGACAATTGGATAATCTATAAGTAAGGCCTTATGTGTCTCTGCTGAGATAACATTAGTTGAGACAGCATCAGATAGAATAGCATCCAGCTCCCTTTTAAACGTTTGAAAAGGTAGGGAAGACTCCGCACAGAAAGTAATTATATTGTACTACATATGTTGAACCAACATTAACTTTATTCAATACAAATGTAATCAATTACTCAGTTGGTGGTGCTCCCCAGAGCCAAAAAGTCATGTAAACAGACAAAAGAAAAAGAGGGCTCTTTTTCTGGGGCACGCTTATGTAAATTATTTGTATTAAAATATAACTTTTAATATTATCATTAAGAAAATATATCACTAGAAGATATCTTGGAGAGCAAATTCAAAATTCCTAGAACTATCACAAAAAATTTATATTCCACATAGACACTTGACAAAACACACACAAAACATACATAGAAAAATTTGGCGAGAAATATTGTTTTATAATCAATAGAGAACAAAGTTCTCATGTAGAGTACCCCTCACATGAATAAAATATCTATGACATTGATGCTCAAATATGGCAATATTTAAGGATATTACTATCTATGTGCTTGTCTGCAGACCATATGTGCAGACAAACACTAGATGTGTATAAAGAGTATAAGTGATAGCTATCTATTGGTGGTCAGTGGGTTGTCATCTGAGATCATGAACATAAATAATTACCCTTCAATGAAGAGATAATAAATCCGAGGCTATAACCTTGGAAGGATATGATGGAATATATCCCTCTCACGGCATATGAAACAAAAATCAGATATACAATAGATATTTATATATATATATGAAATATCTATTGTATATCTGATTTGTGTTTCATATGCCAATAGATAGCTATTGATACTTAAATATTGCCATATTTGAGCATCAATGTCATAGATATTTTATTCATGTGAGGGGTACCCTACATGAGAACTCTCTTCTCTATTGATTATAAAACAATATTTCTCGCCAAATTTTTCTATGTATGTTTTGTGTGTGTTTTGTCAAGTGTCTATGTGGAATATACATTTTTTGTGATAGTTCTAGTAATTTTTAATTGCTTTCCAAGATATCTTCTAGTGATATATTTTCGTCCATGATAATGTTCGTCCATGTAAGATGACGTTTTGCCTCTTTCTGAGATCCGTTTTTTTTGAGGGAAAAATCCGAACTCAACGTGCAAACTCGAACCTATCCGAGCCTGCACATCCCTAGTATTTATTGGTGGTAGTTATAGTAGTAGTGTAGGTATATATAGGAGGTAATTATAGTAGTAGTGTAGGTATATATAGGAGGTAATTATAGTAATAGTGTAGGTATATATAGGAGGTAATTTTAGTAGTAATGTAGGTATATATAGGAGGTAATTATAGTAGTAGTGTAGGTATATATAGGAGGTAATTATAGTAGTAGTGTAGGTATATATAGGAGGTAATTATAGTAGTAGTGTAGGTATATATAGGAGGTAATTATAGTAGTAGTGTAGATATATAGGAAGTAATTATAGTAGTAGTGTAGTTATATATAGGAGGTAATTATAATAGTAGTGTAGGTATATATAGGAGGTAATTATAGTAGTGTAGGAGTATAGAGGAGGTAATTAAAAATTATAGTAGTAGTGTAGGTATATATAGGAGGTAATTATAGTAGTGTAGGAGTATAGAGGATGTAATTAAAAATTATAGTAGTAGTATAGGTATATATAGGAAGTAATTATAGTAGTAGTGTAGGTATATATAGGAGGTAATTATAGTAATAGTGTAGGTATATATAGGAGGTAATTATAGTAGTAGTGTAGGTATATATAGGAAGTAATTATAGTAGTAGTGTAGGTATATATAGGAGGTAATTATAGTAATAGTGTAGGTATATATAGGAGGTAATTATAGTAGTAGTATAGGTATATATAGGAGGTAATTATAGTAGTAGTATAGGTATATATAGGAGGTAATTTTAGTAGTAGTGTAGGTATATATAGGAGGTAATTATAGTAGTAGTGTAGGTATATATAGGAGGTAATTATAGTAGTAGTGTAGGTATATATAGGAGGTAATTATAGTAGTAGTGTAGGTATATATAGGAGGTAATTATAGTAGTAGTGTAGATATATAGGAAGTAATTATAGTAGTAGTGTAGTTATATATAGGAGGTAATTATAATAGTAGTGTAGGTATATATAGGAGGTAATTATAGTAGTGTAGGAGTATAGAGGAGGTAATTAAAAATTATAGTAGTAGTGTAGGTATATATAGGAGGTAATTATAGTAGTGTAGGAGTATAGAGGATGTAATTAAAAATTATAGTAGTAGTATAGGTATATATAGGAAGTAATTATAGTAGTAGTGTAGGTATATATAGGAGGTAATTATAGTAATAGTGTAGGTATATATAGGAGGTAATTATAGTAGTAGTATAGGTATATATAGGAGGTAATTATAGTAGTATAGGTATATATAGGAGGTAATTATAGTAGTAGTGTAGGTATATATAGGAGGTAATTATAGTAGTAGTGTAGGTATATATAGGAGGTAATTATAGTAGTAGTGTAGGTATATATAGGAGGTAATTATAGTAGTAGTGTAGGTATATATAGGAGGTAATTATAGTAGTAGTGTAGGTATATATAGGAGGTAATTTTAGTAGTAGTGTAGGTATATATAGGAGGTAATTATAGTAGTAGTGTAGGTATATATAGGAGGTAATTATAGTAGTAGTGTAGGTATATATAGGAGGTAATTATAGTAGTAGTGTAGGTATATATAGGAGGTAATTATAATAGTAGTGTAGGTATATATAGGAGGTAATTATAGTAGTGTAGGAGTATAGAGGAGGTAATTAAAAATTATAGTAGTAGTGTAGGTATATATAGGAGGTAATTATAGTAGTGTAGGAGTATAGAGGATGTAATTAAAAATTATAGTAGTAGTATAGGTATATATAGGAAGTAATTATAGTAGTAGTGTAGGTATATATAGGAGGTAATTATAGTAATAGTGTAGGTATATATAGGAGGTAATTATAGTAGTAGTATAGGTATATATAGGAGGTAATTATAGTAGTAGTATAGGTATATATAGGAGGTAATTATAGTAGTAGTGTAGGTATATATAGGAGGTAATTATAGTAGTAGTGTAGGTATATATAGGAGGTAATTATAGTAGTAGTGTAGGTATATATAGGAGGTAATTTTAGTAGTAGTGTAGGTATATATAGGAGGTAATTTTAGTAGTAGTGTAGGTATATATAGGAGGTAATTATAGTAGTAGTGTAGGTATATATAGGAGGTAATTATAGTAGTAGTGTAGGTATATATAGGAGGTAATTATAGTAGTAGTGTAGGTATATATAGGAGGTAATTATAGTAGTAGTGTAGGTATATATAGGAGGTAATTATAGTAATAGTGTAGGTATATATAGGAGGTAATTATAGTAGTAGTATAGGTATATATAGGAGGTAATTATAGTAGTAGTGTAGGTATATATAGGAGGTAATTATAGTAGTAGTGTAGGTATATATAGGAGGTAATTTTAGTAGTAGTGTAGGTATATATAGGAGGTAATTTTAGTAGTAGTGTAGGTATATATAGGAGGTAATTATAGTAGTAGTGTAGGTATATATAGGAGGTAATTATAGTAGTAGTGTAGGTATATATAGGAGGTAATTATAGTAGTAGTGGTAATTATAGTAGTAGTGTAGGTATATATAGGAGGTAATTATAGTAGTAGTGTAGATATATAGGAAGTAATTATAGTAGTAGTGTAGTTATATATAGGAGGTAATAATAGTAGTGTAGGTATATATAGGAGGTAATTATAGTAGTGTAGGAGTATAGAGGAGGTACTTAAAAATTATAGTAGTAGTGTAGGTATATATAGGAGGTAATTATAGTAGTAGTATAGGTATATATAGGAAGTAATTATAGTAGTAGTGTAGGTATATATAGGAGGTAATTATAGTAGTGTAGGAGTATAGAGGAGGTAATTAAAACTTATAGTAGTAGTGTAGATATATATAGGAGGCAATTAAAAATTATAGCAGTAGTGTAGGTATATATAGGAGGTAATTATAGTAGTAGTGTAGGTATATATAGAAGGTAATTATAGTAGTAGTGTAGGTATATATAGGAGGTAATTATAGTAGTAGTGTAGATATATAGGAAGTAATTATAGTAGTAGTGTAGTTATATATAGGAGGTAATAATAGTAGTAGTGTAGGTATATATAGGAGGTAATTATAGTAGTAGTGTAGGTATATATATATATAGAAGGTAATTATAGTAGTAGTGTAGGTATATATATATATAGAAGGTAATTATAGTAGTAGTGTAGGTATATATATATATAGGAGGTAATTATAGTAGTAGTGTAGGTATATATAGGATGTAATTCTAGTAGTAGTGTAGGTATATATAGGAGGTAATTATAGTAGTAGTGTAGATATATAGGAAGTAATTATAGTAGTAGTGTAGTTATATATAGGAGGTAATTATAGTAGTGTAGGAGTATAGAGGAGGTAATTAAAAATTATAGTAGTAGTGTAGGTATATATAGGAGGTAATTATAGTAGTGTAGGAGTATAGAGGAGGTAATTAAAAATTATAGTAGTAGTATAGGTATATATAGGAGGTAATTATAGTAGTAGTATAGGTATATATAGGAAGTAATTATAGTAGTAGTGTACGTATATATAGGAGGTAATTATAGTAGTGTAGGGGTATAGAGGAGGTAATTAAAAATTATAGTAGTAGAGTAGGTATATATAGGAGGCAATTAAAAATTATAGCAGTAGTGTAGGTATATGTAGGAGGTAATTATAGTAGTAGTGTAGGTATATGTAGGAGGTAATTATAGTAATAGTGTAGGTATATATAGGAGGTAATTTTAGTAGTAATGTAGGTATATATAGGAGGTAATTATAGTAGTAGTGTAGGTATATGTAGGAGGTAATTATAGTAATAGTGTAGGTATATATAGGAAGTAATTTTAGTAGTAATGTAGGTATATATAGGAGGTAATTATAGTAGTAGTGTAGGTATATATAGAAGGTAATTATAGTAGTAGTGTAGGTATATATAGAAGGTAATTATAGTAGTAGTGTAGGTATATATAGAAGGTAATTATAGTAGTGGTGTAGGTATATATAGGAGGTAATTATAGTAGTAGTGTAGGTGTATATATAGAAGGTAATTATAGTAGTGGTGTAGGTATATATAGGAGGTAATTATAGTAGTGGTGTAGGTATATATAGAAGGTAATTATAGTAGTACTGTAGGTATATATAGAAGGTAATTATAATAGTAGTGTAGGCAGGGCCGGACTGGGACTAAAAATAGGCCCTGGCATTTACAGCACACAGGCCCACCTCGCGTCGGCTCCTGGCATAAACGCCTCCCCTTACTATTCCTGACTCCTCCCACATCTTAGTCTATACTCTTACAAATATAATTAATATCAGAACACCATACAAGTGAACATCATCCTCTGTATTAAAATATACACAACAGAGCACATCCTGCAGGGGATTCAAAAATGTGCCATAGTCAGACATAAGGGGCGGTATGTAATAGAGATCGAGTCTGCCGGAGGTGCGGGATTCATCCTGATTTCAATCGTTTTTTGAAAAGTTGCAGTCATTTACAGGGCAAAGCCATATCGGCTTTGCCCTGTAAATAACTGCAACTTTAAAAAAACGATTGAGGGCAGGGGTGCTGAACTCAGAGGATGACAAATGTGTGCACACGAAAGCATAAAAATGATACATGTTGGTTACATGTGTACATAAAGAGCATTGGTGCCTCCATCCACAATTGAAGCAAGGAGAATGCGCGCCAAAAAACCTTATGTAGTCTTGCTGAGAAGGGGCACGACCACACAATAGTACCCCACATTGGTGCCCCTTGCTCACATTTTACTGCACAGTGGAGCCCCATAGTCCGGTTATGTCACACAGTAGTGCTCTTTCTACATTATGGCAACACAGTAATGCCCCCAGAACACAGAGAGAGAGACTAGGGGGACATAGAGAGTCTAAGGGGACAGAGAGAGAGAGAGAGACTAGGGGGACAATAATAAAAATAACCCCCATTTTTGTGTATGGTGGGAGTTGATAATTTAATTAATACTGCCTCCCTATACTATCCCTACCAGTATGCAGTTTCCCCAGAGTATCACTTACCAGCCTTTCTAATGCTAGTGCTCAAAACCCCCTTTGTGTAGGAATGTAATCAATGTCATCATCATACAACAGTGCCTCCTTCCTTACTGTGTCACTCCAGCTCCCTATGTCTTTCCAGTCACGTGTACCCTCCAGCCCCCTTCGTCACTCCATCCACATGTCCCATGTCTCCCCTCCAGCCCCCTGTCACTCTAGCCACATGTGTCCCCTCCAGCGCCGTCACTCCAGCCATATCCCCCGTGGGTCCCCACTAGCCCCCTGTCACACAAACCACATGCCTCATGTGTCCACTACAGCCCCCTTTGTCACTCCAGCCACATGCCCCATGTGTCCACTACAGCCCCCTTTGTCACTCCAGCCACATGCCCTGTGTGTCCCCTCCAGCTCTGTATTTCTAGTCACCTACCCTCTGGGGCATATTCAATGTGGGAGTGAAAAGTCCGTGCTGGACTTTTCGCTCCACATCGGAGGTTTGAGTGGGGATAAAATATTGGGCGCGTGCCCGCTTATCCCCGTATTCATTGAAAAGGTGCGTAATCGGGACCCGGCGAAAAACTGACTGGCGAAAAGTCCTATGAGTTTTCAGGAATTGATCCTAGCACACCCCAAAATATGTCCTGACATGGGGAATCACTATACGTACCCCCGATTTGGCCTTCTGCATATTGTCGGGATTTTTAAATAGCCGCGGCAGGTGTTTTTCCCGACTTTGAAGAAGTGATGAAGAATAGCACTTAGGTTTTTTTTGGGCAAAAATTAACTATGCCCATCAAATTTGGGGTACATGAAAATGGGTGCAAGTATATTTTTAAGTCCCTAAAGTGCATTTTGAAATTCTTCAAAAATGCACCTGCCGCTACCACCCGCATTCTTTTAAACACCTGCTGCATACTTGGGGATCCCCCCCTGACTTAATTTCATTAATTAAAAAGTTGTCCCCCATATTTTTTTTTTAACCCCAAAATTCAAAAAATTTTTTTTTGGGGTGTCCCTATTTCTTTTGAAATTCTTTTTTGACACAGTTCATTTTTAGGGGCTATTCACAGGGGTGCAGGCTATTTTTATTAAGCCTGCACCCCCAAACCCCAATTCTCCATTTTTTTTCACCATATAAAACATAGTGAAAACTTATCCCCATTTTTTTTCAAAGACTTTTCGCACTGGCAAAAAGTCTTTGAAATTGAATACGGGGATAATTGTAACATGCGAACATTACGTAATCAATTAACGCCAAATCTGACTTTTCGCGGGCAAATTGAATATGGCCCTATGTGTCCCCTCCAGCCCGATCTGTCACTCCAGTCACATGCCCCATGTCTCCCATCCAGTCCCCTCTGTCACTCTAGCCACATGCCCTATGTCTCCGCTCTAGCCCCCTCTGTCACTATAGCCACATGCCCCCTCCAGGCCCCCCTGTCACTCTAACCACATGCCCCATGTCTCACCTCCAGCCCCCCCTGTCACTATAGCCACATGCCCCATGTCTCACCTCCAGCCCCCCCTGTCACTCTAACCACATGCCCCATGTCTCCCTTCCAACCCCCTCTGTCACTTTAGCCACATGCCCCCTCCAGCCCTCTTTGTTACTCCAGTCCAGCCACATGCCTCGTGTCTCCCTTCCAACCCCCTCTGTCACTTTAGCCACATGCCCCTAGTGTCCCCTCTGTCACCCCAATGACCTACCCTGTGTAGCCCTCCAGCTGCCTCTATCACTCCAGCCACCTGGCTTGTGAGTCCCCTCCAGGTCCCTCAATCACTGCAACCACATGCCTTGTGTGTCCCCTCCAGCCCCCTCTATCACTCCAGCCACCTGCCTTGTGTGTCCCCTCCAGCCCCCTCTATCACTCCAGCCACCTGCCTTGTGTGTCCCCTCCAGCCCTCTCTATCACTCCAGCCACCTGCCTTGTGTGTCCCCTCCAACCCCCTCTATCACTCCAGCCACCTGCCTTGTGTGTCCCCTCCAGCCCCCTCTATCACTCCAGCCACCTGCCTTGTGAGTTCCCTCCAGGTCCCTCTATCACTCCAGCCACCTGCCTTGTGTGTCCCCTCCAACCCCCTCTATCTCTCCAGCCACCTGCCTTGTGAGTCCCCTCCAGGTCCCTCTATCACTCCAGCCACCTGCCTTGTGTGTCCCCTCCAGCCCCCTCTATCACTCCAGCCACCTGCCTTGTGTGTCCCCTCCAGCCCCCTCAATCACTCCAGCCACCTGCCTTGTGTGTCCCTGCCAGCCCCCTCTATCACTCCAGCCACCTGCCTTGTGAGTCCTCTCCAGGTCCCTCTATCACTCCATCCACCTACCTTGTGTGTCCCCTCCAGGTCCCTCTATCACTCCAGCCACTTGCCTTGTGTGTCCCCTCCAGCCCCCTCTATCACTCCAGCCACCTGCCTTGTGTGTCCCCTCCAGCCCCCTCTATCACTCCAGCCACCTGCCTTGTGTGTCCCCTCTGGTCCCTCTATCACTCCAGCCACCTGCCTTGTGTGTCCCCTCCAGCCCCCTCTATCACTCCAGCCACCTGCCTTGTGTGTCCCCTCAGGTCCCTCTATCACTCCAGCCACCGGCCTTGTGTGTCCCCTCCAGCCCCCTCTATCACTCCAGCCACCTGCCTTGTGTGTCCCCTCAGGTCCCTCTATCACTCCAGCCACCTGCCTTGTGTGTCCCCTCAGGTCCCTCTATCACTCCAGCCACCTGTTTTGTGTGTCCCCGCCAACCCCCTCTATCACTCCAGCCACCTGCCTTGTGTGTCCCCTCCAGCTCCCTCTGTCACTCCAGCCACCTGCCTTGTGATTCCCCTCTTTCACTACAAGTACACGTCATGTGTGTTCCCTCTGTCCATTACTTTTAATTACTTTTCTCCCCTCTCCCCTCTAGAAAGTGCCTGTCAGCCTGCCAGTCTCACTAGTCACTACTCACTACAAAGACGTCCTCTTCCATGAACTGCTGCTTTGCTCCTCCACTGCTCCTTCTGTTACTGAAAAAGGAGTGAGCGCGCAGGTGCGGTGTGACATAACGTCGCGCTCGTATATTGGTTGATTTTCCAAGGCATGGGAGGCGGAGCTTATAGGAAGGCTTGCCCTGCCACCTCATCTCAGTCTGGGCCAGCGGCAGTGAGTACAGTGCTGCCAGGTCACAGGAGGTGCCTGGACTCCCCACATTTCTTTCCTGGCTGCAGCGGAATGATGTCACGATGCGTCCGCGTCATGACGTAATTCTGCAATGGCGCTGCTGTCTGAGCGGCAGCGCAGTTCCGCCCGGGAGGCAGTGCGGGCCTGTGGACATCTAGACCAGCCCATCTGGCCATCGGCCCTTCTGGCATTTGCCAGAATTGCCCGATGGCCAGTCCGGCCCTGAGTGTAGGTATATATAAGAGGTAATTATAGTAGTAGTGTAGGTACACTACCGTTCAAAAGTTTGGGGTCATCCAGACAATTTTGTTTTTTACATGAAAACTGACTTCTATTTATCAAATGAGTTGCAAAATGAATAGAACATATAGTCAAGACATTGGCAAGGTTAGAAATAATGATTTTTATTTGAAATAATAATTTTGTCCTTCAAACTTTGCTTTCGTCAAAGAATGTTCCTTTTGCAGCAATTACAGCATTGCAGACCTTTGGCATTCTAGCTGTTAATTTGTTGAGGTGATCTGAAGAAATTTCACCCCACGCTTCCTGAAGCACCTCCCACAAGTTGGATTGGCTTGATGGGCACTTCTAGCGTACCATACAGTCAAGCTGCTCCCACAACAGCTCAATGGGGTTGAGATCTGATGACTGCGCTGGCCACTCCATTACAGACAGAATACCAGCTGCCTGCTTCTACCCTAAATAGTTCTTGCATAATTTGGAGGTGTGCTTTGGGTCATTGTCCTGTTGGAGGAGGAAATTGGCTCCAATCAAGCGCTGTCCACACGGTATGGTATGGCATTTCAAAATGAAGTGATAGCCTTCCTTATTCACAATCCCTTTTACCTTGTACAAATCTCCCACTTTACCAGCACAAAAGCAGCCCCAGATCATCACATTACCTCCACCATGCTTGACAGATGGTGTCAGGCACTCTTCCAGCATCTTTTCACTTGTTCTGCATCTCACAAATGTTCTTCTGTGTGATCCAAACACCTCAAACTTCAATTCGTCTGTCCATAACACTTTTTTCCAATCTTCCTCTTTCTAATGTCTGTGTTCTTTTGCCCATATTAATCTTTTCCTTTTATTGGCCAGTCTCAGATATGGCTTTTTCTTTGCCACTCTGCCTAGAAGGCCAGCATCCCAGAGTCGCCTCTTCACTGTAGACATTGACACTGGCGTTTTGCGGGTACCATTTAATGAAGCTGCTAGTTGAGTACTTGGGAGGCGTCTATTTCTCAAACTAGAGTCCCTAACGTACTTGTCTTCTTGTACAGTTGTGCACCGGGGTAATTTCTCGCATGGAATAGCCTTCATTTCTAAGAACAAGAATAGACTGTTGAGTTTCACATGAAAGTTCTCTTTTTCTGGCCATTTAGAGAGTATAATCGAACACACAAATGTTGATGCTCCAGATACTCAACTAGCTCAAAGGAAGGCCAGTTTTATAGCTTCTCTAACGAGCAAACCCATTTTCAGCTGTGCTAACATAATAGCACAAGGGTTTTCTAATCATCCATTAGTCTTCTAACGTGCTTAGCAAACACAATGTACCATTAGAACACTGGACTGATGGTTGCTGGAAATGGGCCTCTATACACCTATGTAGATATTCCTTTAAAAACCAGATGTTTACAGCTGGTATAGTCATTTACCACAATAACAATGTATAGAGTGTATTTCTGATTAAATTAATGTTATCTTCATTGAAAAAAAACAGTACTTTTCTTTCAAAAAAAGGAAATTTCTAAGTGACTCCAAACTTTTGAATGGTAGTGTATGTATGGGAGGTAATTATAGTAGTGTAGGTACTGTATATATAGGAGGTAATTATAGTAGTAGTGTAGGTATATATAGGAGGTAATTATAGTAGTGTAGGTACTGTATATATAGGAGGTAATTATAGTAGTAGTGTAGGTATATATAGGAGGTAATTATAGTAGTAGTGTAGGTACTGTATATGTAGGAGGTAATTATAGTAGTAGTGTAGGTATATATAGGAGGTAATTATAGTAGTAGTGTAAGTATAGAATAGATAGGAGGTAATTATAGTAGTGGTGTAGGTGCTGTATATATAGGAGGTAATTATAGTAGTAGTGTAGGTATATATAGGAGGTAATTATAGTAGTGGTGTAGGTGCTGTATATATATAGGAGGTAATTATAGTAGTAGTGTAAGTATAGAATAGATAGGAGGTAATTATAGTAGTGGTGTAGGTGCTGTATATATAGGAGGTAATTATAGTAGTAGTGTAGGTATATATAGGAGGTAATTATAGTAGTAGTGTAGGTATATATAGGATGTAATTATAGTAGTAGTGTAGGTATATATAGGAGGTAATTATAGTAGTAGTATAGGTATTTATAGGAGGTAATTATAGTAGTAGTGTAGGTATATATAGGAGGTAATTATAGTAGTGGTGTAGGTATATATAGGAGGTAATTATAGTAGTGGTGTAGGTATATATAGGAGGTAATTATAGTAGTGGTGTAGGTATATATAGGAGGTAATTATAGTAGTGGTGTAGGTATATATAGGAGGTAATTATAGTAGTAGTGTAGGTATATGTAGGAGGTAATTATAGTAGTAGTGTAGGTATATGTAGGATGTAATTATAGTAGTGGTGTAGGTATATATAGGAGGTAATTATAGTAGTAGTGTAGGTATATATAGGAGGTAATTATAGTAGTAGTGTAGGTATATGTAGGATGTAATTATAGTAGTAGTGTAGGTATATATAGGAGGTAATTATAGTAGTGTAGGTATATATAGGATGTAATTATAGTAGTAGTGTAGGTATATATAGGAGGTAATTATAGTAGTGGTGTAGGTATATATAGGAGGTAATTATAGTAGTGGTGTAGGTATATGTAGGAGGTAATTATAGTAGTGGTGTAGGTATATATAGGAGGTAATTATAGTAGTAGTGTAGGTATATATATATATAGGAGGTAATTATAGTAGTAGTGTAGGTATATATATATATAGGAGGTAATTATAGTAGTAGTGTAGGTATATATAGGAGGTAATTATAGTAGTAGTGTAGGTATATATAGGAGGTAATTATAGTAGTAGTGTAGGTATATATAGAAGGTAATTATAGTAGTAGTGTAGGTATATATAGGAGGTAATTATAGTAGTAGTGTAGGTATATATAGGAGGTAATTATAGTAGTAGTGTAGGTATATATAGGAGGTAATTATAGTAGTGGTGTAGATATATGTAGGATGTAATTATAGTAGTGGTGTAGGTATATATAGGAGGTAATTATAGTAGTAGTGTAGGTATATATAGGAGGTAATTATAGTAGTAGTGTAGGTATATGTAGGATGTAATTATAGTAGTAGTGTAGGTATATGTAGGATGTAATTATAGTAGTGTAGGTATATATAGGATGTAATTATAGTAGTAGTGTAGGTATATATAGGAGGTAATTATAGTAGTGTAGGTATATATAGGAGGTAATTATAGTAGTAGTGTAGGTATATATATAGGAGGTAATTATAGTAGTGTAGGTATATATAGGATGTAATTATAGTAGTAGTGTAGGTATATATAGGAGGTAATTATAGTAGTAGTATAGGTATATATAGGAGGTAATTATAGTAGTAGTGTAGGTATATATAGGAGGTAATTATAGTAGTAGTGTAAGTATAGAATAGATAGGAGGTAATTATAGTAGTAGTGTAGGTATATATAGGAGGTAATTATAGTAGTAGTGTAGGTATATATAGGAGGTAATTATAGTAGTGTAGGTATATATAGGAGGTAATTATAGTAGTAGTGTAGGTATATATAGGAGGTAATTATAGTAGTGGTGTAGGTATATATAGGAGGTAATTATAGTAGTAGTGTAGGTATATATAGGAGGTAATTATAGTAGTGGTGTAGGTATATATAGGAGGTAATTATAGTAGTGGTGTAGGTACTGTATATATAGGAGGTAATTATAGTAGTAGTGTAGGTATATATAGGAGGTAATTATAGTAGTAGTGTAGGTATATATAGGAGGTAATTATAGTAGTAGTGTAGGTATATATAGGAGGTAATTATAGTAGTAGTGTAGGTATATATAGGAGGTAATTATAGTAGTGGTGTAGGTATATATAGGAGGTAATTATAGTAGTAGTGTAGGTATATATAGGAGGTACTTATAGTAGTAGTGTAGGTATATATAGGAGGTAATTATAGTAGTAGTGTAGGTATATACAGGAGGTAATTATAGTAGTGGTATAGGTATATATAGGAGGTAATTATAGTAGTAGTGTAGGTATATATAGGAGGTAATTATAGTAGTGGTATAGGTATATATAGGAGGTAATTATAGTAGTAGTGTAGGTGTATATATAGAAGGTAATTATAGTAGTAGTGTAGGTATATATAGGAGGTAATTATAGTAGTAGTATAAGTATAGAATAGATAGGAGGTAATTATAGTAGTGGTGTAGGTATATATAGGAGGTAATTATAGTAGTAGTGTAGGTATATATAGGAGGTAATTATAGTAGTAGTGTAGGTATATACAGGAGGTAATTATAGTAGTGGTATAGGTATATATAGGAGGTAATTATAGTAGTAGTGTAGGTACTGTATATATAGGAGGTAATTATAGTAGTAGTGTAGGTATATATAGGAGGTAATTATAGTAGTAGTGTAGGTATATATAGGATGTAATTATAGTAGTGGTGTAGGTATATATAGGAGGTAATTATAGTAGTGGTATAGGTATATATAGGAGGTAATTATAGTAGTAGTGTAGGTGTATATATAGAAGGTAATTATAGTAGTAGTGTAGGTATATATAGGAGGTAATTATAGTAGTAGTATAAGTATAGAATAGATAGGAGGTAATTATAGTAGTGGTGTAGGTATAGAATAGATAGGAGGTAATTATAGTAGTAGTGTAGGTATATATAGGAGGTAATTATAGTAGTAGTGTAGGTATATATAGGAGGTAATTATAGTAGTAGTGTAGGTATATATAGGAGGTAATTATAGTAGTAGTGTAGGTATATATAGGAGGTAATTATAGTAGTGGTGTAGGTATATATAGGAGGTAATTATAGTAGTAGTGTAGGTATATATAGGAGGTAATTATAGTAGTAGTGTAGGTATATATAGGAGGTAATTATAGTAGTAGTGTAGGTATATATAGGAGGTAATTATAGTAGTAGTGTAGGTATATATAGGAGGTAATTATAGTAGTGGTGTAGGTATATATATAGGAGGTAATAATAGTAGTAGTGTAGGTATATATAGGAGGTAATTATAGTAGTGGTGTAGGTATATATAGGAGGTAATTATAGTAGTAGTGTAGGTATATATAGGAGGTAATTATAGTAGTAGTGTAGGTATATATAGGAGGTAATTATAGTAGTAGTATATGTATATATAGGAGGTAATAATAGTAGTAGTGTAGGTATATATAGGAGGTAATAATAGTAGTAGTGTAGGTATATATAGGAGGTAATTATAGTAGTAGTGTAGGTATATATAGGAGGTAATTATAGTAGTAGTGTAGGTAGATATAGGAGGTAATTATAGTAGTGGTGTAGGTATATATAGGAGGTAATAATAGTAGCAGTGTACAGGTATATATAAGAGGTACATATAGTAACAATATAGGTATATATTAGGCGGTACATATAGTAGCAGTATATATATATATATATATATATATTAGGTAGTACATATAGTAGCAGTTTAGGTATATATACTGTATATTAGGTAGTACAGGTTGAGTCTCCCATATCCAAATATTCCGAAATACGGAATATTCCGAAATACGGAATATTTTCAGCATGACTGAAATAATGAAACCTTTGATTTTTGATGGTTTAATGTACATAAACTTTGTCTAAGGCACAAATTATTAAAAAGATTGTATAAAATAACCTTCAGGCTGTGTGCATAAGGTGTATATGAAACATAAATGAATTTCATGTATGTACACAAACTTTTTTTGATGCACAAAATTATAAAAAATATTGTCTAAAATGACCTGCAGGCTGTGTGTATAAGGTGTATATAACACATAAATGCATTCTGTGTGTATATCTGGGTCCCATTTCCAAGACATTTCATTATAATATGCAATTATTCCAAAATACGGAATATTCCGATATCCAAAATACCCCTGGTCCCAAGCATTTTGGATATGGGAGACTCAACCTGTACATATATACAAATCTCGGCATCGGGAGCCCGACAGAGGTGGAAATCCCGATCGTCCCCAGGTAAGTATAAACTAACCTAATTTTACTCCCTAGCCCTCCTTTAGGGTGCCTAACCTTAACCTCTCCCCCTGTGCCTAACCCTAATCCCCCCTCTAAGTGCCGAAACCTAACTCCCCCTTCCCTTCCGCCTAAACCCTAACCTCCCCCCGGGGATGCTTAACCCTAACCCTCCTTCCCCCTAGCCTAAACCTAACCTCCCGGGGGGGTGCCTATCCCTAAGTCCCCCCCGGGAGCCCTAAACCTAATCCTCCACCCCTCCGCAGCTGTCCGCACCCGGCACCCGGCATTCCTTCGATCGGGTGCCGGGCGTCAGTAAAATGACAGGCATCTAGATTTAGATGCCTGTCAATTAACACTCGCCAGGATTAAGTAGTCTGGAAGCCGGTGGTCGGCATTCCGTCCGCCGGCTTCATAAACGTATACAGTGCAGAGGTAGGGTTAGTACACAGTGGACACCACTATTTGACTACTGTTGTAATCCACATTATGGCACCAACCACTCAACTCAGTAAAGAGAAACGACAGTCCATCATTACTTTAAGACATGAAGATCAGTTGATATGGAAAATTTCAAGAACTTTGAATGTATCCTCAAGTGCAGTTGCAAAAACCATCATACGCTATGATGAAACTGGCTTTCAGGAGGAGCGCCCCAGGAAAGGAAGACCAAGAGTTACCTCTTCTGCAGAGGATAAGTTCATTAGCGTTACCAGCCTCAGAAAGTGCTACTTAACAGCACCTCAGATTAGAGACCACATAAAGGGGGTCATTCAGACCCGCTCGCGAGCAGCAGTACGCTCGCAAGCGGGTCGATATTCCCCACTGCGCATGCGTATGACGGAGGGAGCTCCGTCGTGCGCATGCACGAGACCCGTCGAGCGACGGGCTCACCATCGCTCCGGATCTCGCACCAAAGGGGGCGTGCTGTCCATGTTGATTGACAGCACGCCCCCGTTGGTGGGAACGCCTACCGTCTGAGGCCGGCCCCACTGACAACACTAGTGATGTCAGTGGGAGTGATTTTGGTTCTGATAGAGCCAAAATCACTCCAGGGCAGGGTCTCCGTCGCAAGTCCGATGGTCGCGATGGTCAAGACCATCGCGACCATCTTTTTGGCCGCTCGCATATGCTGTGGGTGGTCACCCACAGCTATGCGAGCGGCCAGGAGGCCGCTCCATTTTCAGGGAGGAGGGCCCTGATTCAGAGCGAACGCTCTGGTCAGAGTGTTCAGCTCTGAATCAGGCCCAAAGTCTTCACAGAGTTCAAGTAGCAGACAAATCTCAACATCAACTGTTCAGAGGAGACTGTGTGAATCAGGCCTTAATGGTTGTATTGTTGTGAAGAAGCCACTACTGAGGATGAACAACAAGAAGAAGAGAATTGTTTGGGCCAAGAAACACAAGGAATGGACATTAGACCAGTGGAAATCTGTACTTTGGTCTGATGAGTCCAAATTTGAGGTTTTTGGTCTTTGTGAGACGCAAAGAAGGTGAGCGGATGGTTTCTGCATGTGTGGTTCCCACTGTGAAGCATGGAGGAGGAGGTGTGATGGTGTGGGGGGTGCTTTGCTGGTGACACTGTTGGTGATTTATTCAAAATTCTAGGCACACTTAACCAGCATGGCTACCACAGCATTCTGCAGTGCCATGCCATCCCATCTGGTTTGCGCTTACTGGGACCATCATTTGTTTTTCAGCAAAACAGTAACACCTCCAGGCTATGTAAGGGCTACTTGACCAAGAAGGAAAGTGATGGAGTGCTGTGTCATGTGACCTGGCCTCTACAATCACCCGACCTAAACCCAATTGAGCTGGTTTGGGATGAGTTGTACCGGAGAGTGAAGGAAAAGGAGCCAACAAGTGCTCAGCACCTCTGCGAACTCCTTCAAGACTGTTGTAAAACCATTCCAGGAGATACCTCATGAAGCTGATTGAGAGTATGCCAAGAGTGTGCAAAGCTGTCATCCAAGCAAAAGGGGGCTACTTTGAGGAATCTAAAATATATAACATATTGTGATTTGTTTAACACTTTTTTGTTTAAAACATAAATCCATATGTGTTCTTTCATAGTTTTGATGTCTTCAGTATTAATCTACTATGTTGAAAATAATTTAAATAAACAAAATCCATTGAATGAGAAGGTGGGTCCAAACTTTTGACTGGTACTGTATATTAGGTGGTATATATAGTAGCAGTATAGGTATATATTAGGTGGTGCATATAGTAGTAGTATGGGTATATATATATTAGGTGGTGCATATAGTAGTAGTATGGGTATATATATAGTAGGTGGTACATATAGTAGTAGTATGGGTATATATATTAGGTGGTACATATAGTAGCAGTATAGGTATATATATTAGGTGGTACATATAGTAGCAGTATAGGTATATATATTAGGTGGTACATATAGTAGTAGTATGGGTATATATATATATATATTAGGTGGTACATATAGTAGTAGTATGGGTATATATATATAGTAGGTGGTACATATAGTAGTAGTATGGGTATATATATAGTAGGTGGTACATATAGTAGTAGTATGGGTATATATATATTAGGTGGTACATATAGTAGTAGTATGGGTATATATATATTAGGTGGTACATATAGTAGTAGTATGGGTATATATATATTAGGTGGTGCATATAGTAGTAGTATGGGTATATATATATATATAGTAGGTGGTACATATAGTAGTAGTATGGGTATATATATATTAGGTGGTACATATAGTAGTAGTATGGGTATATATATAGTAGGTGGTACATATAGTAGTAGTATGGGTATATATATATTAGGTGGTGCATATAGTAGTAGTATGGGTATATATATATAGTAGGTGGTACATATAGTAGTAGTATGGGTATATATATAGTAGGTGGTACATATAGTAGTAGTATGGGTATATATATATAGTAGGTGGTACATATAGTAGTAGTATGGGTATATATATAGTAGGTGGTACATATAGTAGTAGTATGGGTATATATATATTAGGTGGTGCATATAGTAGTAGTATGGGTATATATATATTAGGTGGTGCATATAGTAGTAGTATGGGTATATATATATTAGGTGGTGCATATAGTAGTAGTATGGGTATATATATATTAGGTGGTACATATAGTAGTAGTATGGGTATATATATATATTAGGTGGTGCATATAGTAGTAGTATGGGTATATATATATATATATAGTAGGTGGTACATATAGTAGTAGTATGGGTATATATATATTAGGTGGTACATATAGTAGTAGTATGGGTATATATATAGTAGGTGGTACATATAGTAGTAGTATGGGTATATATATATTAGGTGGTGCATATAGTAGTAGTATGGGTATATATATATAGTAGGTGGTACATATAGCAGTAGTATGGGTATATATATATTAGGTGGTACATATAGTAGTAGTATGGGTATATATATATTAGGTGGTGCATATAGTAGTAGTATAGGTATATATATTAGGTGGTACATATAGTAGCAGTATGGGTATATATATATTAGGTGGTACATATAGTAGCAGTATGGGTATATATATATATTAGGTGGTACATATAGTAGTAGTATGGGTATATATATATTAGGTGGTACATATAGTAGCAGTATAGGTATATATATTAGGTGGTACATATAGTAGTAGTATAGGTATATATATATATTAGGTGGTACATATAGTAGTAGTATGGGTATATATATATTAGGTGGTACATATAGTAGTAGTATGGGTATATATATATTAGGTGGTACATATAGTAGCAGTATAGGTATATATATATTAGGTGGTACATATAGTACCAGTAAAGGTATATATATATTAGGTAGTACATATAGTAGCAGGATAGGTATATGTATTAGGTGGTACATATAGTAGCAGTGTAGGTATATATATATATATATATATGAGTTACATATAGTAGCAGTATAGGTATATATATGAGTTACATATACTAATAGGAAAGGTGTATATACAGTATATATATTAGGTGGCACATATAGTAGCAGTACAAGTATATATATATTTGGTGGTATATATAGTAAAAGTATAGGTATATATTAGGTGGTACATATAGTAACAGTATAGGTATTGTCAAGCTGAATAATTGGCTGAGACAAGTTCAGTTTAAAATGTAATCGCAGCGATGCCATCTTGCGAGTGGCCGCAAGACTCCATTTTGGAAATGAGATCGCAAGACGCCATTTTGTGACCAGCGTCAATTCAAGTTACAACTCAGGAGCTAAGAACAGATGGCAATGTTTTTGTTAATCTACCAAGGGCAACTGGAAAAACAAGCTTTCTGAGTAAAAGTAAATAAGAATAGACAATGGGTATTTTTACATACAAATTGGGAATCCCTGGATGCAGATAAAGTATAGTTGTGGCAATTGTAATATAATCCAGGCATTGATCTACACAATTGGATTTGTCTGACTCCTAAACAGGTCTTAGCCCCACACACAGACAGGATGGCCCCAACTTCACAGCTTGATTCACAGTTCACACAAGAGTCTAGGAGAACAAAAGAGGTTTTTTTCCTTTGAACACAGGATAGGTGGGGGCCTGCTGACAAAGGGCATGTGGAACTACAACCCTCAGAAATCCACACTGCTGGATGTTCACTTCGTGTATGAGAAATTATGCACTTAAATCTCACCCATTAATAACTAGCGTCCTTATATCAAACCCCGAATACCCACACATTACATATTCACATATAAGGTTCAATAAGCTCTAAAGTGTATGATTTAAGTTGGTTCAGTTAGTTAAATGCTGAGAAATAAAGATATTTGATAACTAAGGTATTATACACGCTAAACAAGTCGTGTTTGGAGTTGTACTGATGCGTATTCTTTTTACAGTATTCCGGTGTTATCGGTGAGGAGATCACATCATGCAAACTCAAGTTATGGATCGCAGAGCCTACAAGCAACAAAATGTATATTTTAGGAACAACTGTTTAGGATGCTGCAGGGGGCGTGAAGAGGAAGACCCCCAGCTGTTAGAGGCAGGGAGTGTCTATTTGAACCAGCCTGTTAAATGTGCTGTAACAGATGCTTCTCCCTTGGGAACCAATGACATCAGGAACAAACTTCCCTATTGTCCTGTTTATTCTGGGGGGGTATAAATATGAGTGCACGAATGCTGGTTCTCAGTCTTCATGCTGAATGCTGTATGACTAGGGGGTCTCTTGCTGATGCCTATCTCCAGGTCCGGAAGCGCCTGCGTATGTATACTGTACTTGGGGTCTGTATAATTTCCTTTTGTGCCTAAATTGTGTCTCTCTCTGTGTCTCTCTCTATGTGTCTCTCTCTCTCTCTCTCTGTGTCTCTCTTTCTCTCTCTGTGTGTCTCTCTCTGTCTGTCTCTCTCTCTCTGTCTGTGTATCTCTCTGTCTGTCTGTGTCTCTCTCTCTGTGTCTCTCTCTCTCTCTATCTGTGTGTCTCTCTCTCTGTCTGTGTCTCTCTCTCCCTGTCTGTGTATCTCTCTGTGTGTCTCTCTCTCTGTGTGTGTCTCTCTCTCTCTCTGTGTCTCTCTTTCTATGTGTCTCTCTCTCTCTGTGTCTCTCATTGTATTTTGAAGTTTAATCATGCATATGACTGTATGATTTATTTGCGCTTATTGTACACAGATCATAGCATGTAACTGACTGTACTTTTACTTGAATAATACTTTGTGCTTTGGAACCACATGTTCTGAGTCTGGAGTCTCTATTTATTGTATGACTGCGTACGCAAATTAGCGTCATCCTTAGAGGTTTATAGGAAGGATTTTAGAAGGTACAGGCAGGGGTATATAGAGGTTCTTTTTAATATCAACAGATGGGGGCTCATCGAGTGAAGTCACTTACCTACTCACACGGCACATACGGCTATCGATGTCTCAGCAAAGGGTGGAGTGGCCACATGCAGGGTTTTCCTGCAACCGCTTTGTGCTGAAAAATCGCTATCCGTTTTCGTGTGAGCAAAGGAAGCTGACTAGAATCCAGGGACAAGAAAGGAAAAAGTTTGTTTTCCTTTGTTGATAGAACCTAATGCTTAGAGGGATGCCGCAGTATTGAGTACACGGCTGAGACGCATTTTTGCGTACGCAGTTAAAAAAGTCATTTTACGGTTGTGCGGTAGTCGCATTATTGTGTATGCGGCTGGTCACACAATAGCGTATACGTACTTCTGGTTGTGCTGCCACGTGTTTGAACAAAGCCAATGAGGTTTATATATATTTTTTTCTTCTATTACCAATATCTGGGTTAACGTGTATTTTTCTGCGCAGGAAAATGTGTGTAACAGTGAATATTTGTTGAACAAAGTTAAGGGTATCATATGATCCTTAAGGGCTAGGTGCAAGGGTTAGCCTAGCCGCTCGGTAAGCAGCTTTACCGTTCTATACACAGTAGCAGGTGTACATGTTGTCTTTGTTGTAGAGAGGTGCGTAGGAGCATCCGACATATAAACTCCTATAGGTGTGGAAGTTGCCTTACTAAATCTTATCTGGGTGTGGAAGTTGCCTTTTTCTAATCTTATCCAGGTGTGTGGGCGCATCCTGTTAATATCGTCCACAGGTAAGTGAAAGTATCTTGATTGTCTTTCACCAGTTTAAATCTTTATTGAAAAGCGTAGGATTTTGTCTCAGAATGGGAGCCATGCAAACAGTAATGATGTTAGACAATGATGTGCTGCTAATGGAGGCGCCGATTGGATCGGCCCGTCGTATCATGCATACTAAGTACGGTACTTATGCAATAAGGTATTGTGATTTATGGTTTAATATGATGAGGAAGAGTGTTAGACCGTTTCCCAGAATTGGTAGTTTTGATAAAAATGTGTTAGACAATGTCCGGGATCACATCAGTTTGATGCGCTCCCGAGAGAAAAAGGTTAAATATTTTGAATGTTTAAAACTGTGGCAGCATGAAGGGGATGCGTGGCTTAACAATGTGCAAATGACGCAAACTAGCGTCGTGAGCACATTGCCATGAAATACATCCGCGACGTTGAATTGCAATACGGGTGAGCCGCAAAATGGCGTGCACGTGCGGCAAGGTAGCGTTGTGGCGAGTATTGCCAGCAGTTCACACTCACTTCCCCCACCTTATGTGGATGGAGGTGCAAGTACAGTTACCAAAAATACCCATAAAAATGTAACAAGCAACTTGTACCCTCTCTTAAGCAACTATAAAGAAAATGTTCATGATGCGGATGATGAGAATATTGTAATGTCTGCCATTTCCCATGCTGTGCAGATGATAGATGCTGCATCACCACAATCACGGGTGGTGCCGCCATCTCCATCGGTAACAGCAAGGGAAGTGCTAACACCCTCTGCACCAGTAGAGGAAGTTGTTAATACCATACGTAGTAGCAGCAGATTAAACCCCCAGCCAGGTAACCAGGTCAGAGGTAGCAACGCTGCCGGTCTGCATCCCATTCGAACAATAACTGTTCCAAATGTAAATGCAGACGCGAACGGTATAGTGCCCACGAGGGAAGTAGTAATGCATTGTCCTTGAACAAGAGCAGAACTAAATTCCATCATAAATGATTTCCCCGATCCCAAAAAGGAATTAGCCAAATGTCAAAGATTTTGGAGAAATTTGAGTAGTTCTCATGAGCCCACTAATAAAGATTGGCGTGTGGTGTTAAGGGCCTGTCTGCCACGCAATACCGACGTAACAAAATTTATCACGGATTGTGTATTGGATGGTGACGTTCCCTTAACAGACCAAGTAAACCAAGGTAACATTTCCCGCATTGTAACTCAATTGGGTATATATTTTCCAGTAGTAGTTAACTGGAACAAAATTTTCACAATCAAGCAAAAGGAGAGTGAATCTGCAGGAGACTATTGTGATCGGGCTCTGCAGGCTATCACCCAGTACACTGGGATAGAAGATATTAAAGATAGCACTCACCACAGGGGAATGATAGTCACGGTACTCATGGAAGGTCTGAGAGACGACTTAAAGACTCGGGCTCAGACCTCACAGCCTGGCTGGAGGGGACTTACAATAAATAACCTCATAGAGTCTGCCATAGAACATGATAAAAATATCACAAAGAAGAGAGAAACCCAGAGCGAAAAACTAATGGCTGTCAGTATCCAAGCTCTGGAAGGAATGACAATAACATCACAGCCAACCGACACACCTGCACACACACACACACCTGCACCTGAACAATTACACGTCCTCACCAATCCCACACCACAGCAAACACATCCTTAGCCCACATATCATACACAACCACGTCCCATACTCATATCCCCCACAATATCCTTACCCTCCCTATCCTTACCCATACCCACCACCTTTCCCTCTTGCTCAAATCCCACAACAATCTTTTCATCCAACCTGTTCAAAATTATGTTTTAACTGTCCCCTAGTGGGACACGTAAGTAAGAACTGCAAAGTGAAGAACACCACACAGGAACACGAGTTTCCCTTGGGTTCATAAGTAACCCCAGTATCTTCTCCCAGGCCTTATATGACTGTTTACAATCTTTTCAACCTGCCAATGTATCTGTTCTAATGTAAAATGTGGACAATTTATTGTTGTATTTTAGGTCATGTTTAAATGATATTAAACTGTTGTGCTTTATCTCCCACTCATAGGACGCAAGGTTGCTAAGGATAAATGGCAGCCATGCCAGGCTGAGGTCGACTACTCGGAATACTATTCAACCCAGTGGCCCAGGCATTATTTAGAGCAGTAGCTATTAATAACAAGATTTAATTGCAGGAACCTGTATACTATATCCCTAGAATTATAAAAAAAATGATGGGGGGACTTATTTTACAGGTGACGTTTCCAAGAACATGTGAAAGGTGATGAGTAACAACACTAAGATTATCCCAGACTGTCTTTTCCTTTATTTGCCCCCCCTTAAGGATACTGTTCAAACAGGCAGCCTCATGTGAAAATATGATAATGAGGTTACTGTGCAGGGTCTCACGAAGATGAATGAGAATAACCAAAACTGAAAGCGTCTAATGTCTAATGCAACCTGTCATGATGTCAAATCTGGAAGAATTTGTTATGATTCAAATTTTTATAGCTCAGGTTGTTAGACTGATCGGTGGAAAGGTCCGTATCTGATGATACAACATCCTCAAAGGGTGGCCGGGGAAGATACGTGGGTCCATTCCACTCACTATAGGGAGGTTAACCAACCAGTGGAGATACAAGGCAGAGACAAGGCCGATAACGTGGACCTGTCAATTGCGAGCTTGTGCTGGAAGGATTAAAAAGGTGACGGTGAGATATCTGAGCTAAAGAAATGTGTAGATCAGTGCTTCCAGCAATGGAGTGGTCTGCTGTGGTCATCCTAGTTCTTTTTCTTTCCAGAGTTTTTGTCATGATGATCTGTTTGGGGATACTCAGTGTCTGTGATGGGGGACCGATAAAGGAGATGTGAGCTGATGGCGGAGCTGATGGAGTGGAGTCAGGAGGAGTGCAATGCCAATCAGGGGAGTATCTGACCAATTTTAGTATTGTAATTGTTATGTTATTTGGGAAAAATACTTCCAGAAGTTATGACCCTCACACATGTTGAAATGCTGGGTATACATAAAAGCACACTGTCACCCTATCTTCACATACAATATGAACACAGAGGCAAAAGAAATATGATGCGTCCGGTGTGTTCCTATTGTGTTGAAGTGTGGAAAATGTAAGAACAGAGTGAAACGAAAGAATGAAACTATGATGGTGGTCAGAAATGACAATATGTATACCGAGGTAGATACAGAACTGCATTACAACCCTGAACTAGGAAATACAATCGTTTGATGTATTATATTTAGCCATGCATAAAAAAATGTATTACTGAAATGTTATTTTTTTTAAAAAAACACCCCAAATAATGTAAAGTCTAAATTCCCCTTCAAGACTGCTTTTATAAGACTGGTGCATCCCCACACCTTTCACATAATCTTCCAAGATCCGCGGTGTGCGTATAATAGTAGTTTTATGTCCCCACCCAGAGACACATTATTGATGGACTAAGAACCACCTTGTGCCATCCCATAATAACACCAAAATAATATGTAAATGTAAGCCTAAATAAAATTTTAATAGCAGATTGTGATAGCATGTTGTTTGCTATCAAAGGGTGGACTGTCAAAGGTGAATAATTGGCTGAGACAAGTTCAGTTTAAAATTTAATCGCAGCGACGCCATCTTACGAATGGCCGCAAGACTCCATTTTGGAAATAAGATCGCAAGACGCCATTTTGTGACCAGCATCAATTCAAGTTACAACTCAGGAGCTAAGAACAGATGGCAATGTTTTTGTTAATCTACCAAGGGCAACTGGAAAAACAAGCTTTCTGAGTAAAAGTAAATAAGAATAGACAATGGGTATTTTTACATACAAATTGGTAATCCCTGGATGCAGATAAAGTATAGTTGTGGCAAATGTAATATAATCCAGGCATTGATCTACACAATTGGATTTGTCTGACTCCTAAACAGGTCTTAGCCCCACACACAGACAGGATGGCCCCAACTTCACAGCTTGATTCACAGTTCACACAAGAGTCTAGGAGAACAAAAGAGGTTTTTTTCCTTTGAACACAGGACAGGTGGGGGCCTGCTGACAGAGGGCATGTGGAACTACAACCCTCAGAAATCCACACTGCTGGATGTTCACTTCGTGTATGAGAAATTATGCACTTAAATCTCACCCATTAATAACTAGCGTCCTTATATCAAACCCCGAATACCCACACATTACATATTCACACATAAGGTTCAATAAGCTCTAAAGTGTATGATTTAAGTTGGTTCAGTTAGTTAAATGCTGAGAAATAAAGATATTTGATAACTAAGGTATTATACATGCTAAACAAGTTGTGTTTGGAGTTGTACTGATGCGTATTCTTTTTACAGTATTCCGGTGTTATCGGTGAGGAGATCGCATCATGCAAACTCACGTTATGGATCGCAGAGCCTACAAGCAACAAAATGTATATTTTAGGAACAACTATTTAGGATGCTGCAGGGGGCGTGAAGAGGAAGACCCCCAGCTGTTAGAGGCAGGGAGAGTCTATTTGAACCAGCCTGTTAAATGTGCTGTAACAGATGCTTCTCCCTTGGGAACCAATGACATCAGCAACAAACTTCCCTATTGTCCTGTTTATTCTGGGGGGGTATAAATATGAGTGCACGAATGCTGGTTCTCAGTCTTCATGCTGAACGCTGTATGACTAGGGGTCTCTTGCTGATGCCTATCTCCGGGTCCAAAAGCGCCTGCGTATGTATACTGTACTTGGGGTCTGTATAATTTCCTTTTGTGCCTAAATTGTGTCTCTCTCTGTGTCTTTCTCTCTGTGTGTCTCTCTCTCTGTGTCTCTCTTTCTCTCTCTGTGTCTCTCTGTGTCTCTGTCTGTGTCTCTCTCTCTGTCTGTCTCTGTGTCTCTCTCTCTGTGTGTGTGTGTGTGTGTGTCTCTCTCTGTCTGTGTATCTCTCTGTCTCTCTGTATCTCTCTCTCTCTGTGTCTCTGTGTGTCTCTCTCTCTGTGTGTGTCTCTCTCTCTCTCTCTCTGTGTCTCTCTGTGTCTCTCTATCTCTCTCTGAGTCTCTCATTGTATTTTGAAGTTTAATCATGCATATGACTGTATGATTTATTTGCGCTTATTGTACACAGATCATAGCGTGTCACTGACTGTACTTTTACTTGAATAATACTTTGTGCTTTGGAACCACATGTTGTGAGTCTGGAGTCTCTATTTATTGTATGACTGCGTACGCAAATTAGCGTCATCCTTAGAGGTTTATAGGAAGGATTTTAGTAGGTACAGGCAGGGGTATATAGAGGTTCATTTTAATATCAACAGTATATATATTAGGTGATACATATAGTAGCAGTAGGGGTATATATGAGGTGGTACATATAGTAGCAGTACAGGTATATACAGTCAGGTCCATAAATATTGGGACATTGACAGAATTTTCATATTTTGGCCTCTATTCACCACCACAATGGCTTTGAAATGAAACAAACAAGACGTGCTTTAACTGCAGACTTTCAGATTTAATTTGAGGGTAATTGCATCCAAATCAGGTGAACGGTGTAGGAATTACAACGGTTTCTATATGTGCCTCCCACTTTTTAAGGGGCTAAAAGTAATGGGACTATCAACTCAAAAGCTATTTCATGGACAGGTGTGGGCTATTCCCTTGTTATTTCATTATCAATTAAGCAGGTAAAAGGTCTGGAGTTGATTCTAGGTGTGAAATTTGCATTTGGAATCAGTTGCTGTCGACTCTCAATTTGAGATCCAAAAGAGCTGTCACTATCAGTGAAGCAAGCCATCATTAGGCTGAAAAATCAAAACAAACCCATCAGATAGCAAAAACATTAGGTGTGACAAAATCAACTGTTTAGAACATTCTTAAAAAGAAAGAACGCACCGGAGAGCTCAGCAACACCAAAAGACCCGGAAGACAACTGTGGTGGATGACAGAAGAATTATTTCCCTGGTGAAGAAAAACCCCTTCCCAACAGTTGGCCAAATCAAGAACACTCTCCAGGAGCTAGGTGTATATGTGTCAAAGTTAACAAGCAAGAGAAGACTTCACAAGAGTGAATATAGAGGGTTCACCACAAGATGTAAACCATTGGTGAGCCACAAAAACAGAAAGACCAGATTAGAGTTTGCCAAACAACATCTAAAAAAGCCATTACAGTTCTGGAACAACATCCTATGGACAGATGAGACAAAGATCAACTTATACAACAGTGATGAGAAGAGTATGTAGAAGGAAAGGAACTGCTCATGATCCAAAACATACCACCTCATCAGTGAAGCATGGTGGTGGTAGTGTCATGGCGTGGGCATGTATGGCTGCAATTGGAACTGGTTCCCTTGTGATGTGATGATGTGACTGCTGACAAAAGCAGCAGAATGAATTCTGAAGTGTTTTGGGCAATATTATATGCTCATATTCAGTCAAATGCTTCAGAACTCATTGGACAGCGCTTCACAGTGCAGATGGACAATGACCCGAAGCATACTGCAAAAGCAACCAAAGAGTTTTTTAAGGCTAAAAAGTGGAATGTTATGCAATGGCCAAGTCAATCCCCTGACCTGAATCCGACTGAGCATACATTTCACTTGATGAAGACAAAACTGAAGGGAAAATGCCCCAAGAACAAGCAGGAACTGAAGACATTTGCAGTAGAGGCCTGGCAGAGCATCACCAGGGATGAAACCCAGCGTCTGGTGATGTCTATGCGTTCCAGACTTCAGGCTGTAATTGCCTGAAAAGGATTTGCAGCAAAGTATTAAAAAGTGAAAGTTAGATTTAGAATTGTTTAGTTTGTCCCATTACTTTTGGCCCCTTAGAAAGTGGGAGGCACATATAGAAACCGTTGTAATTCCTACACCGTTCACCTGATTTGGATGTAATTACCCTCAAATTAAATCTGAAAGTCTGCAGTTAAAGCACATCTTGTTTGTTTCATTTCAAAGCCATTGTGGTGGTGACTAGAGGTCAAAATATGAAAATGTTGTCAATGTCCCAATATTTATGGACCTGACTGTATATATATATATATATATATATAATATATATATATACGTGTAGAAAACAGTGGCACTCACAGGACTTAGTAAAATGAGACTCAGGTACACAAAGAGGTGTATAGGATTCGACGTTTCAGTCGGTGAGGACTTGATAAAAGTCCTGTGAGTGCCGCTGTTTTCTACACGTTCATACATCAGGTTCTCCTAACAAAGATGGCACCTGGGCAAGTATTGATTGGTACTGTGGAGTGCCGGCTCCAGTGACTTTATATATATATATATATATATATATATATACATTAGGTGGTACGTATAGTAGTAGTAAAGGTATATATATTAGGTGGTACATATAGTAGCAGTATAGGTATATACAGTATGTAGGAGGTACATATAGTAGCAGTATATGTGTATGTATATATATATATATATTAGGTGGTACATAAAGTAACAGTATAGGTATATATATATTAGGTGGTACATATAGTAGCAGTATAGGTATATATATATTAGGTGGTACATATAGTAGCAGTAGGGGTATATATATTAGGTGGTACATATAGCAGCAGTATGGGTATATATATGAGGTACATATAGTAGCAGTAGGGGTTGATATATATAGGAGGTACATATAGTAGCAGCAGGGGTATATATATATATTGATAAAGCCTGAATATGTGACAGTACATATTCCATCAGCAATTCACAAATATATGCATGCTTATGTCTTTCATTATTATTTTCATTGCAATTAAGAGTACATAGAAATGATTCAGGATATATATATATTAGTTGTAAGTTGCGGAGGACCGACATGTGTGGAATGGCCTCAGGCCTAGAGATGAGGTCTACCCTCTCTCTAAAGTAGGCAGGTGTGTGTCTGAGGCAACAGTTATTATTGTTTAATCTAAAGGTATAAGTGTTATTACAGAAATAGGTATAAATCAGAACTGTGATTCTCTAGCAAGACAGAATAAAGGGTTAGTTGAATATGAACAGACTAGGAGACAGTAGGTCCCAGATCCGTATAAAGAAGGAGGGAGCTAATCAGGATAGCCTTGGCCTATATGCGGTCACCAGTATTTTGAGAACATAGAAAGGAGATTGTGGGTTTTGTTATGATTGAAACATATTATCAGTGAAATGTTTAGTGCGCATGAATATTGAATTAATTAATTAATATTCGCCATTTTAGAATGTCAGTAACAGAGAGGAAAAAGTATAAAAGATTGATCAAAAAGGGGAGGGGTGGGTCAGTCGGGTTGAGCAGGAGAGATCGTAGGTCGTGAGAGTCGCGGGGCGCTGGGCTGTAAGTATAAACATGGCTGATTGTCACCTTGGGAGTCTATGCTAGGCATTGCCAATAATCATTTTGTCACTGCTGTTGAACTAATGATTTTCATGTTGTAAGTCTGCTTTGACAATAATACCATAATACATGTAGAATTTATATTGATTATTAAGTAAAACATTGTCATTTATTTTACAGTTGGTATTGGTGTGAATTATTCCATTTCTTCTTATAATAAGTAAGGTTTAAAAATAATATCCAAAACACCTCGCGCTATCAATATATATATATGAGGTACATATAGTAGCAGCAGGGTATATATACTGTTGTGTTGGCTTGACAAAAGCGCGAAATAAAGCGCTGAAACGTTGTTTATACTATGCACTGACTTGTGTGCTGTTTCTTACGAAGTGCCGCCATTCGAACGATATATACAGCTTCCCTCATTTTGTGGCAAGACTGAGGAGGGCACCCGGCAAGTATACATCTTTATGACTTGAGTGGCGGATCTTTGGACTGTTATATATATATATATATATATGAGGCACATATAGTAGCAGCAGGGGTATATATATATATGAGGTACATATAGTAGCAGCAGGGGTATATATATATATAGGAGGCAGATATAGTAGCAGCAGGGGTGTACATATATATATATATTAGGGGTGTGCACCGGCCACTTTTCGTGTTTTGTGTTTTGGTTTTGGATCTGGATCTTTCTTCGTGTTTTGGATCTGGATTGGTTTTGCCAAAACCACCCTTCCGTGTTTTGGGTTCTGGGTTTTGGATCTGTATTTTTTTTTAAAAAAGCATAAAAACAGCTAAAATCACAGAATTTGTTGGTTTCTCTGCTCCTATGCTATTATTAACCTCAATAACCTTAATTTCCACTCATTTCCAGTCTATTCTGAACACCTCACACCTCACAATAGTGTTTTCATGTCCAAAAGGTTGCACCGAGGTAGCTGGATGACTATGCTAAGCGACACGAGTGGGCGGCACAAACACGTGACCCATCTAGGAGTGACACTGCAGTGGCAGACAGGATGGCAGTTAGAAAAACTAGGCCCCAAACTGTACATAATGCAAAGAAAAAAAAGAAGTGCAAGATGGAATTGTCCTTGGGCCCTCCCACCCACCCTTATGTTGTATAAACAGGACATGCACACTTTAACAAATCAATCATTTCAGCGCCAGGGTCTGCCACACAACTGTGGCTGAAATGATTGGTTCATTTGGGCCCCCACAAAACAAGCTGGCAATTAATGTGTCCCTGCACAAACTGGCTCTACGGAGGCAAGATGTCATCCTCATCCTCCTCATCCACCGATTCCTCACCCTCTTCAGTGTGTACATCCTCATCCTCACAAAGTATTAACTCGTCCCCACTTGAATCCACCACCACAGGTCCCTCTGTACCTTCTGGAGGCTGGTCTCCCTGGAAGAGCTGATAATTCATTTTGATGAACATCATCTTCTCCACATTCTGTGGAAGCAACCTCCTACGCCTTTCGCTGACAAGGTTCCCGGCTGCACTAAACACTCTTTCGGAGTACACACTGGAGGGGGGGGCAACTCAGGTAAAATAGAGCCAGCTTGTACAGGGGCCTCCAAATTGCCTCTTTTTCCTGCTAGTACAGGTATGGACTGTCTGACATGCCTACTTGGATGCTGTCACCGATGTAATCCTCCACCATTCTGTCAATGGTGACAGTATCATATGCAGTGACAGTAGACATGTCAGAAATTGTTGCCAGGTCCTTCAGTCCGGACCAGATGTCCAAACTTGGTCCTGCCTGCCCTGCATCACCGCCAGCGGGTTGCTTAGGATACCTAAGTTTTTTCCTGGCAGCCCCAGTTGCGGGAGAAAATGAAGGAGCCGTTGACGTGTCACGTTCCGCTTCAGCTGACAGTGTGTTCACCAGCAGGTCTTTGCACCTCTGCAGGCTTGTGTCGGCCGGAAAGAGAGACACCACATAGGCTTTAAACCTAGGGTCAAGCACGGTGGCCAAAATGTAGTGGTCTGATTTCAACAGATTGACCACCCTGGAATCCTGGCAAAGCGAATGAAGGGCTTCATCCACAAGTCCCACATGCCGAGCGGAATCGCTCCGTCTTAGCTCCTCCTTCACTTTCTCCAGCTGCTTCTGCAAAAGCCTGATGAGGGGAATGACCTGACTCAAGCTGGCTGTGTCTGAACTGACTTCACGTGTGGCAAGTTCGAAGGGCTGGAGAACCTTGCACAACACGGAAATCATTCTCCACTGCACTTGAGTCAGGTGCATACCCCCTCCTTTGCCTATGTCATAGGTGGATGTATAGGCTTGTATGGCCTTTTGCTGCTCCTCCATCCTCTGAAGCATATAGAGGGTTGAGTTCCACCGCGTCACAACCTCTTGCTTCAGGTGATGGCGGGGCAGGTTCAAGAGTGTTTGCTGGCGCTCCAGTCTTCGGCACGCAGTCGCTGAATGGCGAAAGTGGCCAGAAATTTTTCGGGCCACCCAAAGCGTCTCCTGCACGCCCCTGTCGCTTTTCAGAAAATTCTGCACCACCAAGTTTATTGTGTGAGCAAAACATGGGACGTGCTGGAATTTGCCCAGATGTAATGCCCGCACAATATTGGTGGCGTTGTCAGATATCACAAATCCCCAGGAGAGTCTAAGTGGGGTAAGCCACTGGGCGATGATTTCCCTCAGTTTCTCTAAGAGGTTGTCGGCGGTGTGCCTCTTACTGAAACCGGTGATACACAGCGTAGCCTGCCTTGTAACGAGCTGGCGTTTCTGAGATGCTGCTACTGGTGACGCTGCTGCTGTTGCTGCGTAAGGTGATACATCTACCCAGTGGGCTGTCACAGTCATATAGTCCTTAGTCTGCCCTGTTCCACTTGTCCACATGTCCGTGGTTAAGTGGACATTGTGTACAACGGCATTTTTCAGGACACTGAGGACACTTTTTCTGACGTTTCTGTACAGTCTCGGTATCGCCTGCCTAGTGAAGTGGAATCTAGACGGGATTTGGAACCGGGGACACACTACCTCCATCAATTGTCTAAATCCCACTGCACTAATGGCGGATACCGGACGCACGTCTAACACCAACATAGCAGTCAAGGCCTCAGTTATACGTTTTGCTTCAGGATGACTGCTGTCGTACTTCATCCTCCTCGCTAAGGACTGTTGGAGGGTCAATTGTTTAGTAAAAGTAGTGGTGTTCCTACTTCCTCTCTGGGATGATGAACGACTCCCAGCAGCAGCAACAGCAGCAGCGGCAGCAGTAGGCGTAGCAATGCAGGATCCTCCAGAGGAATCCCGGATAGGAGAGTCAGTCATGCCAGTGACATGGCCTGCAGGACTACTTCCGATCCTGACTAAGGAGGAAATTGACGAGGAGGGAGTTGACGGTGTGGTTTGCAGGCGCTTGGATACAACAGGACAACGGGATTTAGGTGTCCCTGGACTGCTTACGGTCTTAGCCAAAGTTTCTGAACTTGACAGTAACTTTTTATGAACGCGCTGCAGGTGCCGTATAAGGGAGGATGTTCCTAGGTGGTTGACGTCCCTACCCCTACTTATTTCACCTTTACATATGGTACATATGGCAAGACAGTTGTTGTCCGGATTTGGATAGAAATATTGCCAGACCAAAGAGGTGGAATGTTTGGTCTTCTGCCCAGGCATGACCGTGATGGGCTTTTTCATCCCACGGACAACAACTGTCTCCCCCGGAGCCTGATTTAAACAAACCACATCACCATCAGAATCCTCCTCGCCAACTTCCTCCTCAGCGCCAGCTACACCAGTATCCTCATCCTGTTGTACTTCAACAGTGACATCTTCAATTTGCATATCAGCAAGTGGACTGTGGGTGCTCCTTTCAGCACTTGCAGGGGGCGTGCAAATGGTGGAAAGAGCCACCTCTTCCCGTCCAGTGCTGGGAAGGTCAGGCATCGCAACCACCACCACACTTGGACTCTCCTTGGGGATTTGTGATATCTTCTTAGAAAGCACAGTTCTTCGCTGTGCTTTTGCCAGCTTAAATTTTTTTAGTGGGAGGAGGGCTTCCATCGTCATGTGAAGCTGAACCACTAGTCATGAACATACTAGGGATCGACCTTAGCCGTTCCTTGCCACTCCGTGTCGTAAATGGCATATTGGCAAGTTTACGTTTCTCTTCAGCTGATTTAAATGTCTTTTTCAAGGTCATTTTCCTGAACTTTGCCATTTGGGATTGTATGTGCCCTCTACTATGACATTGGGCATCGGCCTTGGCAGACGACGTTGATGGCATGTTATCGTCTATGTCATGACTAGTGGCAGCAGCTTCAGCACTAGGAGGAAGTGGTTCTTGATCTTTCTCTAATTTATTTTTATCGGAGAAAGTTTGGTCCTCCATTTATGTTATATCGATTTGATATATACGTGCGGCTAAACACAGAAAATAATTTTTTTTTTGGTTTGGACTGGAGTGTACTTTGTGGGTTACAGCACCCTTTAACGGTCAAGCCAGCCGGCCCTTTACTTATGACACAGGCGCACTCTTGGCACTACTTTGTTGATGCACGTGCGGCTACTGCGCACACAATTCACAAACACAGAAAATAATTTTTTTTTTGGTTTGGACTGGAGTGTACTTTGGGGGTTACAGCACCCTTTAACGGTCAAGCCAGCCGGCCCTTTACTTATGACACAGGCGCACACTTGGCACTACTTTGTTGATGCACGTGCGGCTACTGCGCACACAATTCACAAACACAGAAAATAATTTTTTTTTGGTTTGGACTGGAGTGTACTTTCGGGGGTTACAGCACCCTTTAACGGTCAAGCCAGCCGGCCCTTTACTTATGACACAGGCGCACGCTTGGCACTACTTTGTTGATGCACGTGCGGCTACTGCGCACACAATTCACAAACACAGAAAATAATTTTTTTTTGGTTTGGACTGGAGTGTACTTTCGGGGGTTACAGCACCCTTTAACGGTCAAGCCAGCCGGCCCTTTACTTATGACACAGGCGCACGCTTGGCACTACTTTGTTGATGCACGTGCGGCTACTGCGCACACAATTCACAAACACAGAAAATAATTTTTTTTGGTTTGGACTGGAGTGTACTTTCGGGGGTTACAGCACCCTTTAACGGTCAAGCCAGCCGGCCCTTTACTTATGACACAGGCGCACTCTTGGCACTACTTTGTTGATGCACGTGCGGCTACTGCGCACACAATTCACAAACACAGAAAATAATTTTTTTTTGGTTTGGACTGGAGTGTACTTTCGGGGGTTACAGCACCCTTAACGGTCAAGCCAGCCGGCCCTTTACTTATGACACAGGCGCACGCTTGGCACTACTTTGTTGATGCACGTGCGGCTACTGCGCACACAATTCACAAACACAGAAAATAATTTTTTTTTGGTTTGGACTGGAGTGTACTTTCGGGGGTTACAGCACCCTTTAACGGTCAAGCCAGCCGGCCCTTTACTTATGACACAGGCGCACGCTTGGCACTACTTTGTTGATGCACGTGCGGCTACTGCGCACACAATTCACAAACACAGAAAATAATTTTTTTTTGGTTTGGACTGGAGTGTACTTTCGGGGGTTACAGCACCCTTTAACGGTCAAGCCAGCCGGCCCTTTACTTATGACACAGGCGCACGCTTGGCACTACTTTGTTGATGCACGTGCGGCTACTGCGCACACAATTCACAAACACAGAAAATAATTTTTTTTTGGTTTGGACTGGAGTGTACTTTGGGGGTTACAGCACCCTTTAACAGTCAAGCCAGCCGGCCCTTTACTTATGACACAGGCGCACGCTTGGCACTACTTTGTTGATGCACGTGCGGCTACTGCGCACACAATTCACAAACACAGAAAATAATTTTTTTTTGGTTTGGACTGGAGTGTACTTTCGGGGGTTACAGCACCCTTTAACGGTCAAGCCAGCCGGCCCTTTACTTATGACACAGGCGCACGCTTGGCACTACTTTGTTGATGCACGTGCGGCTACTGCGCACACAATTCACAAACACAGAAAATAATTTTTTTTTGGTTTGGACTGGAGTGTACTTTGGGGGTTACAGCACCCTTTAACGGTCAAGCCAGCCGGCCCTTTACTTATGACACAGGCGCACGCTTGGCACTACTTTGTTGATGCACGTGCGGCTACTGCGCACACAATTCACAAACACAGAAAATAATTTTTTTTTTGGTTTGGACTGGAGTGTACTTTCGGGGGTTACAGCACCCTTAACGGTCAAGCCAGCCGGCCCTTTACTTATGACACAGGCGCACGCTTGGCACTACTTTGTTGATGCACGTGCGGCTACTGCGCACACAATTCACAAACACAGAAAATAATTTTTTTTTGGTTTGGACTGGAGTGTACTTTCGGGGGTTACAGCACCCTTTAACGGTCAAGCCAGCCGGCCCTTTACTTATGACACAGGCGCACGCTTGGCACTACTTTGTTGATGCACGTGCGGCTACTGCGCACACAATTCACAAACACAGAAAATAATTTTTTTTTTGGTTTGGACTGGAGTGTACTTTCGGGGGTTACAGCACCCTTAACGGTCAAGCCAGCCGGCCCTTTACTTATGACACAGGCGCACGCTTGGCACTACTTTGTTGATGCACGTGCGGCTACTGCGCACAGAATTCACAAACACAGAAAATAATTTTTTTTTTGGTTTGGACTGGAGTGTACTTTCGGGGGTTACAGCACCCTTAACGGTCAAGCCAGCCGGCCCTTTACTTATGACACAGGCGCACGCTTGGCACTACTTTGTTGATGCACGTGCGGCTACTGCGCACACAATTCACAAACACAGAAAATAATTTTTTTTTGGTTTGGACTGGAGTGTACTTTCGGGGGTTACAGCACCCTTTAACGGTCAAGCCAGCCGGCCCTTTACTTATGACACAGGCGCACGCTTGGCACTACTTTGTTGATGCACGTGCGGCTACTGCGCACACAATTCACAAACACAGAAAATATATTATTTTTTTAGCACTTGGGGGGAGCACCCCTGATGGACAGAGCACCCCCTGGACAACACTACAGCACCTCTTTAGGACTGGGCCACTGCACAGGACTTTGGAGTGGACACAGCCCCTATGGAGAACTGACTGCACAACACAGTCCAGCCAGCTCCTATGGACTTTGAAGTAGTGGACACAGCCCCTATTAACAACAGCAGCACAGCACAACACAGCCAGCCCCTATGGACTTTGAAGTAGTGGACAACAGCAGCACTACACTACACTACACTACACAGCCCTAACTCCCACCCTCCCTCTTCACTGTCCACAGCCGAGTGAGAAAATGGCGCCAACGCGGGTACCTTATATAGGATCCAAAACCCGCGAGACTCGGAAGGCGGGAAGATGACGTTTTGCCTCGATTTCAGAATCCGAGTCAGGCGGGAAAAGTCGAGCCTGACTCGGATCGGACTCGGATCGGGGGGGCTCGGGGGGGTTCGGATTTCAGAAATCCGAACCCGCTCACCCCTAATATATATATATATATATATATGAGGTACATATAGTAGCAGTAGGGATATATATATATATATATATGAGGTACATATAGTAGCAGCAGGGGTATATATATATATAGGAGGCAGATATAGTAGCAGCAGGGGTGTACATATATTATATATATATATATATATATATATATATATGAGGTACATATAGCAGCTGTAGGGGTATATACATATATAGGAGGTACATATAGTAGTAGGGTTATATATATAGAGGTACATATAGTAGCAGTAGGGGTATATATATATATATATAGGTGGTACATATAGGTCAGTAGGGGTATATACATATATAGGAGGTACATATAGTAGTAGGGTTATATATATGAGGTACATATAGTAGCTGTAGAGGTATATATGAGGCGGTAGTGAGAGCAGGATCCCGTGTCCGGGTACCAATGATCTGTCACCAGTAATATATTATACTGTGTGGATGACACATGGTAGATACAGGCAGTGACTGAGCTCTGGTCAGTATAAGGTGTGACAGGGAGACATGTAACTACCTCACACCAGGGCTGTGTAGTGTATACAGATAGGAGCTGGGTACTGGCTGTGAGGGAGGAATATAGCATGTACAGTATCATGTGTGTGTCATATATGTATATTTAGTGTGTCTCTATTATAGAAGTTTGGTCATCATCGCTCCCTAGCTCTCTATATGTAAGTAATTCCATCCCAGTAACCGCCCGAAAATGTCACACTGCAGACTCCGGCCTATGCGTTCCACTTGACTTCCGTGCGTGTCATCTGACTTCCCCACATTGCGTTCCACCTGACATACGTCCAGTGCGTTCCACCAGACTTCCGGCCTTTGTGTTCCAAACACCGGAACTCTGTTTTCCTCAATCTCAACTTCCGGGTCACTGAGGAGCGCAGAGAGATCATCATTCCACGCACAAGAGTCTGGCTGCTGGTAATTATGTTATTTTTATACAGGGGGAGCAGCCTGTGGTGTCATGTTATTATTATTATACAGGGGGAGCAGCCTGTGGTGTCATGTTATTATTATTATACAGGGGGAGCAGCCTGTGGTGTCCTGTTAATATACAGGGAGAGCAGCCTGTGGTGTCCTGTTAATATACAGGGTGAGCAGTCTGTGGTGTCCTGTTATAATTATTTTACAGGGGGAGCAGCCTGTGATGTCCTGTTATTATTATTATACAGGGGGAGCAGCCTGTGGTGTCCTGTTATTATTATTATACAGGAGGAGCAGTCTGTGGTGTCCTTTTATTATTATTATACAGGAGGAGCAGTCTGTGGTGTCCTGTTATTATTATACAGGGGGAGCAGCCTGTGGTTTCCTGTTATTATTATTATTATACAGGAGGAGCAGTCTGTGGTGTCCTTTTATTATTATTATACAGGAGGAGCAGTCTGTGGTGTCCTGTTATTATTATACAGGGGGAGCAGTCTGTGGTGTCCTGTTATTATACAGGAGGAGCCGTCTGTGGTGTCCTGTTATTATTATTATACAGGAGGAGCAGTCTGTGGTGTCTTGTTATTATTATACAGGGGGAGCAGTCTGTGGTGTCCTGTTAATAAACAGGAGGAGCAGCCTGTGGTGTCCTGTTATTAGTATACAGGGGGAGCAGCCTGTGGTGTCCTGTTATTATTATACAGGAGGAGCAGTCTGTGGTATCCTGTTATTATTATTATACAGGAGGAGCAGTCTGTGATATCCGGTTGTTATTATTATTATACAGGAGGAGCAGTCTGTGGTGTCATGTTATTACTATACAGGAGGAGCCGTCTGTGGTTTCTGGTTATTATTATTATACAGGAGGAGCAGCCTATGGTGTCCTGTTATTATTATACAGGGGGAGAAACCTGTGGTGTCCTGTTATTATTATTATTATACAGGAGGAGCAGCCTGTGGTGTCCTGTTATTATTAGTATTCAGGAGGAGCAACCTGTGGTGTCCTGTTGTTATTAGTATTCAGGAGGAGCAGTCTGTGGTGTCCTGTTGTTATTATTATACAGGGGGAGCAGCCTGTGGTGTCCTGTTATTATTAGTATTCAGGAGGAGCAGTCTGTGGTGTCCTTTTATTATTATTATACAGGAGGAGCAGCCTATGGTGTCCAGTTATTATTATTATACAGGAGGAGCAGTCTGTGGTGTCATGTTACTATTATTATACAGGAGGAGCAGTCTGTGGTATCCTATTGTTATTATTATTATTATACAGGGGGAGCAGCCTGTGGTGTCCTGTTAATATTCAGGGGGAGCATCCTGTGGTGTCCTGTTATTAATTTTATACTGGAGGAGCAGTGTGTGGTGTCCTGTTGTTATGATTATGCAGGGGGAGCAGCCTGTGGTGTCCTGTTATTATTTTTATTGTACAGGGGGAGCAGCCTGTGGTGTTCTGTAATTTTTTTATTATACAGGAGGAGCAGCCTGTGGTGTCCTATTATTATTATTATACAGGGGGAGCAGCCTGTGGTGTCCTGTTAATATTCAGGGGGAGCATCCTGTGGTGTCCTGTTATTAGTACAGGAGGAGCAGTCTATGGTGTCCTGTTATTATTTTTATACAGGAGGAGCAGTCTGTGGTATCCGGTTATTATTATTATACAGGAGGAGCAGTCTGTGTTATCCGGTTATTATTATTATACAGGAGGAGCAGCCTGTGGTATCAGGTTATTATTAGTATACAGGAGGAGCAGTCTGTGGTATCCTATTATTATTATACAGGAGGAGCAGCCTATGGTGTCCTCTTATTATTATACAGGAGGAGAAGTCTGTGGTATCCTGTTGTTATTATTGTTATACAGGAGGAGCAGCGTGTAGTGTCCTGTTATTATTATTATACAGGAGGAGTAGTCTGTGGTGTCCTGTTATTATTATTCAGGGGGAGCAGCCTGTGGTGTCCTATTATTATTATTATACAGGAGGAGCAGTCTCTGGTGTCCTGTTATTATTATTATACAGGAGGAGCAGTCTGTGCTATCCGGTTATTATTATTATACAGAAGGAGCAGTCTGTGGTGTCCTGTAATTATTAATATTATACAGGAGGAGCAGCCTGTGGCGTCCTATTATTATTAGTATACAGGAGGAGCAGTCTGTGGTGTCCTGTTATTATTATTATACAGGGGGAGCAGTCTGTGGTGTCCTATTACTATTATTATACAGGGGGAGCAGCCTGTGATATCCTGTTATTATTATTATACAGGGGGAGCAGTCTGTGGTATCCTGTTATTATTAATATTATACAGGAGGAGCCGCCTGTGGTGTCCTGTTATTATTATACAGCAGGAGCAGTCTCTGGTGTCCTCTTATTATTATTATAGAGGAGGAGCTATCTGTGGTGTCCTTTTGTTATCATTATTGTACAGGGGGAGCAGCCTGTGGTGTCTTATTATTATGCAGGAAGAGCAGTCTGTGGTGTCCTGTTATTGTTATTATACATGGGGAGAAACCTGTGGTGTCCTGTTATTATTAGTATACAGGAGGAGCAGTCTTTGGTGTCCGGTTATTATTAGTATACAGAGGGAGCAGTCTGTGGTGTCCTGTTATTATTAGTATACAGGAGGAGCAGTCTTTGGTGTCCGGTTATTATTATTATACAGAGGGAGCAGTCTGTGGTGTCCTGTTATTATTAGTATACAGGAGGAACAGTCTGTGGTGTCCTGTTATTATACAGGAGGAGCAGTCTGTGGTGTCCTGTTATTATTATACAGGAGGAGCAGTCTTTGGTGTCCTGTTATTAATATTATACAGGGAGAGCACCCTGTTGTTTCCTGTTATTAGTATACAGGAGGAGCACCCTGTGGTGTCCAGTTATTATTGTTATACAGGAGGAGCAGTCTGTGGTATCCTGTTGTTATTATTATACAGGGGGAGCAGCCTGTGGTGTCCTGTTAATTTTCGTACACAGGAGGAGCCGTCTATTGTATCCTGTTATTATTAGTATACAGGAGGAGCAGCCTATAGTATCCTGTTATTATTATACAGGGAGAGCAGCCTGTGGTGTCCTGTTATTATTTTTATTATACAGGAGGAGCAGTCTGTGGTGTCCTGTTATTATACAGGGGGAGCAGTCTGTGGTGTCCTGTTATTATTATACAGGGGGAGCAGTCTGTGGTGTCCTGTTATTATTATTATACAGGAGGAGCAGTCTGTGGTATCCTGTTATTATTAATATTATACAGGAGGAGCAGCCTGTGGTGTCCTGTTATTATTATTATTATACAGGGGGAGCAGCCTGTTATTATTATTATACAGGAGGAGCAGCCTGTGGTATCCGGTTGTTATTAGTATACAGGAGGAGCAGTCTGTGGTGTCCTGTTATTATTATTATACAGGAGGAGCATTCTTTGGTGTCCTGTTATTAATATTATACAGGGAGAGCACCCTGTTGTTTCCTGTTATTAGTATACAGGAGGAGCACCCTGTGGTGTCCGGTTATTATTGTTATACAGGAGGAGCAGCCTGTGGTGTCCTGTTGTTATTATTATTATACAGGGGGAGCAGCCTGTGGTGTCCTGTTAATTTTCGTACACAGGAGGAGCCGTCTGTTGTATCCTGTTATTATTAGTATACAGGAGGAGCAGTCTTTGGTGTCCGGTTATTATAAGTATACAGGGGGAGTAGTCTGTGGTGTCCTGTTATTATTAGTATACAGGAGGAGCAGTCTTTGGTATTCGGTTTTTATTAGTATACAGGAGGAGCAGTCTGTGGTATCCGGTTATTATTATACAGGAGGAGCAGTCTGTTGTGTGCTGTTAATATTAGTATACAGGAGGAGCAGTCTGAGGTGTCCGATTATTATTATTATACAGGAGGAGCAGTCTGCAGTATCTTGTTATTATTAGTATACAGGAGGAGTAGCGTGTGGTGTCCTGTTATTATTATTATTATACAGAGGGAGCAGTCTGTGGTGCCCTGTTATTATTAGTATACAGGAGGAGCAGTCTTTGGTGTCCTGTTATTATTAGTATACAGGAGGAGCAGTCTGTGGTGTCCTGTTATTGTTAGTATACAGGAGCAGCAGTCTGTGGTGTCCTGTTATTAGTATACAGGAGGAGCAGCCTGTAGTGTCCTGTTATTATTATTATTATACAGGAGGAGTAGTCTGTGGTGTCCTGTTATTATTATACAGGGGGACCAGCCTGTTGTGTCCTGTTATTATTATTATACAGGAGGAGCAGTCTGTGGTGTCCTGTTATTTTTATACAGGAGGAGCAGTCTCTGTTGTCCTGTTATTATTATCATACAGGAGGAGCAGCCTGTGGTGTCCTGTTATTATTATTATACAGGAGGAGCAGTCTATGGTATCTGGTTATTATTATTATACAGGAGGAGCAGTCTGTGGTGTCCTGTTATTATTATTATACAGGAGGAGCAGTCTGTGGTGTCCTGTTATTATTATTATACAGGAGGAGCAGTCTTTGGTATCCGGTTATTATTAGTATACAGTAGGAGCAGTCTGTGGTGTGTTTATTTTTATACAGGAGGAGCAGCCTGTGGTGTCCTGTTGTTGTTATTATTATACAGGAGTAGCAGCCTGTGGTGTCCTGGTTTTCTTATTATACAGGAGGAATAGTCTGTGGTGTCCTGTTATTATTATACAGAGGGTGCAGCCTGTGGTGTCCTGTTATTATTATTATACAGGAGGAGCAGTCTGTGGTGTCCTGTTATTATTATTATACAGGAGGAGCTGTCTCTGTTGTCCTGTTATTATTATTATACAGGAGGAGCAGCCTGTGGTGTCCTATTATTAATAGTATACAGGAGGAGCAGTCTGTGGTGTCCTGTTATTATTATTATACAGGAGGAGTAGCCTGTGGTGTCCTGTTATTATTATACAGGAGGAACAGTCTGTGGTGTCCTGTTATTATTATTAGTATACAGGAGGAGAAGCCTGTAGTGTCCTGTTATTATTATACAGGGGGAGCAGTCTGTGGTGTCCTGTTATTATTATACAGCAGGAGCAGTCTCTGGTGTCCTGTTATTATTATTATACAGGAGGAGCTGTCTGTGGTGTCCTGTTATTATTAGTATACAGGAGGAGCAGTCTGTGGTGTCCTGTTATTATTAGTATACAGGATGAGCAGAATGTGGTGTCCTGTTGTTATTATTATTAATAATATTATTATTATTATTATTATTAATATTATTAATATTATTATTATACAGGGGGAGCATTCTGTGGTGTCCTGTTAGTATACAGATGGAGCAGTCTGTGGTGTCCTGATATTAGTATTATACAGGAGGAGCAGTATGTGGTATCTGGTTATTATTATTATACAGGAGGAGCAGTCTGTGGTGTCCTGTTATTATTATTATACTAGAGGAGCAGTCTGTGGTGTCCTGTTATTATTATTATACAGGGGGAGCAGTCCTTGGTGTCCTGTTACTATTATTATACAGGAGGAGCAGTCTGTGGTGTCCTGTTATTATTATTATACAGGAGGAGCAGTCTGTGGTGTCCTGTTATTATTATTATACAGGGGTAGCAGTCTGTGGTGTCCTGTTACTATTATTATACAGGAAGAGCAGTCAGTGGTGTCCTGTTACTGTTATTATACAGGAGGAGCAGTCTGTGGTGTCCTGTTACTATTATTATACAGGAGGAGCAGTCTGTGGTGTCCTGTTATTATTATTATACAGGAGGAGCAGTCTGTGGTGTCCTGTTATTATTATTATACAGGGGGAGCAGTCTGTGGTGTCCTGTTATTATTATTATACAGGGGGAGCAGCCTGTGGTGTCCTGTTATTATTATACAGGGGAGCAGCCTGTGGAGTCCTGGGTTTATTATACAGATGGAGCAGTCTGTTGTATCTTGTTATTATTATACAGGAGGAGCAGTCTGTGGTGTCCTGTTATTATACAGGAGGAGCAGTCTGTGGTGTCCTGTTATTATTATACAGGAGGAGAAGTCTGTGGTATCCTGTTGTTATTATTGTTATACAGGAGGAGCAGCATGTAGTGTCCTGTTATTATTATACAGGAGGAGTAGTCTGTGGTGTCCTGTTATTATTATACAGGGGGAGCAGCCTGTGGTGTCCTGTTGTTATTATTATACAGGAGGAGCAGTCTGTGGTGTCCTGTTATTATTATTATACAGGAGGAGCAGTCTGTGGTGTCCTGTTATTATTATTATATTGGAAGAGTAGCCTGTGGTGTCCTGTTATTATTATAGAGGAGGAGCAGTCTCTGGTGTCCTCTTATTATTATTATTATACAGGAGGAGCAGTCTATGGTGTCCTTTTGTTATCCTTATTATACAGGGAGAGCAGCCTGTGATGTCCTGTTATTATTATGCAGGAGGAGCAGTCTGTGGTATCCTGTTATTGTTATTATACAGGAGGAGCAGCCTGTAGTGTCCTGTTATTATTATTATACAGGAGGAGTAGTCTGTGGTGTCCTGTTATTATTATACAGGGGGAGCAGCCTGTGGTGTCCTGTTATTATTATTATACGCGAGGAGCAGTCTGTGGTGTCCTGTTATTATTATTATACAGGAGGAGCTGTCTCTGTTGTCCTGTTATTATTATTATTATACAGGAGGAGCAGTCTGTGGTATCCGTTTATTATTATTATACAGAAGCAGCAGTGTGTGGTGTCCTGTCATTATTAATATTATACAGGAGGAGCAGCCTGTGGTGTCCTGTTACTATTATTATACAGGAGGAGCAGTCTGTGGTGTCCTGTTATTATTATTATACTAGTGGAGCAGTCTGTGGTGTCCTGTTATTATTAGTATACAGATGGAGCAGTCTGTGGTGTCCTGTTATTAGTATACAGATGGAGCAGTCTGTGGTGTCCTGTTATTATTATTATACAGGGGGAGCAGCCTGTGGTGGCCTGGGTTTATTATTATTATACAGGGGGAGCAGTCTTTGGTATCCGGTTACTATTAGTATACAGGAGGAACAGTCTGTGGTGTCTTGTTATTATTAGTATACAGGAGGAGCAGTCTGTGGTATCCTGTTATTATTATACAGATGGAGCAGTCTGTTGTATCTTGTTATTATTAGTATACAGGAGGAGCAGCCTGTGGTGTGCCTATTATTATACAGGAAGAGCAGCCTGTGGTGTCCTGTTATTATTATACAGGAAGAGCAGGCTGTGGTGTCCTGTTATTATTATTATACAGGGAGAGCACCCTGTGGTGTCCTATTATATTATTATACAGGGGGAGCAGCATGTGGTGTCCGGTTATTATTGTTATACAGGAGGAGCAATCTGTGGTGTCCTGTTGTTATTATTATACAGGGAGAGCAGTCTGTGGTGTCCTGTTACTATTATTATACAGGAGGAGCAGTCTGTGGTGTCCTGTTACTATTATTATACAGGGAGAGCAGTCTGTGGTGTCCTGTAATTATTATTATACAGGAGGAGCAGTCTGTGGTATCCTGTTACTATTATTATACAGGAGGAGCAGTCTGTGGTGTCCTGTTACTATTATTATACAGGGGGAGCAGTCTGTGGTGTCCTGTTATTATTATTATACAGGAGGAGCAGTCTGCGGTATATTGTTATTTTCTACTTCAGGGTCCATAGGGTATCCACAGGATACCTTGGGGTATAGGTGTGACGTCAGTCGCAGGGCACCAAAGAGTTAAGCTTTCAGCCTCCCAGGATGCACTAGGTCCCCCTCCTATACCCCGCCCCCGGGCCAAGGCACCTCAGTTTAGTTTGGTGCCCGGCCGGAGTCGGGTGCACCTGTTGGAGTGGGGGCTAGAAGAGCCCCTGAAGCTTATTCTTCATGCAGCTGTGGCTGCACAACTGGATGAACAGCATGGACAGTCAGTCCTGACGTCCATGCTGTCTTCCCTACACCCCGCCGGTACCAGAACGCCGGTACTGATCCGGGGATGCTGGTGGGCGTCTGGGGTCACAGCTAGCGGTGACCCCAGATGCTCCGGACCGTGGCCGGATTCAAGGGGGACAGAGGTAAGCAGCGGGGTCCCGCGGTGGGTCCCCGCTGATCACATGGTCCTAAGTCCCCAGGCAGGGGGCTCCCTGGGGACTGGCTGCAGCGTGGAGCCAGGCGACCAACCTGCGCTTCCACTACCCCCTGGGACAGCGGACCGCAGCAGAGCGGTAGCGCTGCGGCGTCCCAGGGGTTAAATGCATGCCAGGGGAGCGCGCCTTCCCTGTCTCACAGCCGGCGCCTCCCCCGCTGCACACAGCCCTCTCTGCATGCTGCCGACTGGTCCTGTGTCAGCGCTCCTCCCCCAGGCCAGCCTCCTCTCTGCTCCTCGGCGGCCATCTTCTCCAGAACGCATGGTGAACGCTGCTGGAAGCGCTGGACGGAAGCATCGTGGTCTGGGTCCCCCCGCATACCTCTCCTCCGCTGTGGTCAGGTCTGTGTATGCAGCGCTGTGTCCTACCAGGCCCTGTGTCTGTGTAGTTGAGTGATCAGCGCTGTTAGTGCAGGAATTGTTATTTTTCTGCATTGTATGTGACTGTGCTAGCGCTGCTGCCTGTAATCTTTTCTTCTCTAAACTGTCAGCTTTATTACTGTCCCTGTTCTTTCTGCTAAAGCCCTTGCGGTGCGGTGCTGCAGGGTGGTCTCTCGCCTATTTAATACTTAATTGGTGAGAGAGGTCACATACGTGGTGCCATCATGTCTGAAAGTGATTTTCCCCTCCGGCTACAGTGTACCACGTGCAAAGTACCGTTAGCGGAGGGGGAGGGTAGCGCGGAGGGCCTTTGCCGGCAGTGTTTGTCCATGGCGCGGCCTATTACGGTTACAGCACCGGTACAGGAGCCGCCCTGGGCTTGTTTCGCTCAGGCGTTAACAGCTTTAGTGGGCCAGTTAGCTCCGCAGCCCGCGTTTACTCCGATGGGTTTGTCCCAGCAGTCTGTGGTGTCGTCACCCATGCAGGGGTTCCCACGACAATTGGTGGTACCCCACAGTCTCCCTATTTCCCCGCTCCCGGGTTCTCAGGAGCCAGCGTGGGTTAACTCCCTGACGAGTTCTGTACAGCACTTGTCGGATGTGTTGCAAGGGGAGTCTGTGATGCGGTCTCATAAAAGGCCGGTGGCGTCTCTGTCCGCTCCTTATGAGGATGACGAAGGGACGTCTGATGATGGGGAGATTCTAGATCCTTACGATCAGGAACCTCTCCATACTAAGGACGCTGATGCTAAGTCCAAAGTATATATTCCTGGACTTATTAGGGCGGTCCGCACAGCCTTGGTGATTGAGGACGAAGTTCCCCCAGCGGCTAAATCTAAGTATGCCTTTTTCAAAGATGTGAAGGGCGATGCCACAGTCTTTCCTCTTTCGGGTCAGTTGGTGGACCATTTAGAGGAGGCGTGGAAACAACCTGGCAAAAGATACCAGCCGCAGAGACGCCTGGCGGTGGCTTATCCGTTCGCGGATAATTATTTTGCGAAGTGGGAATCCCCTCCACAGGTGGATTCTCACGTGACCCGTCTTGTCCGTAGTGCCACATTGCCGATGCCATCCATGTCCTCCCTTAAGGATGCTACGGACCGCAAGGTAGAAATCTGCCTGAAGTCCGCTTATTCCCTTGCAGGGGGGGCAGCACGGCCGGCTATGGCCATTTGCTGGGTTGCCAGAGCGATGGAGCGCTGGGCGGATTCATTAGAGGCTTCTTTTGAATCCGACTGTCCGGCCGATCAGGCGGAGTTGATTGGCAATCTCCGTGATTCGGCCACCTACATCAACGAGGCGGCTCTAGACATTAGTACTCTGGTGTCTAGAATTTCTTCAGCAGCGGTAGCTGCTCGTCGCACCTTGTGGCTGCGATCCTGGAAGGCGGAAGCAGATTCCAAGAAAGGTCTGGAAGCATTGCCGTTTACCGGAGAAGTTCTCTTCGGTCCGGATCTGGATAAGATTGTGGCCACGCTGGCGGCAGCCAAATCTGCCTGTCTCCCGTCGGCCGCTGCTCCTTCTGGTTCGGGACCATCGTCCTTTCGGTCATCTAGGGCCCAGGGCAGGCCCAAACCACAGTCGTTTCCTCGACAGGCTGGCCCTAAGAAATCGGTCAAGCCCCGGAAGCAGGCATGGAGTACCAGACGTCCGGCCCCCAAGCCAGATGACAAGCCTGCGGCCTGACGGTCCGGGCCTCCCTTTGGGGGATCCCAGGGTGGGAGGCCGCCTGCTACAGTTCGCCCAGTGTTGGTCGACCACTACGACAGACACTTGGGTTCTGGAGGTGGTTTCCCACGGATACGCCCTCTCCTTCCGGCACAGACCCCCGGCTCGCTTCTTCACCACGGGTCTTCCATCAGACCGGAACAAGGCTACGGAGCTGCGGAAGGTATTGCACACTATGCTCCAGGCTGGAGTTATAGTGGCGGTTCCATTCTCCCAGAGGGGCCAGGGTTTCTATTCAAATCTATTTTTGGTACAGAAACCCAATGGGTCATATCGTCCGATTCTCAACCTCAAAGCACTCAACAAGTCTTTGCGGGTCCCGAAGTTTCGGATGGAGACCCTACGGTCCATCATTCTGGCGCTGGAACCTGGGGACTACTTGGTGTCATTGGACATACAGGACGCTTACCTGCATGTCCCTATTCTTTGGCGCCATCAACAGTTCCTCAGGTTTGCAATCAGCAGCGACCACTTCCAGTTTCGGGCGTTACCTTTTGGCCTGGCAACAGCACCACGTGTTTTCACCAAGGTGATGGCGGTCATGGCGGCTTCTCTGCGGCTGCAGGGAGTCCGCATGTTGCCGTATTTGGACGACCTGTTATTGGTGGCAGGATCTCCAGAGCTCCTGTTACGCCACTTGGACCTGACCATTGCACTGCTGCAACGGCACGGCTGGCTAATCAACTGGCAGAAGTCCACTCTAATCCCGTCTCGGAGGATTCTGCATCTTGGAGCCTTATTGGACTCGGGACAGCAAAGGATCTTCGTGACGGAGGACAAGATCTCTGCTTTACAGTCAAGGGTGCGCAGTTGTCTGCACAGCCGCCGGGTGTCCTTACACTCGGCGATGAGGTTACTGGGCTCCATGGTGTCGGTGTTCGACATGGTGGAATACGCCCAGTTTCACTCCAGACCTCTGCAGCACCTGATCCTGTCCAAGTGGAACGGGCTGACTCAGTCTCTGAAGTCCCAGACGATTGTGCTCACCCAGGAGGTTCGCCTGTCCCTTACGTGGTGGTTAAAGACGACCCACCTCAACAAGGGACGTCCGTTCTGGGTTCCAAATTGGGTCCTGTTGACAACGGACGCCAGTCTTCGGGGCTGGGGAGCAGTTTCGGGTCCACACTTGTTCCAGGGCAGGTGGACGCCGACAGAAGCGGAGCTTCCAATAAATATCTTGGAACTCCGTGCGGTCTTCAATGCTCTCCAGCAGGCACAGCGGTTTCTCCAGGGTCGCCCGGTGCAGGTCCAGTCGGACAACGCTACCACCGTGGCCTACATAAACAGGCAAGGAGGAACTCGCAGTCGGGCGGCTCTCGTAGAGGTCTCTCGGATCCTGGTTTGGGCGGAGCGCAATCTTCCGGCCATATCAGCGGTCTTCATCCCGGGAGTGCTCAATTGGGAGGCGGACTTTCTAAGTCGCCAGGACGTTCATCCGGGGGAATGGTCCCTGCACCCGGACGTTTTTCAACTACTGGTGGACAGGTGGGGTCTTCCAGAAATCGACCTCATGGCGTCCCGGCACAACAACAAGTTGCCGGTGTACGGGTCTCGCACAAGAGACGAAGGGGCGTCTCTGGTGGATGCTCTGTCCGTCCGGTGGACGTTCCGGTTCGCATACCTGTTCCCTCCGGTCTCCCTTCTTCCACGGGTAATCCGGAAATTCAAACAGGAAGGAGGGACGCTCCTGTTGATAGCTCCCGCGTGGCCCAGACGGCACTGGTTCTCAGACCTTCAGGGTCTGTCCGTGGACATTCCTCTGCGGTTGCCGCTACGACCGGACCTTCTGTCTCAGGGTCCTTGCCTTCACCCGGACCTGACTCGGCTGTCTTTGACGGCGTGGCTGTTGAGACGGCCATGCTGAGGTCCCGGGGGTTTTCCAGCTCTGTGGTGCGTACCATGTTGCGAGCTCGGAAACCGTCTTCCGCGAGGATATACCATCGCGTGTGGCATACGTTCTTCCAGTGGTGTCGACCGAGAGGTTATGCACCGCGGGAGTTTCGTCTGTCTCGGATTCTCGCCTTCCTGCAAGCGGGACTAGATCATGGGCTTCGCCTTGCTTCTTTGAAGGTACAGGTTTCGGCCCTATCTGTCTGGTTTCACCGTAGGATTGCTACAATCCCGGATGTGCGCACCTTTATGCAGGGTGTTCTCCGCATTCAGCCGCCCTTTGTTCCACCTGTGGCGCCTTGGGATTTGGCTGTGGTCCTGAGGGCTCTCCAAGGACCGCCGTTTGAACCACTGGGCTCAGTGGATCTTAAATGGCTAACAGCTAAGACTGTTTTCCTTCTGGCCATTGCTTCGGCCAGACGTGTTTCTGAGTTAGGGGCTCTTTCTTGTAGACCCCCTTTCTTGGTTTTTTATGGGAACAGGGCAGTGCTCCGCACTCGGCCCGAGTTTCTTCCCAAAGTTGTTTCCCAGTTTCATATTAACGAGGAAATAGTTGTTCCGGCCTTTAACTCACCGGGTCTTTCCGTGGGTGAGGCCTCTTTGGATGTTGTGCGGGCCTTAAGGACTTATGTTGACCGCACTTCTTCGTTTAGGAAGTCGGACGCTTTGTTTGTCCTCTTTGGCTTCCGTAAAAAGGGTTGGCCTGCTTCAAAGCAAACTTTGGCAGCCTGGATCCGTATGGCTATTTCTGAAGCTTATCTTCATGAAGGCCTACCGGTCCCTCCTTCTCTGAAGGCTCATTCCACTAGGTCTGTGGGTCCTTCGTGGGCAGCTCGACGTGGTTCCTCGGCAGTTCAGATCTGCAAGGCTGCTACGTGGTCTTCTGTCCATACCTTCGTGAGGTATTACAGGTTTGACACCTTCGCCTCTCAGGATGCTTCCTTCGGGCGGCGGATTCTCCTTTCTGCACAGGAACGTCCCCACCCTTAAAGGATACTGCTTTGGGACATCCCCAAGGTATCCTGTGGATACCCTATGGACCCTGAAGTAGAAAATATGAGATATGGTAAGAACTTACCCTTGTTATATCTATTTCTACGAAGTCCATAGGGTTCCACAGGACTCCCGCCCTGTCGCACCTGTGCTGCAGATGGGCTTTGCTCTGGTCACCGGTTTTCCGTCTCCCTCTGGTGAGAATGTGATTCTTGTATGTGTCCAGATCTTTGTTCTCTCTCTTCCTTCTCCTCCTCCGGCCTATGGCTTGGTAACTAACTGAGGTGCCTTGGCCCGGGGGCGGGGTATAGGAGGAGGACCTAGTGCATCCTGGGAGGCTGAAAGCTAACTCTTTGGTGCCCTGCGACTGACGTCACACCTATACCCCAAGGTATCCTGTGGAACCCTATGGACTTCGTAGAAATAGAGATAACAAGGGTAAGTTCTTACCATATCTCATATTATTAGTATACAGGAGGAGCAGTCTGTGGTGTCCTGTTATTATTAGTATACAGGAGGAGCATTCTGTGGTGTCCTGTTATTATTAGTATACAGGAGGAGCATTCTGTGGTGTCCTATTATTATTATACAAGAGGAGCAGTCTGTGGTGTCCTGTTGTTATTATACAGGAGGAGCAGCCTGTGGTGTCCTGTTATTATTATTATTATTATACAGGGGGAGCAGTCTGTGGTGTCCTGTTATTATTAGTATACAGGAGGAGCAGTCTTTGGTATCCTGTTATTATTAGTATACAGGAGGAGCAGTCTGTGGTGTCCTGTTAATGTTAGTATACAGGAGGAGCAGTCTGTGGTGTCCTGTTATTATTAGTATACAGGAGGAGCAGTCTTTGGTATCCTGTTATTATTAGTATACAGGAGGAGCAGTCTGTGGTGTCCTGTTATTATTATACAGGAGGAGCAGTCTGTGGTATTTGGTTATTATTATTATACAGGAGGAGCAGTCTGTGGTGTCCTGTTATTATTATACAGGAGGAGCAGTCTTTGGTATCCGGTTATTATTATTATACAGGAGGAGCAGTCTGTGGTATCCTGTTAATATTGTTATACAGGAGGAGCAGTCTGTGGTGTCCTGTTATTATTATTATACAGGAGGAGCAGTCTGTGGTGTCCTGTTATTATTATACAGGAGGAGCAGCCTGTGGTGTCCTGTTATTATACAGGAGGAGCAGCCTGTGGTGTCCTGTTATTATTATACAGGAGGAGCAGTCTTTGGTATCCGGTTATTATTATTATACAGGAGGAGCAGTCTGTGGTGTCCTGTTAATATTATTATACAGGAGGAGCAGTCTGTGGTATCCTGTTATTATTATTATACAGGAGGAGCAGTCTGAGGTGTCCTGTTATTATTATTATACAGGAGGAGCAGTCTGTGGTGTCCTGTTATTATTATACAGGAGGAGCAGCCTGTGGTGTCCTGTTATTATTATACAGGAGGAGCAGTCTTTGGTATACTGTTATTATTAGTATACAGGAGGAGCAGTCTTTGGTATCCTGTTATTATTATTATACAGGAGGAGCAGCCTGTGGTGTCCTGTTATTATTATTATTGTACAGGAGGAGCATTCTGTGGTGTCCTGTTATTATTATAGAGGAGGAGCAGTCTTTGGTATCCGGTTATTATTAGTATACAGGTGGAGCAGTATGTGGTGTGCTGTTATTATTATACAGGAGGAGCAGCCTGTGGTGTGCTGTTATTATTATTATACAGGGGGAGCAATCTGTGGTGTCCTGTTGTTATTATTATACAGGAGGAGTAGTCTGTGGTATCCGGTTGTTATTATTATTATACAGGAGGAGCAGTCTGTGGTGTCCTGTTATTATTATTATACAGGAGGAGCAGTCTGTGGTATCCGGTTATTATTATACTGGAGGAGCAGTCTGTGGTGTCCTGTTATTATTATTATACAGGAGGAGCAGTCTGCGGTATCTTGTTATTATTATACAGGAGGAGCAGTCTGTGGTGTCCTGTTATTTTTATTATTATTAATATTATTAGTATACAGGGGGAGCAGTCTGTGGTGTCCTGTTATTATTATTATACAGGAGGAGCAGCCTGTGGTGTCCTGTTACTATTATTATACAGGAGGAGCAGTCTGTGGTGTCCTGTTATTATTATTATACAGGAGGAGCAGTCTGTGGTATCTGGTTATTATTATTATTCAGGAGGAGCAGTCTGTGGTGTCCTGTTATTATTATTATTATTATACAGGGGGAGCAGCCTGTGGTGTCCTGTTACTATTATTATACAGGAGGAGCAGTCTGTGGTGTCCTGTTATTATTATTATACTAGAGGAGCAGTCTGTGGTGTCCTGTTATTATTAGTATAAAGATGGAGCAGTCTGTGGTGTCCTGTTATTATTATTATACAGGGGGAGCAGCCTGTGGTGTCGTTATTTTTATTCAGGGGTGCATCCTGTGGTGTCCTGGGTTTATTATTATTATACAGGGGGAGCAGCCTGTGTTATACAGTTATTATTATTATACAGGAGGAGCAGTCTTTGGTATCCGGTTACTATTAGTATACAGGAGGAGCAGTCTGTGGTGTCCTGTTATTATTAGTATACAGGAGGAGCAGACTGTTGTGTTCTGTTATTATTATTATACAGGGGGAGCAGTCTTTGGTATCCGGTTACTATTAGTATACAGGAGGAACAGTCTGTGGTGTCCTGTTATTATTATACAGGGGGAACAGTCTTTGGTATCCGGTTATTATTAGTATACAGGAGGAGCAGTCTGTGGTGTCCTGTTATTATTATACAGGAGGAGCAGCCTGTGGTGTCCTGTTATTATTATACAGGAGGAGCAGTCTTTGGTATCCTGTTAATATTAGTTTACAGGAAGAGCAGTCTTTGGTATCCTGTTAAGATTAGTATACAGGAGGAGCAGTCTTTGGTATCCGGTTATTATTATTATACAGGAGGAGCAGTCTGCGGTATATTGTTATTATTAGTATACAGGAGTAGCAGCCTGTGGTGTCCTGTTACTATTATTATACAGGAGGAGCAGTCTGTGGTGTCCTGTTACTATTATTATCCTGGAGGACCAGTCTGCGGTATATTGTTATTATTAGTATACAGGAGGAGCAGTCTTTGGTATCCTGTTATTATTATTATACAGGAGGAGCAGCCTGTGGTGTCCTGTTATTATTATTATTATACAGGAGGAGCAGCCTGTGGTGTTCTGTTATTATTATACAGGGGGAGCAGTCTTTGGTATCCGGTTACTATTAGTATACAGGAGGAACAGTCTGTTGTATCTTGTTATTATTGGTATACAGGAGGAGCAGTCTGTGGTATCTGGTTATTTTTATACAGGAGGAGCAGTCTGTGGTGTCCTGTTATTGTTATTATACAGGAGGAGCAGTCTGTGGTGTCCTGTTATTATTATACAGGAGGAGAAGTCTGCGGTATCCTGTTGTTATTATTGTTATACAGGAGGAGCAGCATGTAGTGTCCTGTTATTATTATTATTATACAGGAGGAGCAGTCTGTGGTGTCCTGTTATTATTATTATACAGGAGGAGCAGTCTCTGTTGTCCTGTTATTATTATTATACAGGAGGAGCAGTCTGTGGTATCCGGTTATTATTATTATACAGAACGAGCAGTCTGTGGTGTCCTGTAATTATTAATATTATACAGGAGGAGCAGCCTGTGGTGTCCTATTACTATTAGTATACAGGAGGAGCAGTCTGTGGTGTCCTGTTATTATTATTATATTGGAAGAGTAGCCTGTGGTGTCCTGTTATTATTATACATGAGTAGCAGTCTGTGGTGTCCTGTTATTATTATTATTATACAGGAGGAGTAGCCTGTGATATCCTGTTATTATTATTATTATACAGGAGGCACAGCCTGTGGTGTCCTGTTATTATTATACAGCAGGAGCAGCCCCTGGTGTCCTGTTATTATTATACAGGAGGAGCTGTCTGTGGTGTCCTGTTATTATTAGTATACAGGAGGAGCAGTCTGTGGTGTCCTTTTGTTATCCTTATTATACAGGGAGAGCAACCTGTGATGTCCTATTATTATTATGCAGGAGGAGCAGTCTGTGGTATCCTGTTATTATTATTATACAGGAGGAGCAGTCTGTGGTGTCCTGTTATTATTATACAGGAGGAGCAGTCTTTGGTGTCCTGTTATTAATATTATAGAGGGAGAGCACCCTGTGGTTTCCTGTTATTAGTATACAGGAGGAGCACCCTGTGGTATCCGGTTATTATTGTTATACAGGAGGAGAAGTCTGTGGTGTCCTGTTGTTATTATTGTTATACAGGAGGAGCAGCCTGTGGTGTCCTATTATTATAAAGGAGGAGCAGCCTGTGGTGTCCTATTATTATTATACAGGGGGAGCAGTCTGTGGTATCAGGTTATTACTATTATACAGGAGGAGCAGTCTGTGGTATCAGGTTATTATTATTATACAGGTGGAGCAGTCTGTGGTTTCCTGTTATTATTAATATTATACAGGAAGAGCAGCCTGTGGTGTCCTATTATTAGTATACAGGAGGAGCAGTCTGAAGTGTCCTGTTATTATTATTATACAGGAGGAGCAGTCTGTGGTGTCCTGTTATTATTATTATACAGGGGGAGCAGCCTGTTATTATTATTATACAGGAGGAGCAGCCTGTGGTATCCGGTTATTATTAATATTATACAGGAAGAGCAGCCTGTGGTGTCCTATTATTAGTATACAGGAGGAGCAGTCTGAAGTGTCCTGTTATTATTATTATACAGGAGGAGCAGTCTGTGGTATCCTGTTATTATTATACAGGAGGAGCAGTCTGTGGTGTCCTGTTATTATTATACAGGAGGAGTAGTCTGTGGTGTCCTGTTATTAATATTATACTAGAGGAGTAGTCTGTGGTGTCCTGTTATTATTAGTATACAGATGGAGCATTCTGTGGTGTCCTGTTATTATTATTATACATGGGGAGCAGCCTGTGGTGTCCTGTTATTATTAGTATACAGATGGAGCAGTCTCTGGTGTCCTGTTATTATTAGTATACAGATGGAGCAGTCTCTGGTGTCCTGTTATTATTAGTGCATAACGGTGGGTTTCGTTCTGATTGGAATGAAATAGTACACACATGTGACCAATATGAGTGAGTACAAATGAACACACTTTATTTACAAGTAACAAACAAACAAGCAACAAACAACATACAAAGTATACAGTATACTCAACTTTTGTCTATGTATTCAGATGACACCGGTAAATCATCATCTTCAGCATAAGATGTACTTCATCTTATCTTCTCTCTGGGGAGCCCTCGTTTTCCAACGCCCAGATAATTCAATTTACATTGCAGGCACCTCTACTGCAGAGTCTTAGGTCCATACATGAGCTAATGGGTCCTTTGTGTACCTCTGGTTTATATACCTTGGTATAGGGTGTTGGCTTGCCGGATATTAAGCCCATATCAATTACATACAGTGCTAGGTATCAAGCACTCATTGGTCCAGCATAGCATTGACCAAACTTATCTCTATTGCACATGCTCTGTAATCACTAAGATGTTCAGACAAAGAGAATACAGTAATGACGTGTCCTAACGTCTGGAGATGAACTCTATTTCAAGGCTCCTTTGTATAGAGTCTGGACATCACTGCTAATTACCCATAATGCTTAGCATCTCTACACATCTTACAATGGAATGTAGCTAACTGATAAGAACATGTAGGCTATGAATGGCTCATTATACTTATAGTTGCAATAGAAATGACAGGTAGAGTAGGCCCCTCAAATTATGGCTTATTTGACCCCAAAAGGTCATTTGACCATTCTATGGAAAAACAGCAACTGTATTAAGACAATCTCATTTCAAACCTCAAGAGGCCTAGCAAGGGGTATATATGTGTGTTACAACTTACAACTTATATGCCTATGTAGAAATTAACTATTTAATCCACTGATTACAATTAGTATACAGATGGAGCAGTCTGTGGTGTCCTGTTATTATTATTATTATTATACAGGGGGAGCAGCCTGTGTTATACAGTTATTATTATTATTATTATTATTATTATTATTATTATTATTATTATTATTATTATTATTATTATTATACAGGAGGAGCAGTCTTTGGTATCCGGTTACTATTAGTATACAGGAGGAACAGTGTGGTGTCTTGTTATTATTAGTATACAGGAGGAGCAGTCTGTGGTGTCCTGTTATTATTATACAGATGGAGCAGTCTGTGGTGTCCTGTTATTATTATACAGGAGGAGTAGTCTGTGGTGTCCTGTTATTAATATTATACTAGAGGAGTAGTCTGTGGTGTCCTGTTATTATTAGTATACAGATGGAGCATTCTGTGGTGTCCTGTTATTATTATTATACATGGGGAGCAGCCTGTGGTGTCCTGTTATTATTAGTATACAGATGGAGCAGTCTCTGGTGTCCTGTTATTATTAGTATACAGATGGAGCAGTCTCTGGTGTCCTGTTATTATTAGTGCATAACGGTGGGTTTCGTTCTGATTGGAATGAAATAGTACACACATGTGACCAATATGAGTGAGTACAAATGAACACACTTTATTTACAAGTAACAAACAAACAAGCAACAAACAACATACAAAGTATACAGTATACTCAACTTTTGTCTATGTATTCAGATGACACCGGTAAATCATCATCTTCAGCATAAGATGTACTTCATCTTATCTTCTCTCTGGGGAGCCCTCGTTTTCCAACGCCCAGATAATTCAATTTACATTGCAGGCACCTCTACTGCAGAGTCTTAGGTCCATACATGAGCTAATGGGTCCTTTGTGTACCTCTGGTTTATATACCTTGGTATAGGGTGTTGGCTTGCCGGATATTAAGCCCATATCAATTACATACAGTGCTAGGTATCAAGCACTCATTGGTCCAGCATAGCATTGACCAAACTTATCTCTATTGCACATGCTCTGTAATCACTAAGATGTTCAGACAAAGAGAATACAGTAATGACGTGTCCTAACGTCTGGAGATGAACTCTATTTCAAGGCTCCTTTGTATAGAGTCTGGACATCACTGCTAATTACCCATAATGCTTAGCATCTCTACACATCTTACAATGGAATGTAGCTAACTGATAAGAACATGTAGGCTATGAATGGCTCATTATACTTATAGTTGCAATAGAAATGACAGGTAGAGTAGGCCCCTCAAATTATGGCTTATTTGACCCCAAAAGGTCATTTGACCATTCTATGGAAAAACAGCAACTGTATTAAGACAATCTCATTTCAAACCTCAAGAGGCCTAGCAAGGGGTATATATGTGTGTTACAACTTACAACTTATATGCCTATGTAGAAATTAACTATTTAATCCACTGATTACAATTAGTATACAGATGGAGCAGTCTGTGGTGTCCTGTTATTATTATTATTATTATACAGGGGGAGCAGCCTGTGTTATACAGTTATTATTATTATTATTATTATTATTATTATTATTATTATTATTATTATTATTATACAGGAGGAGCAGTCTTTGGTATCCGGTTACTATTAGTATACAGGAGGAACAGTGTGGTGTCTTGTTATTATTAGTATACAGGAGGAGCAGTCTGTGGTGTCCTGTTATTATTATACAGATGGAGCAGTCTGTTGTATCTTGTTATTATTGGTATACAGGAGGAGCAGTCTGTGGTATCTGGTTATTATACAGGAGGAGCAGTCTGTGGTGTCCTGTTATTGTTAATATTATACAGGAAGAGCAGCCTGTGGTGTCCTATTATTAGTATACAGGAGGAGCAGTCTGAAGTGTCCTGTTATTATTATTATACAGGAGGAGCAGTCTGTGGTGTCCTGTTATTATTATTATACAGGAGGAGCAGCCTGTGGTATCCGGTTATTATTATTATACAGGAGGAGCAGTCTGTGGTATCCTGTTATTATTATTATACAGGAGGAGCAGTCTGTGGTATCCTGTTATTATTATTATACAGGAGGAGCAGTCTGTGGTGTCCTGTTATTATTATACAGGAGGAGCAGTCTGTGGTGTCCTGTTATTATTATTATTATACTAGAGGAGCAGTCTGTGGTATCCGGTTATTATTATTATACAGAAGGAGCAGTCTGTGGTGTCCTGTAATTATTAATATTATACAGGAGGAGCAGCCTGTGGTGTCCTATTACTATTAGTATACAGGAGGAGCAGTCTGTGGTGTCCTGTTATTATTATTATATTGGAAGAGTAGCCTGTGGTGTCCTGTTATTATTATACAGGAGTAGCAGTCTGTGGTGTCCTGTTATTATTATTAGTATACAGGAGGAGTAGCCTGTAGTGTCCTGTTATTATTATACAGGAGGAGTAGCCTGTGATATCCTGTTATTATTATTATACAGGGGGCGCAGTCTATGGTGTCCTGTTATTATTATACAGCAGGAGCAGTCTCTGGTGTCCTGTTATTATTATTATACAGGAGGAGCTGTCTGTGTTGTCCTGTTATTATTAGTATACAGGAGGAGCAGTCTGTGGTGTCCTTTTGTTATCCTTATTATACAGGGAGAGCAGCCTGTGATGTCCTGTTATTATTATGCAGGAGGAGCAGTCTGTGGTATCCTGTTATTAGTATTATACAGGAGGAGCAGTCTGTGGTGTCCTGTTATTATTATACAGGAGGAGCAGTCTGTGTTATACAGTTATTATTATTATTATTATTATTATTATTATTATTATTATTATTATTATACATGAGGAGCAGTCTTTGGTATCCGGTTACTATTAGTATACAGGAGGAACAGTGTGGTGTCTTGTTATTATTAGTATACAGGAGGAATAGCCTGTAGTGTACTGTTATTATTATACAGGAGGAGTAGCCTGTGATATCCTGTTATTATTATTATAGAGGGAGAGCACCCTGTGGTTTCCTGTTATTAGTATACAGGAGGAGCACCCTGTGGTATCCGGTTATTATTGTTATACAGGATGAGAAGTCTGTGGTGTCCTGTTGTTATTATTGTTATACAGGAGGAGCAGCCTGTGGTGTTCTATTATTATTATAAAGGAGGAGCAGCCTGTGGTGTCCTATTATTATTATACAGGGGGAGCAGTCTGTGGTATCCGGTTATTATTATTATACAGGTGGAGCAGTCTGTGGTTTCCTGTTATTATTAATATTATACAGGAAGAGCAGCCTGTGGTGTCCTATTATTAGTATACAGGAGGAGCAGTCTGTGGTGTCCTGTTATTATTATTATACAGGGGGAGCAGCCTGTTATTATTATTATACTGGAGGAGCAACCTGTGGTATCCGGTTATTATTAGTATACAGGAGGAGCAGTCTGTGGTATCCTGTTATTATTATTATATAGGAGGAGCAGTCTGTGGTGTCCTGTTATTATTGTACAGGAGGAGCAGTCTGTGGTGTCCTGTTATTATTATTATACTAGAGGAGCAGTCTGTGGTGTCCTGTTATTATTATACAGGAGGAGCAGTCTTTGGTATCCGGTTACTATTAGTATACAGGAGGAACAGTGTGGTGTCTTGTTATTATTAGTATACAGGAGGAGCAGTCTGTGGTGTCCTGTTATTATTATACAGATGGAGCAGTCTGTTGTATCTTGTTATTATTGGTATACAGGAGGAGCAGTCTGTGGTATCTGGTTATTATTATACAGGAGGAGCAGTCTGTGGTATCCGGTTATTGTTATTATACAGAAGGAGCAGTCTGTGGTGTCCTGTAATTATTAATATTATACAGGAAGAGTAGCCTGTGGTGTCCTGTTACTATTAGTATACAGGAGGAGCAGTCTGTGGTGTCCTGTTATTATTATTATACAGGAAGAGTAGCCTGTGGTGTCCTGTTATTATTATACAGGAGGAGCAGTCTGTGGTGTCCTGTTATTATTAGTATACAGGAGGAGTAGCCTGTAGTGTCCTGTTATTATTATACAGGAGGAGCAGTATGTTGTGTCCTGTTATTATACAGAGGGAGCAGCCTGTGGTATCCGGTTATTATTATTATACAGGAGGAGCAGTCTGTGGTATCCTTTTATTATTATTATACAGGAGGAGCAGTCTGTGGTGTACTGTTATTATTATTATACTAGAGGAGCAGTCTGTGGTGTCCTGTTATTATTATAGAGGAGGAGCAGTCTGTGGTATACAGTTATTATTAGTATACAGATAGAGCAGTATGTGGTGTCCTGTTATTAGTATACAGATGGAGCAGTCTGTGGTGTCCTGTTTTTATTATTATACAGGGGGAGCAGCCTGTGTTATACAGTTATTATTATTATTATTATTATTATTATTATACAGGAGGAGCAGTCTTTGGTATCCGGTTACTATTAGTATACAGGAGGAGCAGTCTGTGGTGTCCAGTTGTTATTATACAGATGGAGCAGTCTCTTGTATCTTGTTATTATTGGTATACAGGAGGAGCAGTCTGTGGTATCTGGTTATTATTATACAGGAGGAGCAGTCTGTGGTGTCCTGTTATTGTTATTATACAGGAGGAGCAGTCTGTGGTGTCCTGTTATTATTATAATACAGGAGGAGAAGTCTGTGGTATCATGTTGTTATTATTGTTATACAGGAGGAGCAGCCTGTAGTGTCCTGTTATTATTATTATACAGGAGGAGTAGTCTGTGGTGTCCTGTTATTATTATACAGGGGGAGCAGTCTGGGGTGTCCTGTTATTATTATGCAGGAGGAGCAGTCTCTGTTGTCCTGTTATTATTATTATACAGGAGGAGCAGTCTGTTGTATCCGGTTATTGTTATTATACAGAAGGAGCAGTCTGTGGTGTCCTGTAATTATTAATATTATACAGGAAGAGTAGCCTGTGGTGTCCTGTTACTATTAGTATACAGGAGGAGCAGTCTGTGGTGTCCTGTTATTATTATTATGCAGGAAGAGTAGCCTGTGGTGTCCTGTTATTATTATACAGGAGGAGCAGTCTGTGGTGTCCTGTTTTTATTAGTATACAGGAGGAGTAGCCTGTAGTGTCCTGTTATTATTATACAGGAGGAGCAGTCTGTTGTGTCCTGTTATTATACAGGAGGAGCAGTCTGTGGTATCCTGTTATTATTATTATACAGGAGGAGCAGTCTGTGGTGTACTGTTATTATTATTATACTAGAGGAGCAGTCTGTGGTGTCCTGTTATTATTATACAGGAGGAGCAGTCTTCGGTGTAATGTTATTATTAGTATACAGATGGAGCAGTCTGTGGTGTCCTGTTATTATTAGTATACAGATGGAGCAGTCTGTGGTGTCCTGTTATTATTATTATACAGGGGGAGCAGCCTGTGTTATACAGTTATTATTATTATTATACAGGAGGAGCAGTCTTTGGTATCCGGCTACTATTAGTATACAGGAGGAACAGTCTGTGGTGTCTTGTTATTATTAGTATACAGGAGGAGCAGTCTGTGGTGTCCTGTTATTATTATACAGATGGAGCAGTCTTTTGTATCTTGTTATTATTGGTATACAGGAGGTGCAGTCTGTGGTATCTGGTTATTATTATACAGGAGGAGCAGTCTGTGGTGTCCTGTTATTGTTATTATACAGGAGGAGCAGTCTGTGGTGTCCTGTTATTATTATAATACAGGAGGATAAGTCTGTGGTATCCTGTTGTTATTATTGTTATACAGGAGGAGCAGCCTGTAGTGTCCTGTTATTATTATTATACAGGAGGAGTAGTCTGTGGTGTCCTGTTATTATTATACAGGGGGAGCAGTCTGGGGTGTCCTGTTATTATTATTATGCAGGAGGAGCAGTCTCTGTTGTCCTGTTATTATTATTATACAGGAGGAGCAGTCTGTGGTATCCGGTTATTATTATTATACAGAAGGAGCAGTCTGTGGTGTCCTGTAATTATTAATATTATACAGGAAGAGTAGCCTGTGGTGTCCTGTTACTATTAGTATACAGGAGGAGCAGTCTGTGGTGTCCTGTTATTATTATTATACAGGAAGAGTAGCCTGTGGTATCCTGTTATTATTATACAGGAGGAGCAGTCTGTGGTGTCCTGTTATTATTATTAGTATACAGGAGGAGTAGCCTGTAGTGTCCTGTTATTATTATGCAGGAGGAGCAGTCTGTTGTGTCCTGTTATTATACAGGGGGAGCAGCCTGTGGTATCCGGTTATTATTATTATACAGGAGGAGCAGTCTGTGGTATCCTGTTATTATTATTATACAGGAGGAGCAGTCTGTGGTGTCCTGTTATTATTATTATTATACTAGAGGAGCAGTCTGTGGTGTCCTGTTATTATTATACAGGAGGAGCAGTCTGTGGTGTCCTGTTATTATTATACTAGAGGAGCCGTCTGTGGTGTCCTGTTATTATTAGTATACAGATGGAGTAGTATGTGGTGTCCTGTTATTATTATTATACAAGGGGAGCAGCCTGTGGTGTCCTGTTATTATTAGTATACAGATGGAGCAGTCTGTGGTGTCCTGTTATTAGTATACAGATGGAGCAATCTGTGGTTTCCTGTTGTTATTAATATACAGATGGAGCAGTCTGTGGTGTCCTGTTATTATTATTATACAGGAGGAGCAGTCTGTGGTGTCCTGTTATTATTATTATACAGGAGGAGCAGTCTGTTGTGTCCTGTTATTATACAGAGGGAGCAGCCTGTGGTGTCCTGTTATTATTATTATACAGGAGGAGCAGTCTGTGGTGTCCTGTTATTATTATTATACAGGAGGAGCAGTCTCTGTTGTCCTGTTATTATTATTATAGAGGAGGAGCAGTCTGTGGTATCCGGTTATTATTATTATACAGAAGCAGCAGTCTGTGGTGTCCTGTAATTATTAATATTATACAGGAGGAGCAGCCTGTGGTGTCCTATTACTATTAGTATACAGGAGGAGCAGTATGTGGTGTCTTGTTATTATTAGGGAACAGGAGGAGCAGTCTGTGGTGTCCTGTTGTTATTATTGTTGTTATTATTATTATTATACAGGAGGAGCAGCCTGTGGTGTCCTGTTATTTTTATTATACAGGAGGAGCAGCCTGTGGTGTCCTGTTATTATTATACAAGAGGAGCAGTATGTGGTGTCTTGTTATTATTAGGGAACAGGAGGAGCAGTCTGTGGTGTCCTGTTGTTGTTATTATTGTTGTTATTATTATTATTATTATTACACAGGAGGAGCAGTCTGAGGTGTCCTGTTATTAGTATATAGGAGTAGCAGTCTGAGGTGTCCTGTTATTATTATTATACAGGAGGGGCAGCCTGTGGTGTCCTGTTATTAGTATACAGGGGGAGCAGCCTGTGATGTACTGTTATTATTATTATACAGGGGGAGCAGCCTGTGGTGTCCTGTTATTAGTATACAGGGGGAGCAGCCTGTGATGTCCTGTTATTATTTTTATACAATAGGCGCAGTCTGTGGTGTCCTGTTATTATTATACAGGAGGAGCAGCATGTGGTGTCTTGTTATTATTATTATACAGGAGGAGCAGACTGTGGTGTGCAACATCTCTGTGACCTGCTTATCAGTTTTTTTTATATAGCTGTGAATTGGGATTGGTGAGAAATACAATTAGCATCACTTAACACAGGTTATTGGATGTCATTCTGAACTCAATAATTATCTCTTAGTTTCTGGAATGAAACTAAGGACCTCATTCAGAGTCCATCGCTTGCTGCAAGCGATCGCTCTGAATGAGGGCGGCCGCTCACTTTTGTTAAGTGCCGCCTCCTGGTCGATTGCTAGGCTGTGGGTTACCACCCACAGCTCTTGCGATCTACCAGTGTGATGGTCGCGATGGTCAAGACCATCGGGGCTTGCGACGAGACCCTAAGGTTGGGTCTTGTCAACCGCAAGCCCCAGGGAGCTTCCGAGCAGGAAGCTCCCCACTGACATCATTGCTGATGTCAGTGGGGCCGCCCCCAAACGGCAAGTATTCCATCGGGAACGCCTCCGTTTGGCCGGCCACGCCCCCTGCCCGCCTCCCAAACGGGGCGAGCTGTCACTCACCATCGACAGCTCGCCCCCTTTGGTGCGAGACCCGTAGTGACGGAGCGCTCGCCGCTAGCCGGGTCTCGTGCATTCGCATGTCCAGTGTGGAAACATTGACCCGGTTGCGAGCGCTCATCGCTTGCGACCGGGTCTGAATGACCCCCTAAATCCAGACCAAAGTTTTCAACAAAATTGCACCATGTGGTATCTGGGAAGCTGAAATTTCTTATCTCATTTATCCTTTGGTGAACAAAACAGATGCTGTCCCAGCAATGAGAGCGTAAACTCAGGAGACAAACACTGTACAAAACAGACTTTTACCTACATTTATTTTAACAAATCTCTTTCCTGAAAATGAGCTGGAGGCTGCTACCACGGCTCTCTTGGGTTTGGGCGTTGTGCCCTCACAATACATTATTTTGTCTGGACTTTATTAACCAGTCTTATGAAGCTGAATCAGAGGAACTTAAGAAACATCATTATATTTATTCCTAGACAATTGGTGTTTGTGGAACCAGAGTCTTTATTAAAAGTCACATGAGCGTGAGATCCGTCCTGTACACTGATTTGCGTGTCACAGTGACATCACTTATATCTATAGTTGTGTTCATTCTAGCACCCTGCACCTGTTACAACCTGTGCAGTTCCTCTTTCCTGCTTGGGGTGTCGCTCTCTGCTCTGGTGCTTCTAACACATTCAGCTGATGCAACAAACTTTTGAGATATTGACCAGAGTGTTCTATAAGCATCAGAGCAGAGAGCGACACCCCTGACAGGAAAGAGGAACTGCACGATTTGTGACAGGTGCTGAGTGTTAAAATGAACACTATATAGTAATAATACAGAGACATGACTGGTTGATGAGGGGACATTGGGGTGTCACAGTGACATCACATAGCTATAGTAATAATACAGGGACATGACTGGGGAGGTGATGGGGATCTGGGAGTGTCACAGTGACATCACTTATATCTATAGTAATAATACAGGGACATGACTGGGAGGTGAGGGGATCTGGGAGTGTATACAGTGACATCACCTTTTTATATAGTAATAATACAGGGACATGACTGGGGAGGTGAGGGAATCTGGGAGTGTCACAGTGACATCACTTATATCTATAGTAATAATACAAGGACATGACTGGAGAGGTGAGAGGATCTGGGGGTGTCACAGTGACATCACTTATATCTATAGTAATAATACAGGGACATGACTGGGGAGGTGAGGGGATCTGGGAGTGTCACAGTGACATCACATATATCTATAGTAATAATACAGGGACATGACTGGGGAGGTGAGGGGATCTGGGAGTGTCACAGTGACATCACATATATCTATAGTAATAATACAGGGACATGACTGGGGAGGTGAGGGGATCTGTGAGTATCACAGTGACATCACTTATATCTATAGTAATAATACAGGGACATGACTGGGGAGGTGAGGGGATCTGGGAGTGTCACAGTGACATCACATATATCTATAGTAATAATACAGGGACATGACTGGGGAGGTGAGGGGATCTGTGAGTATCACAGTGACATCACTTATATCTATAGTAATAATACAGGGACATGACTGGGGAGGTGAGGGGATCTGGGGGTGTCACAGTGACATCACTTATATCTATAGTAATAATACAGGGACATGACTGGGGAGGTGAGGGGATCTGGGAGTATCACAGTGACACCACTTATATCTATAGTAATAATACAGGGACATGACTGGGGAGGTGAGGGGATCTGGGAGTGTCACAGTGACATCACATATATCTATAGTAATAATACAGGGACATGACTGGGGAGGTGAGGGGGTCTGTGAGTATCACAGTGACATCACTTATATCTATAGTAATAATACAGGGACATGACTGGGGAGGTGAGGGGATCTGGGGGTGTCACAGTGACATCATTTATATACTATAGTAATAACCGGGCAGCAGGGAGTTGGTCTAAGATATTAGTATAAGTCCCTCAGTTCTCACTGTAGTTGGGATTTTTTACATTGTTTACAGTAAATTGTTTTCTTTCTATCACTGAAACAAAGATGTCAGAGCTGCAGGAGATACTACAGCCGTGGCCAAAGTTTTAAGAATGACACAAGTATTGGTTTTAACAAAGTCTGCTGCTTCAGTTTTTATGATGGCAATTTGCATATACTCCAGAATGTCATGAAGAGTGATCAGATGAATAGCAATTAATTGCAAAGTCCCTCTTTGACATGACAATGAACTTAATCCCAAAAACAACATTTTCACGAAACACGTGCAGTCATCATTGCTTTGCACAAAAAGGGCTTCATAGGCAAGGATAGAGCTGCTAGTAAGATTGCACCTAAATCAACTATCGGATCATCAAGAACTTCAAGGAGAGAGGTTCAATAGTTGGAAGGCTTCAGGGCGCCCAAGAACGTCCAGCAAGAGCTACGACCGTCTCCTAAGTTTGATTCAGCTGCGGGATCAGGGCACCACCAGTGCAGAGCTTGCTCAGGAATGGCAGCAGGCAGGTGTTGAGTGCATCTTCATGCACAGTGAAGCGAAGACTTTTGGAGGATGGCCTGGTGTCAAGAAGGGCAGCAAAGAATCCACTTCTTTCCAGGAAATACATCAGGGACAGACATATATTCTGCAAAAGGTACAGGGATTAGACTGCTGAGGACTGGGGTAAAGTTATTTTTTCTGATGAATCCCCTTTCAGATTGTTTGGGCCATCTGGAAAAACGCTTGTGTGGAGAAGGAAAGGCGAGCGTTACCATCAGTCCTGTGTCATGCCAACAGTAAAGCATCCTGAGACCATTCATGTGTGGGGTTGCTTCTCAGCCAAGGGAGTGGGATCACTCACAATTTTGCCTAAGAACACAGCCATGAATAAAGAATGGTAAGAAAACATCCTCCAAGAGCAACTTCGTCACCAAACTGTTCTTGGATGGTTGGGAGAACAAGCCTTTTCCAGCATGATGGAGCACCTTGCCATAAGGCAAAAGTGATAACTAAGTGGCTCAAGGAACAAAACATCGAAATGTTGGGTCTATGGTCAGGAAACTCCCCAGACCTTAATCCCATTGAGAACTTGTGGTCAATCCTCAAGAGGCGGGTGGACAAACAAAAACCCACAAATTCTGACAAACTCCAAGCATTGATTAGGCAAGAATGGGCGGCCATCAGTCAGTATGTGGCCCAGAAGTTGATTGACAGCATGCTTGGGGCGAATTGCAGAGGTCTTGAAAAAGAAGGGTCAACACTGCAAATGTTGATTCTTTTCATAAACTTAATGTAATTGTCAATAAAAGCCTTTGACACTTATGACTACTTGTAATTTTACTTCAGTATACCATAGTAACATCTGACAAACAGATCTAAAAAGACTTTGTGAAAACCAATACTTGTGTCATTCTCAACTTTTGGCCATGGCTGTATATACTCTACATTATCCTGTATATAGAAGATTTTTTCTGTAAAATAGTACATTTGTATATAATGGAAAATAAACACCTGAATAAACAGTGCCATTTAGGTGGAGTTTAATTTACCTTTTTATTGCTATCTCCCCCAATACACAGGATTACACTGCGGACATCCGGTGAGTGTGAGACACCCAGCAGCCATCCCCATGTGTCAGGAGGACTGAGCAGGACCCAGAGCCCCATCACGGTGCCTCCACCTCACTCACTGATACATGAGAGACACAATAACCAGAAGATCCTGGAACTCACCAACAAGATCATTCAGCTACTGACTGGAAAGGTGACTGCTGGGAATGGGACATTATACAGTAACACCAGGGGATGTGTCTGGGTGATGACTGGAGAGGTGACTGCTGGGAATGGGACATTATACAGTAACACCAGGGGATGTGTCTGGGTGATGACTGGGGAGGTGACTGCTGGGAATGGGACATTATACAGTAACACCAGGGAATGTGTCTGGATGATGACTGGAGAGGTGACTGCTGGGAATGGGACATTATACAGTAACACCGGGGGACGTGTCTGGGTGATGACTGGAGAGGTGACTGCTGGGAATGGGACATTATACAGTAACACCGGGGGACGTGTCTGGGTGATGACTGGAGAGGTGACTGCTGGAATGGGACATTATACAGTAACACCGGGGGACGTGTCTGGATGATGACTGGAGAGGTGACTGCTGGAAATGGGACATTATACAGTAACACCAGGGGATGTGTCTGGGTGATGACTGGAGAGGTGACTGCTGGGAATGGGACATTATACAGTAACATCAGGGGATGTGTCTGGGTGATGACTGTAACATTGTGTGTGTCAGGTTCCTATAAGGTGTCAGGATGTCACTGTCTATGTCTCCATGCAGGAGTGGGAGTATATAGAGGAACACAGGGGTCTGTACAAGGACGTGATGATGGAGAATCACCAGCCCCTCACATCACTGGGTAAGAGGAGACTGTCATTTATTGTACAGGGGAGAGCAGGTATGGGGGTCTCCTATATACACATCATCTGATAATCACATATATACAATGTACTCAGTCACTGTGTGTCTCCTACAGATGGACCCAGTAACATAAATACCCCAGAGAGATGTCCCCGTCCTCTTTATTCCCAGGACTGTACAGAGGAGAATCGCAGGATCCCACAGGAGCATCAGGTAGGTGGAATTTAGGGTCTCACCAAATAATAAAATAAGTGACTTCCTATTTCCGTATCCCATGAGGGAAGAGACATTAGTCACTGGACTTGCTGAGTGATTATTGTGTATTAGGAATGCAGAATATGTATTGGTGATTCCCCAGGGACCTCAGAACATGTCACAGAAGTAATCACACAGGGATATAAGTAATGTGCACATAAGGAACCAGGGGTAATAATAGGCCCCTATACTGGGGCAGAGGTAACTTCTTGGGCAAAGGAAGCTCAGCCCTCAGTGACAGAATGTAGCAGAGGCAGCTGGATGACCTCACTAGTTATTACCACTGGGATATATTATCTTCTGCTGGTTCTCAGTGTGGGACACGTTCTCCACACAGCTATGTAATAAATGTATTATTATGCAGCATATGTTGCTTAAATGTTTCTTTGTGGCCCTCGCTATTGTATTACCTGGGTATGACCCATGGTCTGGGCTACCTAGGAGGACTGAAGCTGAGAACAGTGATTTATATACCTGATAATTCCTATTCCTCTCAGCACTCCTTGGCGGCCCAGTGTTCCCTCCCATCTTGGTTCTTATTATTATGTATTTTCCAGAGACAACTTGGAAAGTTACTAAGTGACAGTGTGTCATATGACCTGGGTGTAAACTTACTCAGTGAAGTTCAGGGGAGGATTTCAGTGGCAGGAGCTTGTGCAAATATGGCAGCGAGAAGCAAGTAACCCATAAGTTGTTATGGATTACAGTGAGAAAACTTTATCAAGGTTAAGCAGCATAGTTATGGATCATATGTTTTTCTTCTTCACCTCCATAGGGGAGACAGGGACAACGCTGGGGTATAGGCTGGCAGAGTCTGGGCACCAAACAGTTAATCTTTTGACATCCCAGCAGTCCAGGCTCCTCCTCCGCTATACCTCACCCCCAGCCATGCCAGTCTTCGTTTGGTGCCGCAGGGCTGAAGCAGCCTCATACTTAAATTTGTTTCTTTTCTTTTCGTTTTATAAGTAGGCAGCGCCTGGTGACCTACAGGATGCCAGCACTGCCGCTCCACCAACCGCAGGCGAGCAGTTCAGCAATCATGGGCAGGTCCTTCTCACTGCACACTGAGAACCCTGGCCACAGCCAGACCTCGAGGGAGCAAATAATGCTCTACTTTGTATGATCTGCTTATCCTGGCCCAGTGTCTAGATGTCCTCAGGGAACACCTCCATCTCACAATAGATCTTCTCCCTTCCCTTTGACTCTGTCTCAGGAGATGCTCTATCTGGGGCCCTTGCTAGACTCCAGAGTTCAGAGGGTCTTTCTCCCAGCAGGTTCTTACATTACCGCCATGTGTCAATACACTCTTGCATGCGGACCCTGGGTTCACTTGTCTCCACCTTCAACATGGTGGAGTATGCCCAGTTTCACTTCCGGCCACTTTAGATGGAGGTTCTGGCTCGCTGGCACTAATCCCATCAACAAATGAAACTGCAGACAATCATCCTATCTCGAGAGGTCTGTCTCCCCCTTTTGTGGTGGTTTCAGGGGTCCCATTTAGTCAAGGGCTGCCTCTTTTAGATTCAGAAATGGATCCTCCATACCACAGGCTCAGGTCTTCGCGGGTGGGGGGGCAGTGACCTGCCAGCAGTCCTTCCAAGGTCAATGGATAGCTCAGGTGAGCTGCTTTCCGATCAGTGTGATCCTGGTAGCTCTCGATTGGTCGCGATAGGCTTTGTATGCAGATCTTCAGAGCCTCTCCATCAATGCTCCATTGCGTCTTTCTCTATGGCCGGATCTTCTGTCACAGGGCCTGTGCTTTTGTCCGGACCTGGCTCGTCTCACTTGAGACTTGACTGGAGAGCCTGAAGAAACCAAAGATTTCTCCTTTTGAGACCTTGGATTAGGTGGACATTTGTTGGCTCATGTGAAAGATTATCTGTCTTCTGGCTGTTGCTTCAGCCTGGAGAGAGTCAGACTTGAGAGCGCTGTCGTGTCGCTCTCCGTTTCTTGTCTTTCACTCAGACTGGGCCGTTCTTCAGACTCGGTTAGGCTACCTTCCTAAGGTAGTTTCCAGATTTCACCTCAATTAGGAGATTGTGGTTCTGGCTTTTCAGTCACCAGATGGTTCTGCGGAGAAGACCTCTTTAGACATTGTGAGGCCCCTCCAGATGTATGTAGAGCGTACTAGAGATTCTGATTCCCTTTTCCTTTTCTATGGCTTTCACAAGCAGGGCTGGCTGGCTACAAAGCAGAACTTGGCCAGATGGCTGCATTTGACCATCCTCCTCGAATGCACCGGCGGACCTTCCTGCCTCGGCTGTGGTGACTGCTCATTCCACCAGGTCGGTTGGTACCTCTTGGGCAGCTCTTCATGGCGCCTCTGCTGAGCAACTTTGCAGAGCAGCTATGTGGTCTTCTGCTCATACATTCTCAGTTTCTATTCTTTTGACACCTTCACCTCTGCGGATGCGGCCTTTGGGCGGAGATGTTTCAGTGCAGCTATTCCTTAGGGGAATAGCTTTGGGACATCCCAGCGTTGTCCCTGTGTCCTCTTATTGAGGTGAAGAAGAAAAGGAGATTTATGTTCTATGTTATTTGAGATCCATATAGGGCGCCCACCCTGACACACCTGGCTTGTAGGGTTTTCCCCAGTTTCTGGTTCCCCTGTCTGTCTCTTCAGGTGTGTTTGATTCTGTGTGTGTGCTGGTCTTCCTTCTCCTTCTTCTCACTCCTGCCTTGGGCTTGCTAACATGATTTCCCTGCCTGGGACTGGGACCTGGATATAGGGGAGGAGGAGCCTGGGCTGCCGGGATGTCAAAGATTAACTGTTTGGTGCCCAGACTCTACTGCCAGCCAATACCCCAGCGTTGTCCCTGTGTCCCCTGTGGAAAAGGATTTAACCAGGTAAGAACATAAACCTCCTGATCACTATTAAGCAGAGTCTGGGCAGTTCTGAGGTCTGCATGAAGAGCAGAAGCGGATAATCACACACCAGCTGGGATCTGTACACTGTATCAGCAGGAGGAGCAGAAGCAGGTAGTCACACACCAGCTGGGATCTGTACACTGCATCAGCAGGAAGAGCAGAAGCGGGTAGTCACACACCAGCTGGGATCTGTACACTGTATCAGCAGGAAGAGCAGAAGCGGGTAGTCACACACCAGCTGGGATCTGTACACTGTATCAGCAGGAGGAGCAGAAGAAGGTAGTCACACACCACCTGGGATCTGTACACTGTATCAGCAGGAAGAGCAGAAGCGGGTAGTCACACTCAAGGTGGGATTTGTACACTGTATCAGCAGGAAGAGCAGAAGCGGGTAGTCACACACCAGCTGGCATCTGTACACTGTATCAGCAGTAAGAGCAGGTTAGTCACACACCAGCTGGGATCTGTACACTGTATCAGCAGGAAGAGCAGAAGCGGGTAGTCACACACCAGCTGGGATCTGTACACTGTATCAGCAGTAAGAGCAGGTTAGTCACACACCAGCTGGGATCTGTACACTGTATCAGCAGGAAGAGCAGAAACGGGTAGTCACACACCAGCTGGGATCTGTACACTGTATTAGCAGGAAGAGCAGAAGCGGGTAGTCACACACAAGGTGGGATCTGTACACTGTATCAACAGAAAGAGTAGAAGCGGGTAGTCACACACCAGCTGGGATCTGTACACTGTATCAGCAGGAGGAGCAAAAGCGAGTAGTTACACACCAGCTGGGATCTGTACACTGTATCAGCAGCAGGAGCAGAAGCGGGTAGTCACACACCAGCTGGGATCTGTACACTGTATCAGCAGGAGTAGCAGAAGCGGGTAGTCACACACCAGCTGGGATCTGTACACTGTATCTGGAGCCGGTAGTCACACACCAGCTAGGAACTGTACACTGTATCTGGAGCCAGTAGTCACACACCAGTTGGGATCTGTACACTGTATCTGGAGCCGGTAGTGACACTGGAGAAGTAGTAAAATTGCGCTAATCGACCAGCCAAATAAACAGCTTATTCAATTTGGTAGCTCTCACAGTAGGTTCTGCTACCTACTATACCAATTACAAGGGAAAAAGAAGAGTATGGAGAGTGTATTTGAATTATGATGAGAATCTGTAGATAGATATAATTGTAATATTTTATTGCAATAAACTACAAAGAATAATACATACAAAATGTGACCGTATATGATAACAGATTAGCACACCCCTATAAGTGAATTGTAATAGTCTGTGTAATTATATATCCTATAGATATAGGAGTAGGCAGCGTTCTGTTTATATGAGGACAAAGTCATAGTAAAATACAGGACTATGACAAGGTCCCTCTACACCGAAGTGTCCAAATAATGACGACCGCCCCCCACACTATTGGTAGAGTCCCACAACCTATAGAATGTAGCAGTACAGATGTATTACAAGGAGACGTACTTGTGGCTTCCTGTATGTAGACGATATTCCCCGGATCTCACAATCTGCCAGTGGATGTAATAAGACTAATCAGTCACTGCATGGGGCACAATGGGACGTGCACCTGTCTGTGTTGCAATAAATACTAAGGGACGTCCACACACAGCATAATAAGGTATCGGGATGAAGTTCCTTATATAGCAGCCGTTAATGCCAATGCGGCTGTATCATCCATGGTTCTGATGGAAAGAGGTAGCCAGTGGAACACCTGCAATGTGCTGTTGGCAATAAGGCACAAGTAGAGTGGGGCTTAATATGTGATAACACACCAGGAAATGGATATGAGAAATCCACAATGTGCTGACTTACTGCTCGGCACATGACTGTGGAGTTCAAACGGAGTTCTGTATCTGTGAAACACTGTGATCTCTGTAATGTACTGTTTTGTTATGTGGTGGGTTTAAGTAGGGCTAAGTCTCCTTGCTAATGTGATGTAGCGGAGCTCCATCTCCATGAGGCAAACAGATCTCTCTGCCTAAGGTGCTGTTTCCCAGTGCAGTGAGAGGAAGCAGGGTTCAATCTCTCTGCCGATGCAATATAACAGAGCTCCATCTCTGTAATGCACAATGATGATCCAGGTTATGTGGAGCTTTTAACCTGTGTATCAGGTGTGTGCCAGGGTGTAAGTCAAACATAAGTAAGTTGAACACAGGTAATCAAACACAAGCAAGAATTGGTTTATTGTATCACCTATCATTGTGTGCAGGATTGCTTGAATAGCACTTACAATCACCTAGCAGCAACTGCTAGGTTTTTCCTCTGCTTTACTGTGTCGGGATGCATTTGCATTAGGACTTGACAACTCGCATAACACTAGTGAACTTTCGCAATGTTGAAGACATTTTTTCTACACCTGTCACTCTTCCACTCAGCCAGCATACTTTCTTACCAGCTTCTCATACTGCCCAATTGGCATAGTTTACATGGAAGATGGGTAACACGTCCTGACAAAGGAAGAGGATGAGCTGCATTATATGCCATCCTATTGGGTATCTTTTTATAAACCTGTCTCTAGATAAGTTAGAAGGAATGTATCCCACTATAACAGCTGCCTTGGAGTACATCAAAGAAAAGTAATTTTCAGGTACATAATTTGCTGTTTTCTACAACATGAAGCTGGAGGAAACCGGACACTATGGATCAGAGAGTGCTGTGCAGAGACACCAGCAGGAGTATGAGCGTTTCCAGTGAATATAAAGTGAACATGCTCCTGTCTCCACACTCTGTACCTCATAGTATCCAGTGTCCCTCAGAGGACTGGGAGAAAATGATACATAATGCAAGTACAAAAATCCAATGTTTAATTATATGACATGTGTGCGTCTAATACACTAGTATTCTTCTGGCTAATCTCAGTTAATGGTACAGAATTATTAAAGTGTTTTTTATTGTGTGGGTTATTTAGAGTGAATATCTGACAAATGTAAAGGCAGAAGAAATAGAAGGAGAAGAGATGTATGTGACTGATATGAAGGCAGAAAATACAGAGGGAGAAGAAGAGACGTATGTGACTGATTTGAAAGCAGAAGATATAGAGGGAGAAGAAGAGACATATGTTACTGATATGAAGGCAGAAGATATAGAGGGAGAAGAAGAGACGTATGTGAATGATATGAAGGTAGAAGATACAGAGGGAGAAGTAGAGATGTATGTGACTGATATGAAGGGAGAAGAAGAGACGTATGTGACTGATATGAAGGCAGAAGATATAGAGGGAGAAGAAGAGACGTATGTGACTGATATGAAGGCAGAAGATATAGAGGGAGAAGAAGAGACTTATGTGACTGATATGAAGGCAGAAGGTATAGAGGGAGAAGAAGAGACATATGTGACTGATATGAAGGCAGAAGATATAGAGAGAGAAGAAGTGACGTATGTGACTGATATGAAGGCAGAAGAAATAGAGGCAGAAGAAGAGACATATGTGACTGATATGAAGGCAGAAGATATAGAGAGAGAAGAAGAGACATCTGTGACTGATATGAAGGCAGAACATACAGAGGGAGAAGAGACTTATGCGAGGGGTGATCAGCAGTGTAAGGAGGAGGAAATACTTACAGATATGAGCACAGGTGAGTAATAAATACTAATTACAGAAGAGTGAAATATTCTCTCTGTCCACTATGTTCGGTGTCATTTTAACCAGTGTCTTATATACGTAGAATTTGTATGTTCTCACAGTTTTTGCGTGGATTTCATTCCCTAGTCCAAAAATATACTGGTATGTTAATTATCCACTGACACAGTGGGCCTGTGTGTGTGTGTGTGTGTGTGTGTGTTAGGGTATTTAGATAGTAAGCTTCAATTTGTAAAGAACCCATGTAAATAACTACATATCTTGTATACAGCACTAAGATTGTCTAATTATAAGTAAATCATAATAATTCAAGCAGCACAATAATCACTTATTCCAGTGGTTCCCAAACTGTGCCCCTAGGGTGCCGCATCGCTGTCATCAGAGTGCCGCGGACCGGATGGAAGCTGCCGCCAGTTTTTTCCCTATCATCTGCATTGCGTGTGGATCTGGATGTGGGGCAGCGGTTAGGCTCTGTCACAGGAGGGGGACGCAGCCGGAGGGAACTGCTCTTATCACTATTGGAGTCAGAGGCATGACGGGGTGGTGCAGGGGGTGGTGGTCAGATGTGATTGCACAGGAGCAGGCTGGGCTGCCTGTTTTGACTCTGTGGCTGGAGGAGCTGAGGGAACGGTTGCGGCGCTGGAGCTTTATAGTATACGTAAGTACCGTTAGCTCCTGTGGAATCTATAGGGAGGGGGGAAACGGCTATGAGCGGCACACACTGTATACTAACTGGGATGGGGGGGAAAGCTATGAGTGGCACGCACTGTATACTAACTATGGGGTGGGGGAGACAACTATGAGTGACACACACTGTCTGTATACTAACTATGGGATGGGGGGAAAGCTATGAGTGGCACGCACTGTCTGTATACTAACTATGGGATGGGGGAAAGCTATGAGTGGCACGCACTGTCTATTAACTATGGGGTGGGGGAGACAACTATGAGCAGCACACACTGTATACTAACTATGGGATGGGGGAAAGCTATGAGCGGCACGCACTGTCTGTATACTAAATATAGGGAGGGGTGGGGGAAACAGCTATGAGAGATACTGCTACTGTCTGCAACTACTTGGGTCAAAAAGGTACTGCTCGGTATTTAGTTTGGCTTAGGAGTGCCTTGAAAAAATGAATGAGACTCTAAGGGTGCCTTGAACTGAAAACGTTTGGGAACCACTGTCCTATTCTACACCCTCCTCAGCCCCTATTATACTCCTGCTCTCCCCCTCACATCATGTCACTGTGTGTTACCAGCCCAGAGATCTGACCAGTCTCCTCCCCACACTCTCTGGTGTATCTCATACATCAGGAGCCATCAGCCCCTATTATACTCCTGCTCTCCCCCTCACATCATGTCACTGTGTGTTACCAGCCCAGAGATCTGACCAGTCTCCTCTCCACACTCTCTGGTGTATCTCATACATCAGGAGCCATCAGTCCCTATTATACTCCTGCTCTCCCCCTCACATCATGTCACTGTGTGTTACCAGCCCAGAGATCTGACCAGTCTCCTCCCCACACTCTCTGGTGTATCTCATACATCAGGAGCCATCAGCCCCTATTATACTCCTGCTCTCCCCCTCACATCATGTCACTGTGTGTTACCAGCCCAGAGATCTGACCAGTCTCCTCCCCACACTCTCTGGTGTATCTCATACATCAGTACGAGGGATGTCACTATAATAATTAAATCACTGATCAGTGTGATAATGCACCATGTGACATTACCCATAACCCTCCTTGTGTACTACCACATGTCATAATACCCATTATCTCCCTTGACTATTATTAGGTGACAGCCTGAATATCAGTAAGCTGTATACGTCCCATTGCAATGCACATTTCACACAACTCCAGTTGTGACAGCCACAGAGCTATAACCACACACCCATCATTGCACAATGGCTCCCTCCAGTCTCTGTACTTGGATGTTCTGTACTGTTGCTCCTTTATTGTTTATCTACTAATTTGGTAGCATGACTCTGGAGGGGAAGCCCTACCAGACGATGACCAGAGGACTATGTGTGAGGGCGGTCACACTGGCTAATGAGGCTTCCTGATCTGTGATGGTGGCAAGGGAATGTTGCCCAGCAAAGTCTGCATTTGGGGGGAGATATACATTGGTGATGTGCCATCTACCTGTCCCTGGGGCTGGGTCTATGACATGTGCTGATAATGTGCTTGTGCCATTTTATGCCAATATTTTATGTTAAAGAGTCTTATTTGTTGTTGGTACATTTGTAATTGTAATGATGTGGTCATAGGGCCTGATTCAGAGCCGTTCGCAATTTGCGGACGTTCGTTCAGGAAAAGGGGGTGGCTATTCAAATGAACCGTTCGATCTTAGCGGTCTGTTGACACCTCCATGTCTGAACGAGCGAACAAAACCTGCGGCCGCGATTTTGTAAAAAACGCCCCCTGGCCGCTCGCATCATACGTCATGTCCGCTATTTATTAGATTAATCGAGTACATCGAACAGCGTATGAACTGCTCGCTATTCTTGTGGCTGGTTTTTCCTACCACAATCTTGTGAGCAGTTCTGGCTATAAAATAACCAAGTGACGTGGTCGATGACGCTGCTGTTTTAATTATGCACACCCTAAAAACGCCTGTTTTGACCTTTAAGCACGCCTGCGTTCTGATCTCCACTCCCTCGTTTTTAAGCACCTTCCCCTGTTACCACCCACTAACGCCTCATCCTGTCACTCAAAATAGCAGGCACTCGCTATATAGCGAACAAATTATTTCTGACCGCACTGACTGGTTCGCGTATGCGTATTAAAATCCGTACGCATGCGCAGATGTGAAAACATCGCTCCGAACGGCTGCTTACGAGCGGCTCTGAATCAGGCCCATAGTTTGCATGTGCAAATGAAAGCACTAAATATCTTCATTAATTTTCTACATTCATTATAGTAACACAGTGGTGTAGTGGTGAGCATTGCTATCTCCCCCCACTGAATTCATGAAGTCAATTCCCAACCAAGATGCTATATGTGTGTAGTTTGTATGTGTTTCCTCCAACCCTCTAAAAATCACACAGATGGGATAATTGGTGTCAGACACATATTAACCGTACTGTGTGCGTGTCCATTTGGTAGGGAAGATTGGGCCTTATTCAGATGTGGACGCTAATGCATTAGCTACTGCGATCCTGTACTCAGCTGCCGTGCGTAAATATACTATTGCTACAGCCGCCTGGAAGTGCATTGAGACGCCCACTGGCGGCCTCGCAGATCCAAGCAACCGCATATAAGTACACACCGGTGGTCACAGATCCTTTATAGTCGTGGGAACTGCCATATTTTTTCTTCAGGGTCCATAGGGATTCACAGGGATACCATGGGGGATAATGTGGTTGGAGTGATCCAGGTACCAAACAGTTAAGCTTTGAGCTCCCAGGATGCCTCGGGTCCTCCCCCATGTATACCCCGCCCCCAGCCACAGGCATTCAGTTTTTCGTTTGGTGCGGCAGGAATTTGTCGCTGTCAACCTATTGACTGTCTAACATCTGGTGTCTATCTAGACATTATCTACCTTTTCACTGTAGATCTTTAGACTGGATCTTTCAAGGAAGATGGACAAATCAGGAACATCTACCCATAAACATTGTGGAGCTTTGAGCAGGACCTGCTCCAGGGCAGGCCGGTGCAGATCCAGTCCAACAACGCAACCATGGTAGCCTATCTCAATCATCAGGGAGGCACGCAAAGTCATGCAGCCATGAGGGAAGTTACAAACATTCTGATTTGGGCAGATCGTTATCTTCCGGCTATCTCTGCAATATTCATCATGGGAATCCTCAATTGTGAAGTGGACTTTCTAAGTCGTCAGGACATACACGCCGGAGAGTGGGCTCTCCACCCGGGGGTTTTTCAACTCCTGGTGAACAAATGGGGAGTACCGCACATTGGGCCTGATTCAGAGGAGCTCACTATTTGCGAGCGCTCGCTTTGAATCAGGTCGGATTTAATAAAAATATTAAATCTGCCTCCAGGCCGCTCGCATAGCTTTGGGTGACCACCCACAGCTTTTGCAAGCGGCCTGGCGATGGTCGCGACCATCGGGCTTGCGGTGAGACCCTTGTGGGTAGGGTCTCGGTACCCGCAAGCCCGAGTGAACTTCCTGCTTTAATAGAGCAGGAAGTTCACTACTGACATCACGAATGATGTCAGTAGGGCCACTCACTTTTCCTTCGGGAACGCCTCTGTTTGTCCAGCTACCCCCCCTCCCCGCCTACAAAACAGGGTGAGCTGTCGATCAACATCGACAGCCGCCTCGTTTTGTAGCGAGCCCCAGACCGAGTGATTTCTCACTCGCTCCAGGGCTCGCACGTGCGCAATGGCCGAACATCGACCCGCTTGCAAGTGTTAAGCGCTCACGAGCGGGTCTGAATCAGGTTCATAGACCTCATGGCATCATGTCACAACCACGAGGTCCCTAAGGTAGGGGTCCAGGACCAGGGACCCCTCAGCCACCTTCGTGGACCCACTGGGTAGTAAGATGGAACGTTTCAGCTGGTGTATCTCCTTCCTCCTATTTCCCTCCTCCCAAGGGTCCTCAGGAAATTCAAGCAGGAAGACGGAACAGTAATACTAGTGGCTCCTTTTTTGCCCAGACGTCATTGGTTCACCAACATACGGAATCTGTCCATAGACAGTCCATTTCCTCTTCCTCTATGGTTGTATCTGTTAGCACAGGGTCCCTGCCTGCATCCGCACTTACCTTGTCTGTCTTTGACAGTCTTCCATCTTAAGAGCCAAAGATTTCTCCAGCACTGTGATTCAAACAATGCCAAGGGCACGAAAGCCTTACTCTGCCCGCATCTATTACAGAGTTTGGCATCCTTTTGGTCAGTGGTGTTCCCACAGAAAGTATGACCCTAATGTTTTTAGGGTTTCCCGAGTACTTGCTTTTCTCCAGGCTGGACTACATCTGGTCTCTGCCTGGCCACCCTGAGAGTGTCACTGTCAGTCTGGTTCCAGTGAAGGATTGCTTATTTGCCGGATGTTAGAATATATTTTAGGGGGTTCTCCAAGTTCATCCACCTTTTGTCCCACCAGTAGCACCATGGGATTTGTCTTTGATCCTCAAAGGGCTACAATCTCCCCCATTTGAACCTCTGGACTCTGTAGATTTGAAATTGTTGACACTTCTTCTCCTCGCTATCTTTTCTGCACGCAGAGTCTCTGATTTGGCAGCGCACTCTTGTCGCTCCCCATTTTTGGATTTTTGAAGATAGAGCTGTTCTCTGTATAAGGGAGGGTTACCTTCCAAAGGTAGTGTCCCGTTTTCATGTAAATGAAGAGATTGTGGTTCCAGCTTTTCAGTCTTCAGACCTTTCTATAGATGAAGCTTCCCTGGGTGTGGTTCGTGCTCTCCGTATCTATGTGGAGCGTACAAACTCTGTGAGAAAACCAGATGGTCTTTTTGTGCTATATGGTTTTCACAAACGAGGTTGGCCAGCTAACAAATAAACTCTGGTTCGATGGTTATGTATGACTATCTCTCAGGTTTACACACAGGCTGAGCTCCCTGTCTCCAACACGGCGACAGCACATTGTACCCGGCCTGTTGGACCATCGTGGGCATTTAGTCATGGTGCCTCTGCTGAACAATTGTGCAAGGCACCCACGTGGTCTTCTGTCCACACTGTTCTTAGGTTCTACACCTTTGATACTTGTGCCTCTGAGAATGCTTCCTTTGGGCAACGAGTTCTTTCTGCTCTGGAGCGTTCCCACCCTTAGGGGAACTGCTTTAGGGCATCCCCATGGTATCCCTATAGACCATGAAGAAGAAAATGGGAGTTATGGTAGACTTACCTTTGATAACTCTTTTTCTTCAAGGTCCATAGGGCAACAGTGGGTGTGAATGAATGGTGCTGTCTTCTGTGAAACAAGGGAGATGTTCAAGGAAGGATACTTATCTCCTGTTATATGGATAATTTTGAATCCTGGTTCGTATTCTTTTTTGATGTTTTTCATTTTCTCCCAATTGAATTTGTTCATACATAAAAAATAGACATAATACAATAGTGTTGTTTTTGAAATTTTCTTAACTTTTTGTACAGTAATAATATACATGTGGTACAGGTGGAAATCTGTATAGATGTCTATAAATTCAAAATGGAGATCTAGATACGTGATACATATATATATATATATATATATATATATAGTTATACGTACAAGCAGCGGCACTCGAGCATAAATCAAAAATAACCACACGGAAGATCCGTATCCAGTCAACGTTTCAATTCAATAAACAAATTTTCATCAGGACAAAGTACAAGTACAAAGAACAAGACCCCGTCAGCGTCGGCGCGGCACTCCATCGCTGCCGTATGATGTCAGTCTGTCAGAGCCCGGTTGCTGGGAAACTAAAATACATAAAAATGAATCAACATGAAAAAACATAGCAATGTCAACAAATAACGCAGGGTTGCACAAAAAGCACAAAGGTATTATCCTAAAGGTATGTAATGGCCTGCATAATATTAGAGGTTCGATGACAAATACGTTAATAAACATACATGCATGGCCAGCTAACTAACAAATACTGAATACCAGATGAAAAAAATAGATAAATTAAATCTAATAGGATCATAAATGAATAAACTGCTATAATTAGGGCAATATTCATGAGAAATATAAAACGCTGATTAAATAGTATAATATACTGCTTAACACAGCAATCTCAGAAAAAACAATTTAGAACTAATTGTTCATTGAGACCCTTAGGACTAAGGGTCCCTAATTCATGGATCCAGCGTGCCTCCTTCTGCAACAATAATTTCGATCGATCTCCACCCCGTAGGGATTCCTGTACAGTGTCAATCATTTTGTACCTTAGTGATGATAGGTTATGCTTTTTATCACGGAAATGCTTTGCTACCGGTTGATCACATGTTCTGCCTTCTAAGGCCAAACGTATAGCACTCCTATGTAGCGCCATACGCTCTTTAAATTGGCGCATTGTTTTACCTATATAAAGAAATCCGCAAGGACAACGGATAAAATAAATCACGCATTTAGAGGTACAAGTAAAAATATGATGAATCTTGATCTTTTTCCCAGTAAGAGGATGCGGAAAGGTGTCTCCAATTTCCAGGAAACTACATGTTGTGCACCCTAGGTATCGATAGTTGCCTGGTTTTTTAGTTAGAAAGTGTGGAACAGATGTTTTATCCCAGCCGGAGATATCCGTTCTCACGACCCAATCCTTGATATTTTTAGCACGTTTATAACAAGGTAGTAAAGTGGCCTCTTTTAATAGCGGCAGGTCAGGTTCATTATTGATTAAAGGCCAATAATTTTTAGCAGCTCTCGTGATCGCAGAACTTGCTGTAGAAAATTGATTGATCCAGATAATAGAATTCTTCTTTGTTGAGTCACTTTTTTTATTAAGTAAGTTCTCTCTGGGTATTTCCATAGCCTTGTTCCTTGCAGCAATCACAGAAGTCCTGGAATAGCCCCTTTGTAGAAAACGATTCTGCACTATATCCAGTTGCTTTATCACATCCATGTCATCATCACAAATTCTGCGTACCCTCAAAAATTGTGAGTATGGTAATCCTTTTTTGAGTGCCCTTGGATGATGACTGGCAGCAGACAAGAGGGAATTGCAATCTGTAGGTTTATGATAGATGGATGTAATCAATTTTCCTTCCTTTTGTTGTATCAATACATCCAAAAAATGCACACTTTCCTCACTTACTTCGTATGTAAATTTAATATCTGCGTCCAGCCTATTGATTTTCATCATTAAATCATTAAATTCAGCCTTGGTACCTGTCCAGATCACAAAAATGTCATCTATATACCTTTTGAAGAACAATAATTTAGCCGCATTTTCCAGATCACTAAAAAATAAATCTCTTTCCAAAGAAAACATAAAGGCATTAGAATAGGCTGGAGCTACACATGAGCCCATAGCGCAACCTTGTAGTTGCATAAAGAATTCTCCATTAAAAATGAAAAAATTCCTTGTCAAAACTAAATTGAGTAAGTCTAAAAAGAAATCAATATCCGGTCCTGCATAATTCAGATTGTTGGTCAATAATCTTTTCATGGCATCTAACCCCCTTATGTGGGGGATACTCGTGTACAAACTTACAACATCGATGGTCGCCATACAGAAATGAGGAGGTAAGTATTGTAACTTTTTAATAAACACCGTGGTGTCCCTTAAATAGGTTCGTTCATCTTGTATAACAGGCTGCAGATAGGCTGAATTTAATGATGAAAATCAATGGGCTGGATGTGCATTTTTTGGATGTATTGATACAACAAAAGGAAGGAAAATTGATTACATCCATCTATCATAAACCTACAGATTGCAATTCCCTCTTGTCTGCTGCCAGTCATCATCCAAGGGCACACAAAAAAGGATTACCATACTCACAATTTTTGAGGGTACGCAGAATTTGTGATGATGACATGGATGTGATAAAGCAACTGGATATAATGCAGAATCGTTTTCTACAAAGAGGCTATTCCAGGACTTCTGTGATTGCTGCAAGGAACAAGGCTATGGAAATACCCAGAGAGAACTTACTTAATAAAAAAAGTGACTCAACAAAGAAGAATTCTATTATCTGGATCAATTAATTTTCTACAGCAAGTTCTGCGATCACGAGAGCTGCTAAAAATTATTGGCCTTTAATCAATAATGAACCTGACCTGCCGCTATTAAAAGAGGCCACTTTACTACCTTGTTATAAACGTGCTAAAAATATCAAGGATTGGGTCTTGAGAACGGATATCTCCGGCTGGGATAAAACATCTGTTCCACACTTTCTAACTAAAAAACCAGGCAACTATCGATGCCTAGGGTGCACAACATGTGCACCCTAGGCACCTTTCCGCATCCTCTTACTGGGAAAAAGATCAAGATTCATCATATTTTTACTTGTACCTCTAAATGCGTGATTTATTTTATCCGTTGTCCTTGCGGATTTCTTTATATAGGTAAAACAATGCGCCAATTTAAAGAGCGTATGGCGCTACATAGGAGTGCTATACGTTTGGCCTTAGAAGGCAGAACATGTGATCGACCAGTAGCAAAGCATTTCCGTGATAAAAAGCATAACCTATCATCACTAAGGTACAAAATGATTGACACTGTACAGGAATCCCTACGGGGTGGAGATCGATCGAAATTATTGTTGCAGAAGGAGGCACGCTGGATCCATGAATTAGGGACCCTTAGTCCTAAGGGTCTCAATGAACAATTAGTTCTAAATTGTTTTTTCTGAGATTGCTGTGTTAAGCAGTATATTATACTATTTAATCAGCGATTTATATTTCTCATGAATATTGCCCTAATTATAGCAGTTTATTCATTTATGATCCTATTAGATTTAATTTATCTATTTTTTTCATCTGGTATTCAGTATTTGTTAGTTAGCTGGCCATGCATGTATGTTTATTAACGTTTGTCATCGAAACTCTAATATTATGCAGGCCATTACATACCTTTAGGATAATACCTTTGTGCTTTTTGTGCATCCCTGCGTTATTTGTTGACATTGCTATGTTTTTTCATGTTGATTCATTTTTATGTATTTTAGTTTCCCAGCAACTGGGCTCTGACAGACTGACGTCATACGGCAGTGACGGAGTGCCGCGCGGACGCTGACGGGGTCTGTTCAGAGGGACGGAGTTGGTCTGCACATTGGGTGTCTTTGGTGTGGGGATGTATTTAGGTAAGTCACTTTTACTTGTTCTTTGTCCTGATGAAAATTCGTTTATTGAATTGAAACGTTGACTGGATACGGATCTTCCGTGTGGTTATTTTTGATATATGCTCGAGTGCCGCCGCTTGTACGTATACCTGTTATTTATGAAGGAGGGCACCAGCAGCAGTTGACATACATATAGCCCAGTGCCGAGTATATATATTTGTCAAATTTTCAGGAGAAATATATAATTTCTATGTTCTCCTGTAAGGTGGAGAGACGCACCTAACTTACAAAAGAAGGTGTGTTCATGAATTTGTAATGGTTTCTTTATATGGAAATGGTGCTAGTTCACATCCCACAAGATCCTCTTACATATATATATATCTGTATAGAATATATATAAATAGCACACCTGACTTACGTCCAGGTGGTGCAAACTGAAGCTTGTAATGTTTTCTTTGAGTGAGTGTATCAAATACAGCTGAAGAACTGAGTTCATGAAACAAAATATACACTCACACTCATGCGTACCGGTACTCACACTCCTTGTAGTTTAGACAATCCCTTCTGGGTATCTTTTCTTTAAGGGTTTCCACAATAAAAAACTTTAGTAATGTAGACTGGTATAGAATGTATTTTTATTCCAAATATATCATAAAAAAAAATTAAAAACATATATAGCAATTCGTCAGAATAATCTGCAAAAATGTACAAAAAACAAAGTCTGTAATGACGTGTAGAAAAATAGGTAGGAACTGCACTAGGACAAAAATCAACAAAGAGGCACGTGTGGAAATATATAGGTGCCAGCTCTATATATAGCAAGATGGTGAACAAAAAAGAGAAAATTACACATACCTCCTGTCCAAAAAAAGTGCAGTGCAAGGTTCCCAACATATGGAGTCTCCAGTACCCAACGCGTTTCGAGATGTACTCTTTTTATCAAGGTCTGGAGGTTCTCGGGTAAATGTCTTGTTTATATAGTGATTGTCAGTGACGTCGGAATGGTGTCACTTCCAGTGTACATCTTGCGGAAAAAGTGGTATTTAAACAAAGTTATTTCTTTTGAGGTTCTTCGAAGGCACTAGGAAACAAGCCTCAAGTCAAATCCCCACACGCCTCCGCATTCAATCTCTCGTGGGGAAACTTCCTCTCTAATCTCTCGCTCCAACCGGAAGTCCTCGGACGTCTGTAACTTCCTCTCGGTGAAACCGGACTTTTGTCCAGGAATGATGATGTTCGTCCATGTAAGATGACGTTTTGCCTCTTTCTGAGTTCCGTTTTTTTGGAGGGAAAAATCCGAACTCACGTGCAAACTCGAACCTATCCGAGCCTGCACATCCGTATTCAAAACACGTGCCGCATACTTGCAGAATAGTCCTGAACCTATTTCCCTATTGTTAAACAATTTTTTCCCATTTTTTTTTTTTTTTTCACCCCAATTTTTAAATTCATTTTTTGGGGTGTCCCTATTTTTTTTGTAAACTTTTTTTGACACAGTTCTTTTTTAAATGTCATTCCCAGGGGTGCAGGCTATTTTTTTAAGCCTGCACCCCTAAACTCCAATTCTGCACGTTTTTTCGCCACCTATTCAATGGTGAAAACTTATCCCCGTTTTTTATCTTCGACTTTTCAAAACTGCGATAAGTCTTTGATATTGAATAAGGTGTAAAAGTAAAACCTCCGATAATGACGTCATAGCTCCGATATTAACGCAAAAACTGACTTATCGCTCCCATATTAAATACCCCTGATAGTCTACAAAATATAAAAATTAGTCCAGAACTATATAAAATAGAGAGCTTTATTTTGTAAGTTCCCTAAAACTAACAATATTAAAAGGTGTAAAAATATATATTATATGATATATATAACAATTGAGGGTAAGTCCAGGTAAATAAAAATCTCATATCTCAGAAATCTAGATATAGATATGGAAGATATAATAAATAAATTCTAATATCCTGTCGTAAAAAAACAAATACTTCAGTAAAAATAACACCTGTAGGTAATATAAATAACATAAATAGTCACAATATAAGGAAATGTTTCTCAGGGTCATTACTCATATAAATATCTAGAACGACACTTATGTTGACAAGTTAACTTATGTGGACAACAACACATATATGTATATTAGTGCTACAAAAACACTGGGGGGAAGAAAAGAGAGAGATACAAAAAACACTAGAGTGTTTATATAAATAAAACTTCATCCTCGGTCGAAATAAAATATGCACAATAGAGGTACGAAAAGGCTGAGGGGACCAAGGTCATATTTTAAAAACTGAATGTTATTCCAGAAACACCCCCTGTATTTGTATTGGATTGTATGTTGAGGCCTTGAGGGCAGGGGCATATCTTCCTATTGGCCTAGATGGCCCTCGCCAGGGGTGCCGGCTGAGGGGGGAGTGCCGTTGCCGACATTAATGATCTCTGGTCTCCCGTCTCCTCTTACCAGTGTCCCGCAGTCAGCCGTCATTAGCAAAACATCCCTACTCTCCTTTTGTCTCCTACGCTCTGCTCTGTCCTCCATTGACTACTAATGTGTATCAAGCTTCTTATATGTCCCTTCATATCAGAAACATTTAAAATTAGAGAGACTAAATTTTTTTTTTTGTACCTAATATATCTCTTTCCCCACATTACCCACCATATACCAATCACCACTCACTGATTCTCATATGTCAATCATGCAGGAGAAGAGTGCCATATCAATCACAAGGCTCTATTTGCAAGGTAATTTGCATATATGCAAATTATCTTGTCCACAATGCATCTAGTTTATTTTTGTTGCCCTCTTTTCCTGTATTGTTGACATATAGAAATTAATAAACAGTGCATTGCATGTAGTAAGTGTTATAACTGAAAAAAAAATAATAATAATTATATATATATATATATATATATCCCTATTTCTGCAGGTGTGTAAATTGCACTACCCCCAGTGTAAGTATAGTAAATTTATCTTTCCTCAGTTTGAGGAACTTGCCAACTTGCCATGATCCTTGTAGGTTGTGGATACTTCCATGTTGGGGAATAGGACAAAATTCTTATGGATAGTTTTTATTCTTATATGGGTTTTAGGAAAGGACCATTGTGGGCTGTCATCCTAGTGAATTCTAAGGTGGAGTTATTAAAAAGCGTAATGAGGTATAGACAGCAGTATTTGAATATATGTAAATTACTTTACCCATAATGCATTTTGTTTGTTTTTGATGCAATGTTTTCAATCTTCCTGTGTGTTTTTTTTGCATTAATAAATAGTGGGTTGCAATAGAGTAAGTTCTATAAAAGATATATATATTCTCCCTATTTCTACAGGTGTGTGAATTAAACTACCACCAGTGTGTCTTATGGGGGGCATCCACTAGACAATTTTAGAAGGCGATTGAACGATAACGATATCATTATCGTTCAATCGTTTAAAAATTGTTTGCAAATCGTGCAGTAATTGTTTCGATGTACAATGCGCGCTCCCGCTGGTCGTTTGATCGTCTCCTCTATCGACTGAACATGCAGGTCAATTTCACTTGATTGCTTACAAATCGTTTACACATCGTTCACGCTGAACGATCAAACGATGAACCACTATCTGCCAACTATAGCTGAAAGCTGTCAATCACAGATTGAAACAACATAGTTTATCGTTAGATCTTTTGCAAATCGTTTGTAAATCGTTTGCAAATCATTTGCAAATTGTTCAGACTGAAAGATAAAATTTCAAGGGAAAAAATCAAGGGAAAATCGTTTAGAGATTGGACAAGGAGTAGATCGTCTAGTGGATGTGCCCCATTAGTTTTTTTTGTACCAGTAGAAACAGTCATTGGAGGGGGGCGCCAGTCCCTTGGTTTGCCAGGGGCACTCGGATCCCTAGATACACCCCTGCTTGAGGGATAGGTCTTTTTGTTGTGGATAGGCAGCAGTTTTTTTAGCAGGGCCACTTTCTTTTTCCTATCCAAATACTTTGTATTATTCACTTTTTATCCCTTCGAGAGAGAGAGGGTTGCAGCATGTTTAACCATAGGGAAAGAAGATCAACTAAAGTAGAAGAAGCCTTTAGATTCAATTTTAATGAGGAGGAAATAGACATGACAGATGATAATCTTGAAACAGCAATGCACAGATTAGAAGAGTGGCTTCTAAAAGAAAATAAATTATGGTGGGAAGTTGCCACACTAGAGAAATACACTGCTGAACAAATAATACCCAAGGGATTAAGAATGAACAAGCCACCAACATTTCAAGACGCTTCGGAAACCCTTCTGGGAAGAATGGAAGACATGCTCTTTCTCACTTATGAAATTAATACTTACATAAAGGAGAGAAAAGCTAAAATAAATCAATGAGAGAATAGATGTCCTAAAGCAGGGCTTGACACATTTTTCTAAAATCTAGGTGCCAGGACAAAAATGTAGGAGCCAAACCCCCCCTTCACCCAGGACAGTATTACTGAGCACCTTCTCCTTCCACCCCCCGCAACCAACCCTCACGGCCACACCACTAATGCCGGCCCTTTTTTTTTGGTAAGCAGGTATACATTTTGATGCCCCTCACTCCCCCCTCCATTACAGTCCCCTCAACATAGCCCCTCTCACTCTCCCTCATCACAGTCCCCTCCATCACAGCCCCTCAACATAGCCCCTCATCAGCCCCCTCCATTACAGCCCCTGGTATTACCTCTTCACAGCCCCTGGTATCCCCCTCATCACAGCTCCTCCATCACAGTCCCTCTTATCCCCCTCATCACAATTCCTCCATCAGTCACTTCCATCACAGCCCCTCATATCCCTTCTGCCTCCCCCTCCATCACAGCCCCTCATATCCCCTCTTCCTCCCCCTCCATCACTGCCCCTCTCACTCCCCCCATAACATTCTCCTACATCACAACCTCCTACTCAGACTCAGGGCTGCCGAGAGCCGCACAGGGCCCGGGGGAAGGGGGCGTGGCCTAATCACAGGAGGCATGGCCACACCCCCTTAGGCTTAAAAAAATTGACCCTCAGCTCTGTGGCATGCCATGCGGGGCGCAATCAGTGTGATCGCTTCCCCCCCACAGGCATAGGAGACTGTCTCAGCTGCTGCTTAGCAGCCGAGTGCAGTCTCCCACTGCAGCCCAGCACACAGCAGCATGTGTTGGGCTGCAGTGAGTTATGAGGGAGTGGGGGCTGTGCAGGATCCGGGCCCCTCCAGCAAGCCCGAGCAAACAGTACCCGCTCCCCCCCTGGCCTCCCCTGCTCATACTTAACTGCTGGCTCCAATAGCGGCAGTAGAGTACTGTCTGTGGGGGACAGCTCTGGCAGCGAAGTCGGCGGGCACCCTCCTGAGCGCTGCAGCGTGACTGCGCAGGCAGCTGTGTCACAGTGACACAGTCTGTTCGGAGGCTGCTTTACATGTCACTGGCCGGGTCAGGGTGCCCTCCTCTAGGTGGCACCCTGCGTAACAAACGTATATGTAAAACCTCCCTCCCTGCAAAATCTGGTCGCCAGGCTGCAAAATTTGGTTGCCATGGCGACCTAGCCCCCGGGATTTGTCGAGCCCTGTTCTAAAGACACTGATAGAACCTTTTAAAGATATATCAGTGTTTAAAGATCTAGAAAAGGAGATTACAGAAAGAATTGCTAAAAATACAGAATTTCTTGTTAAAAAGAAGCAAGGTAAGTTACAAAGAGATTATGACTATTACACATTTGGTATCATAAATTAAAAGAAGAATGGTCAATCTCAGTACAGAATAAAGGAGGATCCACAAGAGATACAAGGAAAGTTTCATCATGAACACAGGGATAATAAACGAAAGTATATTAATTCTGGAACTAGAACTATATAATAACTATAATATAACTATAATATAATATAACTATAATATATAATTAGAACGATAGCAACTCATACTATAGCAACCATGTGCCCTCAACTTCATATCATAGAAACACCATCAGGACATCAAATAGAAGTCCACATAGAAGAGTTCCAAGCGATAGGAGGAGTACAAATCCAAAAACAGATGATAGAGAAGATTTGAGAAGAAAGAACCATCATAGAAATAACGACGTTGACTACAAAGTTAGGAGAGCCACTTCCAGACATAGAGGACACCAGAAAAAGAGACATCTCCATACTGAACAAGGAATGTTTGAGAGAAAGGATCACATTTCCTGCAGTCCTCGTTCACCCTTGGTAAGAAAAGAAGATGGAGAGAGAAAAGAAAAAAGGGAGAATAGAGATTACCCCATCAGCATAAGAGGAACTCCAGAACCTTCAGAATCCAGCAGACCCCCCTTTTTAGGAGAAAGGAGGGCGAGGAGGAACATTCGGCACAAGAGAATTTGGAACACGAGGGAAAGGCTCCTGAACAACAGGCACTGAAGAAAACGGAAAAGAAGAAAGGAAAACAACAGTGAGTAAAAAGAAAAGGCGGTGCAGATCAGGAATTAAGAAGAAGGCTTATAATAAAAGAAATTCTCAAGTTAATATGAAAGAAAAATAAGTTAAAACTACAAAACACATCTTCAATCTTAGTAAACGCATACTTTCTAAGGATGAAGAAAGTCCTGTGTAAAAGGCTCAAATATGCACCCAGGGCCCATATGGATCACTTTGAAAAATGTATTGACGTTCAAGAAAAATCACTCTAAAAAAATTATTTGCGATTATAGATAAAGAACAAGCAGAAAACAAGGAGAAAAATAGAGTGAATGGCCTAGAGGCTGAGAACATTAAAGATAAGAATAAGATAAAGAAAAAATCTACTTTCTACCCTACCCACGTCAAAGGAAACTTTATTAATACCTTTTCCAAAGTTGTTATTGAAGAACTAAGAAACAAAAAAGAAACCGAAGGTAAAGTTCAATTTGACTAAAAAAGAAAGTAAAACTTTGCAAGATTTAGGAAAAGATGAAAGTAGTATTATTAAGTCCTGCGATAAGAGGGTTGGAATAGTGATCGTGAATAGAGATGATTACACAAAAGAAATATATAGGCAACTATCAGATACTACAACGTATATGAAGTTGAAGTCAGTTCATATGAACCAAATTAAAGAAAAGCTCAACATATTATTGTAAAAACATATTGTGACACAGTTAGGTTAGGGGGTCCCTCTCCTGGGTAGAGGACTCCTTCCTTACACACACACACAGCAGCAGGGAAGCAGCACACCAGTCTGGATGCAAGTACAAGCTGGTCGGCGCCAGTCTTTATTGTACAATGACAGAAATATAAAGAAAACATAAATATAAATCCTAGCCCTGTCGGGGCACTAACTTCACAGGTAGTTCCCTCACTACCAGAACCTGGCAGGGCCTAATGCCCTCGCCAGCAACACAGCACAGTACTCACAAATAGGTTTTTCAAGTGTCTCTGAGCAAACTCCCTGCTTGCTCTCCCAGGTGAGACAATCAGCCCTAAACACACTAGGCTTATATTGGCCACTCTCAAGTGGAAAACTAACAATCCTGTTACCAGGCTGCGAGAACCAAAACCTGGAGTGGCCGTGGGTGGAGCCCTCCCTCTCCTCTCACCCACAACCCCCAGGTCCCAAACCGGCTTTTCAAAAAGCCGAAACTCAAGCCTCCTACACTGCAGACTTTCTCCTGGGGGTTTAAAACACAAAAGACAGGAATCTGGGACAAATGTCCCTGCCACAGACCACTTTACCAGTGATCCTATCACATATCCCCCCCCTTTGTTTCGACCTGTGGGGCGGAACAACTGAAGCCCCCAAACAATGAACTCGTGACAACGCGTCAGCATTGGCCAGCTGGCTTCCTGGCCAGCTGTGTTCCACTGAAAATGTAAAAGTTTGTAACGCCAAGAACCATCTTGTAATTCTCGCATTACTGTCCTTATTTTCAGACATCCACTTCAGAGGGGCATGGTCAGTGATCAATTTCAACTTTCTTCTGACCAAGTAGTACCTGAGAGCCTCTAACGCCCACTTTATGGCCAACGCCTCCTTCTCCACTGTGGCATAGTTTCTCTCATGTACATTCAACTTTCTGCTAAGATAGAAAATAGGGTGTTCCTCACCCTCCTTGTTCTGGGACAGGACCGCTCCTATACCTACTTCTGATGCATCGGTTTGTACTATGAATTCCCTTTCAAAATTAGGAGTCATCAGGACTGGTTGGGAACACAACGCTACTTTCAACTCCTGAAAAGCTTTCTCTGCCTCAGGACTCCATTCTACCATGACTTTTTGTTTGCCTTTGGTCAGGTCAGTCAGTGGGGCTGCCATGGTGGCAAAGTTGGGTATAAACCTCCTGTAGTACCCCGTAATTCCCAAGAAGGCTCTCACCTGCTTCTTATTCAGAGGCCGTGGCCAGTTTTGTATGGCATCAACTTTATTGAGCTGAGGCTTTATCAGGCCTCTGCCAATGGTGTATCCCAGATATTTTACTTCCTCCATGCCTAGACAACACTTTTTTGGGTTGGCTGTCAAACCTGCCTTATAGATGGAGTCCAACACTGCTTGTACCCTGGGTAAGTGAGACTGCCAATCAGGACTATGAACGACCACGTCATCCAGATAAGCAGCCGCATACCATCTATGGGGCCTTAGAATCCTGTCCTTCATTCTTTGGAAGGTAGCAGGTGCCCCATGTAGCCCGAAGAGGAACATCTTGTACTGAAACAAGCCCTCTGGCGCTGAAAAAGCTGTCTTTTGTTTGGCGCTCTCGGTTAACGGTACTTGCCAATACCCTTTGGTTAGGTCAAGAGTGGTTAAATACCTTGCTGTCCCTAGTCTCTCAATCAGTTCATACACTCTTGGCATCGGGTAGGCATCGAATTTTGAAACGCTGTTCAACTTTCAGAAGTCATTGCAGAAACGCACACTCCCGTCGGGCTTTGGAATCAACACAATGGGACTTGACCATTCACTATGTGATTCTTCAATAACCCCTAACTCTAGCATATTTTTTATTTCTTTAGACACCGATTCTCTTTGTGCTTCTGGTAACCTATAGGGCTTTAGATTAACTTTAACCCCTGGGTCAGTGATGATGTCATGTTTAATGACCGAGGTTTTCCCAGGTACGTCAGAGAACAGCACCCTATTTCTAATCAGAAACTCCTTGACCTCTTGTTGTTGAATTGCCGACAGGGTTTTTGCCACGGTCACTTCGGGAACTAAGGGCCCTGGACTTACTGGAGGATCTCGGACGGCCGACAGTACCGTTCTATCTTTCCAGGGCTTTAACAGATTTATATGGTATATCTGTTCCGGCTTTCTTTTCCCCGGCTGGTAAACTTTGTAATTGACCTGCCCCACTCTTTCTAAGATTTCAAAGGGCCCTTGCCATTTAGCCAAAAGTTAATTTTCCACAGTGGGAACCAATACTAACACTCTGTCCCCAGGAGCAAAGCTGCGTAACCGAGCATTGCGGTTGTATACCCTCTGCTGTGCCTGTTGCGCCTGTTCCAGGTACTCTCTCACTATCGGCATTACCGCAGCTATTCTCTCCTGCATTTGAGAAACATACTCAATCACCGTTTTGTAAGGACTAGACTGCCCCTCCCATGTCTCTTTGGCAATGTCTAGTAACCCCCTTGGGTGTCTCCCATACAACAAGTCGAAGGGTGAAAACCCGGTGGAGGACTGGGGAACTTCTCTTATGGCCAACAATAAATACGGCAATAAGTAGTCCCAATCCCTACCATCCTTGTCGACCACTTTCCTAAGCATGTGTTTTAACGTCTTGTTAAACCTCTCGACCAGCCCATCGGTTTGGAGGTGATAAACCAAACTTCTTAACTGTTCGATTTTGAACAGTCGGCATAACTCTTTCATGACTTTGGACATAAACGGTGTACCCTGGTCAGTTAGTATCTCCTTAGGTATACCCAGCCTGCTAAAGACATGAACTAGCTCTCTGGCAATGGTCTTGGTTGACGTATTGTGCAACGAGATCGCTTACGGGTACCTGGTAGCGTAATCCATTATGACCAGAATATACTGGTGTCCCCTGGCAGACTTCATTAAGGGTCCAACCAAATCCATCGCTATTCTTTCAAACGGCACCTCTATGATAGGCAATGGAACTAGTGGACCCTTAAAATGTGGCCTGGGAGCATGATACTGACACTCAGGGCAGGATGTGCAAAAGTCAGATACCTCTTTATGAAGCCCGGGCCAGAAAAACCTCTGCATTATTCGCTCAGTGGTTTTTTCTACCCCTAGATGGCCTGCCGTTATATGACCATGGGCCAGATCCAACACTGTTCTTCTGTAGGCTTTGGGAACTATTAATTGTTCCACAATATCTTCCTCCTTCTTAGTCACCTGATATAACAAATCCTGCCACATTGCCATGTGGGAATAGGACAAAGGACTATCAGGGTCTATGGGTTTACCATCAACTACTTTTACATTCTCCCTGGCTTTTACCAAAGTAGGGTCATTCAACTGCTCCATGGCAAAGACCTCTCTTCTGACCTCTAAATCAGGCAGACGATCACCTGGCCCAACAACACTTCCCACCTCAATGGGAGGCACATCAGTTGGCGGGCCACCGTCACGCTCCGCATTCTCTAGTTCGCCAATCATAGTAGAAAAAGGGAATAACTCTGACTCAGAAGAAACTCCCTCCTCCACTACATCGACAACCTTCTCAAATGGATCGGGGTTGTTCACCTCTGGAACAAAACGGCTTTCCCACAACTTCCAGAAGTGAGCAAAGTCTCTCCCAATATTGCATCGTACATCAGACCATGTACCAAACCTACAGAAACTATAGCAGAACCACATGGTGTCTCGATGTTCACCTCGGCAGTAACATAATATCGAGTATCCCCATGTATGCAGGTCACACCAACAGTTTTCCCCTCACGCCGCAAGGGGTTCACCAGCTCAGCTTTTATAAGTGTCACCAAGCTACCAGAGTCTAACAGTGCCTCTACTCGGTTGCCATCTACAGTGAGTACACACATGTGCTTATCAGTCACAGCCTGCTGGTCAGCCGTACAGGCTATCTGTGCAAAGAAAGACCCCCTGCGGTAGACATGAGCAGTATCACATTGCATAGGTTCAGTTGTAAGTGCACAATTAGCGGCAATATGGCCGAAGCCACCACATCGGAAACACTGAGTCATATTAATGTCTAGTCGTTTACGGGGCAAGAACCTTCCCGGCCTGGCAGGCCTGTCTCCAGGTTCTACACCCTCAGTCTTAGGTACATTCCACCGCCCAGCACACTTCTCCCCTGGAACAGTCTTACCAGTGTCTGTGGGAGTTCGCCGGTGCGCCATCGGGGCTCGGTGGGGCATACTCATCAGCTCCTCAGCCGCCACGTACCTCTCTACCAGCTCGACCAACTGGTCCGCGGACTTAGGGTCTGCATGGCTCACCCACTTGCGCAGAGTCACAGGTAATGATCGCAGGTACCGGTCCATCATGACCCTTTCCACGATCTGTGGTCCCATCAGCGTCTCGGGCTGTAGCCATTTTGAGGACAGATGGACGAGGTCATGCATCTTGGCATCAGCCAGGCATAAGTCGAAATATGCTTTTTGTGGCTCCCCAGACAAAAAAGGTGCCACCAGACTTGCCCACTGCTCCTTGGGCCAACTCTCCCTCTCGCCCGTTCTTTCAAATGCGGCGAGATAGGCCTCCACATCATCGCCCGAAGTCATCTTTTGGAGGAAGTGACTGGCTCGTACGGAGTGAGTGGTGGTGGGAGGACCAGTATTAACATCTCTGGGCCGGGCGACCAGGTGCTGTATCACCTCTCTTATGGCCTGGCTGTTTTCCGCTAAGGCCTGGCGGGTTTCCTCAATGGCGACCTGTTGAAGTCTGTTTGTCTCCTGCTGAGCTGCTGTAGCTTGAAGCAAGGCCTTAATAATGTCCTCCATTTTGTCCTGGGGTGTAGGTTGGAAGCTGAACCATGCCTCTCTGAGCATTGGCTGACGCCTCCTCTATGGGACTCCAAGGACACAGTGTTATTTCCACACTCACAAATTGGGTGTCTGTCCCTTTAATTTTTAAACGGAAAGTTTTCCTCTCGCTGCAACTTCAGTGTGTGTGGGTGCCCGCATTCTCCACCATATTGTGACACAGTTAGTTTAGGGGGTCCCCCTCCTGGGTAGAGGACTCCTTCCTTACACACACAGCAGCAGGGAAGCAGCACACCAGTCTGGATGCAAGTACAAGCTGGTCGGCGCCAGTCTTTATTGTACAATGACAGAAATATAAAGAAAACATAAATATAAATCCTAGCCATGTCTGGGCACTAACTTCACAGGTAGTTCCCTCACTACCAGAACCTGGCAGGGCCTAATGCCCTCGCCAGCAACAAAGCACAGCACAGTACTCACAAATAGGTTTTTCAAGTGTCTCTGAGCAAACTCCCTGCCTGCTCTCCCAGGTGAGACAATCAGCCCTAAACACACTAGGCTTATATTGGCCACTCTCAGGTGGAAAACTAACAAGCCTGTTACCAGGCTGCGAGAACCAAAACCTGGAGTGGCCGTGGGTGGAGCCCTCCCTCTCCTCTCACCCACAACCCCCAGGTCCCAAACCGGCTTTTCAAAAAGCCGAAACTCAAGCCTGCTACACTGCAGACTTTCTCCTGGGGGTTTAAAACACAAAAGATAGGAATCTGGGACAAATGTACCTGCCACAGACCACTTTACCAGTGATCCTATCACAATATACAAAAGAAAGAAAGTGACTTCTTAATTGTAGAAAATCCTATAATCCCCACATTGTATACATTACCTAAGGTTCATAAGGATGCAGCCAACCCACCTGGAAGGCCCATTATTGCTGGAACAGACAGCCTTACTTCAAATCTATCATCACTTATAGATGGAGCCTTACAACCATTAGTAGTGAAAAGTAATTCATACTTGAAAGACACTGGAGACATTCTCGCTAAAATCAGAAATTTTACATGGAACGACGACATGAGACTGGCGTCCACGGATGTCACATCACTCTATACCTGTATCATCCACTCCAAGGGTCTAGAAGCTATATCCTGGTCTTTAGATAAAACAGATCTCCCTCCAGAGAGCAAAGAATTCCTACTGGAATCAATTAAATTTATCTTGGAGAATAACTACTTCAACGGCGATTTTTTTCCTGCAACGCATTGGGACTGTGATGGGCACCAAATTTGTCCTAAGCTACGCCAATCTCTTCATGAGCTATTGGGAGGAGACGTATATGGCGGTATAGCTTATAATGATGTGATTCTGGTTTGGAAAGGAACAGGAGAGGCTCTTGAAGAATACTTTTCACTGCTTAACACCAATAATATGAACATCAATTTTACATTGACACACAGCTGTGAACAAATCAATTTTTTCTCACAATCTGTGTAGAGGATTGCATGATTCAAACCAAGTCCTTTCGGAAACCTACCGATGTTAATACCTTTTATACCTATAGATAGCCAGCACCACGCAAATTGGCTCAAGAGTGTCCCAAAGAGTCAATTCCTTCAGTTGAGGAGGAATTGCAGCAATAATGAAGACTGTAAGGAGAAAATGTGTCAGATGAGAAGAGATTTCATGGAAAAAGGATATAACATAGAACAACTAAATAACACCATAGAAGATACCTTTTATGAAATCTAGAACCTTATTAATTGAACCTAAAAATAATAAAAATAATCAGTCAAGTACTAGCAAGGATAAACAAAAATGGGCCTTAATTACCAAATACGATACTCAATATAAACAAGTAGAAAAACTATTCTACAAACATTGGCACCTCTTATGGGGGTTCCAATCCTGAATTAAATCATTCCTGAAAAACCTTACTTCATATCAGAAGGCAAGAAATATTAAAAATCATCTTGTGAAAAGCACTCTGCTGGATGCTTCCAAATATCTAGTCTGGACCAAAGGGTTTCACAGATGTGGCTTATGTATTGGATGTAGGAATATTAAGAACGATCATGGTAAATATATGAAATTACAGTGAATGGGGTCAATCCAAAAATTTGTGACTTCATTACATGTGTTACTGCAAATGTAGTATATTTAGTTGAATGTACATGCGGTCTTGTATATGTAGGATGGACGACACGACCACTAAAAACCAGGATCTCTGAACACTTAAGAAATGTGAAAAAAGGACTCCCGACACACCATCTCTTCAACCACTTTAAGTTGCAACACATCTGTCTGACTTCACATATTCGCAGATTCATGGGCATTCAGCACACAAAAACATCATGAACTGGCCACAATAAGTATACAAAAAACAATCAAATTCTTTAGCGCTCTGTAGTAGGGGTATATCAAAGGTAGGAGGATGTATATATAATTGTGATACACCAAAAAAGAATTTTACCCTCCTTCAAATCTGATAATCATCTCTATATGGATGTTCCTGTTTAGTCAAGATGATATCTCCGACGACATAAAAATAAAACAAACAAAATTCTTATAGTGTAGTAAGTTCAAAATTAAATATGTGGATCTCAAATAAAATGGGAAAGGGTCCAAATCTTCCTTATTTCATCCAAACCAAACATGCTCTGATCTTAGGAGGATCACCCACAAGTGCATGTACTGTAAGGACACGGGATGATGCTTACATCAATATGATTATTCCATGTATGTAGCGATATCTTTAAACCCCGTGCTTTTGTAGTAGAAGTATGGGATCACCTCGTGTTGTTAGGCCTCCATTAAAAGACACTCACACTGTGCTTACTTGTATCAAGTTGAAAGAAATCACATAAAGGTATCTGTAATCTTCCTCCAAAAGTTTAACGTAATAATGCGTTTACTTCCACTCAAAAAAGGCAATTAGGTAAGAGTAGATGTTTATTAAAACACACATAAAAAGACAAACATATATTTTCCAAAAGGACAAAAAAATCTTAAAATATATAAAAATGGACTCTGTATCCGCCGGCACTAATCCATACATTAAATCAGCTTTTAGGAAACAGGACAGGTAGGTAAAAAGTAAATAACCCCTGTTCTCACCTTGTTTCACAAGCTGTAAGTGACCAGGCTGGATGATCCTATAGAACACACACTATCCCACCAACGCGTTTCGACCTTATAACATTCTTTTTCAAGGTGTCGAATATATGTTTGTCTTTTTATGTGCGTTTTAATAAACATCTACTCTTACCTAATTGCCTTTTTTGAGTGGAAGTAAACGCATTATTACATTAAACTTCTGGAGGAAGATTACAGATACCTTTATGTGATTTATTTCAACTTGATGCAAGTAAGCACAGTGTGAGTGTCTTTTAATGGAGGCCTAATAACACGAGGTGATCCCATACTTCTACTTCAAAAGCACGGGTTTAAAGATATCGCTACATACATGAAATAATCATATTGATGTAAGCATCATCCGTGTCCTTACAGTACATGCACTTGTGGGTGATCCTCCTACGATCAGAGCACGTTTCGTTTGGATGAAGTAAGGAAGATTTGGACCCTTTCCCATTTTATTTGAGATCCACATATTTAATTTTGAACTTACTATACTATAAGAATTTTGTTTGTTTTATTTTTATGTCGTCGGAGATATCATCTTGATTGAACAGGAACATCCATATAGAGACGATTATCAGATTTGAAGGAGGGTAAAATTATTTTTTGGTGTATCACAATTATATATACATCCTCCTACCTTTGATATACCCCTACTACAGAGCGCTAAAGAATTTGATTGTTTTTTATATATGTGTTGTTGTCCACATAAGTTAACTTGTCGACATAAGTGTCGTTCTAGATATTTATATGAGTAATGACCATGAGAAACATCTCCTTATATTGTGACTATTGTTATTGTTATTTATATTACCTACAGGTGTTATTTTTATTGAAGTATTTTATTATTTTATGACAGGATATTATAATTTATTTATTATATCTTCCATATCTATATCTACATTTCTGAGATATGAGATTTTTATTTACCTGGACTTTCCCTCAATTGTTATTTATATCATATAATATATATATTTTACACCTTTTAATATTGCTAGTTTTAGGGAACTTATAAAATAAAGCTCTCTATTTAACTATGGAGAAAACACACCTCCCGTGAATTCAGCATTCAATAGAAGAAAACGTCATTCAATGGACATTAACCAGGGAACTACATTCCCCAAGTATCTCTGTGGCTACCCGGGAACTTCCGATTTCGCCAAGAGGAAGTTACAGACGTCCGAGGACTTCCGGTTGGAGTCAGAGATTAGAGAGGAAGTTTCCCCGTGAGAGATCGAATGCGGAGGCGTGTGGGGATTTGACTTGAGGCTTGTTTCCAGTGCTCAAAAGAACCTCAAAAGAAAGAACTTTGTTTAAAAACCACTTTTTCCGCAAGACGTACACCGGAAGTGACGCCATTCCGACAATCACTATATACACAATACACTTACTCGAGTACCTCCAGACCTTGATAAAGAGAGTACATCTCGAAACTCGTTGGTTATTGGAGACTCCATATGTTAGGAACCTTGCACTGCACTTTTTTTGGCCAGGAGGTATTTGTCATTTTCTCTTTTTTGTTCACCATCTTGCTATATATAGAGCTGGCACCTATATATTTCCACACAAGCGTCTTTGTTGATTTTTGTCCTAGTGCAGTTCCTACCTATTTTACTACACATTATTACAGACTTTATATGTTATTTGCACATTTTTGCAGATTATTCTGACAAATTGTTAATGTTTTTAATTTTTTTATGATATATTTGGAATAAAAGTACATTCTATACCAGTCTACATTACTAAAGTTTTTTATGGTGGAAACCCTTAAAGAAAAGATACCCAGATGGGATGTCTAAACTACAAGGAGTGTGAGTACTGGTACGCATGAGCGTATATTTTGTTTCATGAACTCAGTTCTTCCGCTGTATTTGATACACTCGCTCAAAGAAAACATTACAAGCTTCAGTTTGCACCCCTGGACGTAAGTCAGGTGTACTATTTATATATATTCTATACACACATTTTTATATATATATATATATATATATGTGAGAGGATCTGTTAAATGCTTGGAAATGAATCATCACTACAACTGTAGTCGCATTTTATCGCAATTTAATTTCTGTGCATTGTGGCTAAGACGCATGCTCAGTCCACCGATAATTGCTAAACCGTCAACATCGAAATAGCGACCTCATCTGAATCAGGCCCATAGATTGTAAGCTCCGCTGGGGCATGGCCTGATGTCACTGAGTAAATATTCACTGTATAGTTCTGTGTAATATGTATATGCTATGTAAAGAACTGTGACTAATAAGTTATTTTATTTCCAGCAGATGGACGCACGAGCAGGAATGCCTTGGACGGAGATCTCATAGTATCTGCAGATAGTAAAATAGAAAATAACATCACACCGGACTATCCAGTAATCAACCCCGATACTCTAAATATACATCCAGTACCTCACAGTGCAGATATATCTGATTCTTATAATCAGCTGGACTGTTCTCCTAATACCTCAGCTTTTGTTACACATAGTGCAGCTCATACACCTGCTACAATATTTCCCTGTTCTGTGTGTGGGAAATGTTTTACATATAAATCGAGTCTTACTAGACATGAGAGAACTCACACAGGTGAGAAACCATTTCCATGCTCTGAGTGTGGGAAATGTTTTACAGTGAAAAAAGATCTTGTTAAACATCAGAGAAGTCACACAGGTGAGAAACCATTTCCATGCTCTGAGTGTGGGAAATGTTTTACATATAAATCACGTCTTGTTGAACATCAGCGATATCACACAGGTGAGAAACCATTTCCCTGTCCTGAGTGTGGGAAATGTTTTACCAAAAAATCACATCTTGATAAACATCAGAGAAGTCACACAGGTGAGAGGCCATTTCCATGTTCTGAGTGTGAGAAATGTTTTACAGATAAATCAACTCTCGTTACACATCAGAGAATTCACACAGGTGAGAAACCATTTTCATGCTCTGAGTGTGGGAAATGTTTTACAGATAAATCAGCTTTTGGTAAACATCAGAGAATTCACACAGGTGAGAAACCATTTTCATGCTCTGAGTGTGGGAAATGTTTTTCACGGAAATCAAAACTTATTGCACATGCGAGAATTCACACAGGTGAGAGACCATTTCCATGTTCTGAGTGTGGGAAATGTTTTACAGATAAATCAGCTTTTGGTAAACATCAGAGAATTCACACAGGTGAGAAACCATTTTCATGCTCTGAGTGTGGGAAATGTTTTACCTATAAATCACACCTTGTTGATCATCAGAGAAGACACACAGGTGAGAAACCATTTCCCTGTCCTGAGTGTGGGAAATGTTTTACCAATAAATCACATCTTATTATACATCAGAGAAGTCACACAGGTGAGAAACCATTTCCCTGTCCTGAGTGTGGGAAATGTTTTACCAATAAATCACATCTTGTTATACATCAGAGAAGTCACACAGGTGAGAGGCCATTTCCATGCTCTGAGTGTGAGAAATGTTTTACAGATAAATCAGCTCTCGTTATGCATCAGAGAACTCACACAGGTGAGAAGCCATTTCCCTGCTCTGAGTGTGGGAAATGTTTTTCAGTGAAAAAAGATCTTCTTAAACATCAGAGAAGTCACACAGGTGAGAAACCATTTCCATGCTCTGAGTGTGGGAAATGTTTTCCACAGAAATCAAATCTTATTGCACATGTGAGAATTCACACAGGTGAGAGACCATTTCCATGTTCTGAGTGTGGGAAATGTTTTACAGATAAATCAGCTCTTGTTACACATCAGAGAATTCACACAGGTGAGAGACCCTTTCCATGTCCTGAGTGTGGGAAATGTTTTTCAGTGAAAAAAGATCTTGTTGAACATCAGAGAAGTCACACAGGTGAGAGGCCATTTCCATGCTCTGAGTGTGGGAAATGTTTTGCACAGAAATCATATCTGGTTATACATCAGAGACGTCACACAGGTGAGAAACCATTTCCATGCTCTGAGTGTGGGAAATGTTTTTCAGTGAACAAAGATCTTGTTAAACATCAGAAAAGTCACAGGTGAGAAACCATTTCCATGCTCTGAGTGTGAAAGCAGTTCTTGTTAGACATCAGATTTCACACCTATGAGCTGATACAAAATGGTTGTAGCAACACTCCAGCTACACACTATTTTAACATTTTAAGTTAACCATCCACAGATTATTGGAATTTGTGTCATTAATATAAGACTAGAATAGATCACTCAGGTGAAACTTGCAGTATTGTCTTTATTCAATTAGATATTAGCACCAATCTCTGCAGTAATAACAGACCACATTGTTATATAGGGTCTACATGTTATGCATTTCAGTCATACAATTAAAGATTACATGCATTATAATATTTTACATTTGTTTTATTATGGAAACTTATGAATAGAATCCAGCTTTTTGCTGCTTTGGAATGGTGGATTAATCATGACAAACGCAGTACAAAGTATTTCTTGGAGGTGGTTAGAAAACAAATATATATTTTTTTGTAAATAGCTTTCTCTTTACTGTCTTGCAATTTAATAAAAAATATATATTTTTTCCTTTTTAGGAGAAATAAGCAAACTAATGGCATTTTCTTGAAAATTTTCTTGAAAAAGTAATTGTTTTGGCACTGTCTAAATAATACAAAAGAAATAATTTAATAACGCTTACATAATGTATACAATACAAACTATATTAAAAATTCCATGCAATGAGCTGCTCCAAACTCTGTAAGGCAATCAGAAATTAACCAGTCTGCTTTACATAAAAAGATAATTAGATGAAAATTATATAGTCCAGGATCTGTAAGAAATGTTGGTCCAATATAGGGATCTGCTAAAAGTGTACACATAGACCCGGCATCCCGATCGAAGGTAAGCCGGGTGCGAACAGCCATGGGGGGAGGTTAGGCTAGGGGCTCCTGGGGGGACTTAGGGTTAGGCACCCCCCTAGGAGGGTTAGACTAGGGGAAGGGCAGGTTAGGGTTAGGCACCCCCCCAGGAGGGTTAGGCTAGGGGAAGGCACCCCCCTGGTGACAGGTTTAGGCTGTGGGGAAGAGGGGGATAGGTTTAGGCACTTACTGTGGGAGTTATGGTTAGGCACTTGGGGAGGTTAGGGTTAGGCACCCCTAAGGGAGGGTTAGCGGAGGGGATTAGTAAATAGTAAAAATACTTACCTGTTGGGGTCTTCCAAAATCAGGATTCGAACCGCCGGACATGCGATCCCGGACTGCCCACCAGTGAGTATCTGTGCAGCTTTCAACTCCAGCATTACCCGTGCATGCATGATCGCACAACACCCGTTTGGTGGATACATCATAATACAGACTGTATTAACCAGAGATACACTTACAGACAAGTACTATTATATGTGGCAGTAAAAAGGATGTAACATTGGTGCCCTTTGCCTATATAGGAACTGGCATCAGAAAAGTGAGTAACTATTTTATTGCATGAACCAGAAATAACCTTTTGGCAGATACCTATATAGGACCAAAATTTGTTACAGGTCATGGACTCTTAATAATTATCCTTTTTTATGTGTGGATGATGGGTGTTTATTTTTGATTGCCTTACAGAGCTTGGAGCAGATCATTAGACTGAATTTTCAATATAATTTGTATTGTATACATTATATATTAGTTATTAAATTATTTATTTTACTAATTGTGTGGTTTCTCAAACAAGCGCTCCATCTACATTTTTTCTGATCATCTCTTTTAGCAGGTAAGCAGATCCTGCTGGTGGAGCTGCCAGTTTGAGTCTAATTTATATAGACTGATTGAGGGGCGCTCCTGCTTTCTTTTTATAAATAATACAAGACAGAAAGACAATTATTGTCGGCACTTGTCACCGCCACTGCAAATCTGTATTATCTAGCAAATGGCTCCATGATCATGTTCATATTTTCATTATAACATCTAAGCTCGTAGCTCAACGTCCAGGGCTCCTCATCATCTGCAAGTTCCTACTCTATGAAATACGCCTCATACCCCATTAATATGCAAGTCAGATGCACGCACCTCCCAGATACAGAGGATAACATCTAGGCAAATGCTGGCATGTGATCCCTCTGTATTCATTAATGGCATTAATAGTGTCACACAGCCGGTACCATGTATAATATGGATAACACCACCCATAGGCCTGTTTCCCTTCTGTTAGTGCATCAATAATTACTGACATTGAAATGTAAGAAGCCCAGAAAGTGTTAGAATAGGCTCAGAGGGGAAGCGGGGTAAAGGATGGAGCATGTGGTTATTATAGGAAAAATGTAAGGTTAGCGGGTGCTGCAGGGTTTATTCTCACACCTGCAATAGGCCTAAAATGTTACACCTTCTCTTTGGACTTGATGCAGAAAGTGAAGGATATTTGTTTAGTATACAATATCGCCCGTCATTGACATATTGAACACAATAATTAATGCTCATATGACCTCGGCACACAGGAAACTGATGGTTTTTGGTCTCGTTATTAAAAGAAAATTATTTGCCTCAGACAGTTACATTTATTGTACAAACACACTCAGCACCATAGGTGCAATACATTTAAAATTGTCCACTGGTTAGTGTAAGATTTTTTTTTTATCTACTCTGCTAAAGAGTCTCCTTATAAAGCATTTTCAACCATTATGGTCTTTGTCAAGGCCTTGATAGAACACAGTCGTTGAAATGCGTCGGCAGGTGAGGGTGGTTCTTTATCACAACAAGCTCCCTTCCGGAGGATAGCAGGAGAGGCAGCATAGTATAGCCAAAATACCGGGGTGTAGCATTGTGACAGTTTATACTCTCTTTGCGCTCACAACAGCCTGAATTTGGTAGGCAGACCTGTAAAGACTTATTGTATGCTGTAATTGTTTTTTTTTAATTTTAAGTATGATTGGTGTGATTTATTTTTGTGCTTTCTGTAATAAATCTGCAATATATGAGATGCTCTGTTATTTTTTCTGTTAAAAAATTGGGATGTTTTGGAGAAACTTTTTAGGTATGAAGACAGAGTTTTTGTAGACCAGACTGAGAGGTGAGGGAGCTGGAAAAGTTACATATTATACATCACTCTCATATGACTGAGACAGTAAGTACATTACCATACAGGGTGACCAGCCTCTGAGAGGTGAGGGTGCTGGGAAAGTTACATATTATACATCTCTCTCATATCATCACTGAGATAGTAAGTAGATTACCATACAGGGTGACCAGACTTTGAGAGGTGAGGGTGCTGGGAAAGTTACGTAGTATACATCGCTCACATATCATCACTGAGATAGTAAGTACATTACCATACAGGGTGACCAGTCTCTGAGAGGTGAGGGAGCTGGGAAAGTTACATATTATACATCACTCTCATATCACTGAGATAGTAAGTACATTACCATACAGGGTGACCAGACTCTGAGAGGTGAGGGAGCTGGGAAAGTTACATATTATACATCGCTCTCATATCATCACTGAGATAGTAAGTACATTACCATACAGGGTGACCAGACTCTGAGAGGTGAGGGAGCTGGGAAAGTTACATATTATGCATCACTCTCATATCATCACTGAGACAGTAAGTACATTACCATACAGGGTGACCAGACTCTGAGAGGTGAGGGAGCTGGGAAAGTTACATATTATACATCACTCTCATATCATCACTGAGGTAGTAAGTTCATTACCATACAGGGTGACCAGTCTCTGAGAGGTGAGGGTGCTGGGAAAGTTACATATTATACATCACTCTCATATCATCACTGAGATAGTAAGTACATTACCATACGGGGTGACCAGACTCTGAGAGGTGAAGGAGCTGGGAAAGTTACATATTATACATCACTCTCATATAATCACTGAGATAGCAAGTACATTACTATACAGGGTGACCAGACTCTGAGAGGTGAGGGTGCTGGGAAAGTTACATATTATACATCACTCTCATATCATCACTGAGATAGTAAGTACATTACCATACAGGGTGACCAGACTCTGAGAGGTGAGGGTGCTGGGAAAGTTACATATTATACATAGCTCTCATATCATCACTGAGATAGTAAGTACATTACCATACAGGGTGACCAGACTCTGAGAGGTGAGGGTGCTGGGAAAGTTACATATTATACATAGCTCTCATATCATCACTGAGATAGTAAGTACATTACCATACAGGGTGACCAGACTCTGAGAGGTGAGGGTGCTGGGAAAGTTACATATTATACATCACTCTCATATCATCACTGAGATAGTAAGTTTATCAGTAACAGCCACGCGGGGAATTGGCCGGGGCTCCTGCATCACTGAGGCCGATCTCTCAGGGCTGGATGATGGAGGACACAATGTCAGAGGCTGTGACAGACGCACTATTTCTCCCTATGTACAGTATAAATGGACCAATTTCTGCATAAAGACTCACAGGAGGCGGCTCCGTCACATTACAGCAGCCATCACCTGCTCATACCTCACTTTCTGAAGATTGGGAGTCCGACAAAATGGTGATGTCTGCAACCACCAGATAGTCAGTGACAGGCAGCCCCTACAGCTTGGTTTTATTCCTCTCATTGGTATTTGCACTGAAGATTCAGCATATATATATATATATATAACAAAGTTTCTTTTTCAGGGTCCATAGGGCTCCACAGGGAGATCTTGGGGTGTAGGTGGTGGATAAGGACACCGGGCACCATGCAATTAAAGCTTTAGCTCCCAGGATGCATCAGTCCATCCCCCTATAGCCCGCCCCTGAGCCAGAGGCTCCTCAGTTTCATCAGTGCCTGGCCGGGCTGGTCACCATTATGCAGTCGGTTGCTTAGGCAGCCCAGATAGCTTTTACTTTTATGATTTATTGATTTATTTTATTGTGAGCACGCAGAAGCAGAATGTCCACAGGACGTCTGCGTAGCCGGTCTTTCACCCCTCTGGGCGCCGCAACGCCAGTTTTAGCTGGTGCACTCGATGGGCATCCCGGGGTCTTAGCTAGCCGGCCCTGCGGACAGACCCAGACTGCAACCCGGACCTCAAGGGGACAGGTAATGCATTGGCAGTCATACCTCCGGCCTCAGGGGACAGACCGAAGGCGCAGAGGCTCTGTCCATCGTGATCGACTAGACCACCAGGGTTCATATGGATCCTGCATCCCGGTGGGTAAACAATCAGCATGGGGAGGTCCGTTTCCCCGTTAAATCGGCCCCTCAGCTCAGGGTGCCATTCCTCAGAGGACTCGCTTCCCTGAGCTGCTCTCCGACCATGCCCCCTCTGGTGTCTCCGGCGGCCATTTTCTCTAAGGCACAGCCGCAGTTCTCTCAGGGATATGCAGGGTCTGGTCCCCCTACATACCTCTCCCTGGAGTCAGTGTATGTAGCGCTATAGTGTTAGGATTTGCGGTTAGCAAATCATCTTGGTGGCAGTTCCCAGTCATAGTTGTTACCGGGATACTGCATCATGTCCTGTCCTTGTTCTGGCTTTTTGCAGGAAGCTGGAAATCCTGTCCTGTCTGTGTTTATATCATAGCCTGTCATTCATGTCTGTCTGTGTGTTTTGTATCATGTGCTTCACTAATTACTAGCTGTCTGGGTGCAGAGCTCAGGTGCACACATGCCTTTGATTAGGAAGTGCTCTCTCCAGGAATTGATTCTGATTGGACCCTGCTTTTAAGTTTCAGTCAGCCTTGCACTCCATGCCGGTTATACTGTCTGACAACCAGTGTATGCATATCTCTCTGAAGTCTGAACTTTTGCTGGTCTCCTCAAATTCCACAGTTCAAGTGTCCTGCACCTATCTGTCTGTTTAGTATTAGCCTGTGGAATATACTCTGCTGCTGCCTGTGGCACTTTCATTCCAGAGTCCAGCCAAGCTGTGTTAGTCTGCTTCCTGCCTGTGTTCTTGTGGTGCCAGAGTTCACCTGTCTGCCATATTGCTCCAGACACACCTCAGCCTGCATCTCATTCCGGCTGTCATAGCCGCACCGCGGCCTGCAAGGCTGCATCATAGCCTGCATCTCACCTCGGCTGTCATAGCCACACCACTGCCTGCAAAGCCACATCATAGTCTGCATCACATCTTGGCTGTCATAGCCGCACCACGGCCTGCAAGGCCGCATCATAGCCTGCATCTCATCTCGGCTGTCATAGCCGCACCACGGCCCGCAAGGCCGCATCATAGCCTGCATCTCATCTTGGCTGTCATAGCCGCACCACGGCCTGCAAGGCTGCATCATAGCCTGCATCTCACCTCGGCTGTCATAGCCGCACCACGGCCTGCAAGGCCGAATCATAGTCTGCATCACATCTCGGCTGTCATAGCCGCACCATGGCCTGCAAGGCTGCATCATAGCCTGCATCTCATCTCGACTGTCATAGCAGCACCGCGGCCTGCAAGGCCACATCATAGTCTGCATCACATCTTGGCTGTCATAGCCGCACCACGGCCTGCAAGGCCGCATCATAGCCTGCATCTCATCTCGGCTGTCATAGCCGCACCACGGCCCACAAGGCCGCATCATAGCCTGCATCTCATCTTGGCTGTCATAGCCGCACCGCGGCCTGCAAGGCTGCACCATAGCTTGCATCTCACCTCGGCTGTCATAGCCGCACCACGGCCTGCAAGGCGGAATCATAGTCTGCATCACATCTCGGCTGTCATAGCCGCACCACGGCCTGCAAGGCTGCATTATAGCCTGCATCTCATCTCGACTGTCATAGCAGCACCGCGGCCTGCAAGGCCACATCATAGCCTGCATCTCATCTCGGCTGTCATAGCCGCACCATGGCCTGCAAGGCCACATTATAGCCTGCATCTCATCTTGGCTGTCATAGCCGCACCACGGCCTGCAAGGCCGCATCATAGCCTGCATCTCATCTCGGCTGTCATAGCCGCACCACGGCCCACAAGGCCGCATCATAGCCTGCATCTCATCTTGGCTGTCATAGCCGCACCGCGGCCTGCAAGGCTGCACCATAGCCTGCATCTCACCTCGGCTGTCATAGCCGCACCACGGCCTGCAAGGCGGAATCATAGTCTGCATCACATCTCGGCTGTCATAGCCGCACCACGGCCTGCAAGGCTGCATTATAGCCTGCATCTCATCTCGACTGTCATAGCAGCACCGCGGCCTGCAAGGCCACATCATAGCTTGCATCTCATCTCGGCTGTCATAGCCGCACCATGGCCTGCAAGGCCACATTATAGCCTGCATCTCATCTTGGCTGTCATAGCCGCACCATGGCCCGCAAGGCCGCATCATAGCCTGCATCTCATCTTGGCTGTCATAGCCGCACCGCAGCCTGCAAGGCAGCATCATAGCCTGCATCTCATCTCGGCTGTCATAGCCGCACTGCAGCCTGCAAGGCCGCATCATAGCCTGCATCTCATCTCGGATGTCATAGCCGCACTGCGGCCTTCAAGGCCGCATCATAGCCTGCATCTCATCTCGGCTGTCAGCCACACCACGGTCCGCAAGCCCGCATCATAGCCTGCATCTCATCTCGGCTGTCATAGCCGCACTGCAGCCTTCAAGGCCGCATCATAGTCTGCATCTCACCTCAGCTGTCATAGCCGCACCACGGCCTGCAAAGCCACATCATAGTCTGCATCACATCTCGGCTGTCATAGCTGCACCACGGCCTGCAAAGCCGCATCATAGACTGCATCTCATCTGTCATAGCCGCACCATGGCCAGCAAGGCCACATCATAGCCTGCATCTCATCTTGGCTGTCATAGCCGCACCACGGCCTGCAAGGCCGCATCATAGCCTGCATCTCATCTCGGCTGTCATAGCCGCACCACGGCCTGCAAGGCTGCATCATAGCCTGCATCTCATCTCGGCTGTCATAGCCACATCATAGCCTGCATCTCATCTCGGCTGTCATAGCCGCACCACAGGCCGCATCATAGCCTGCATCTCATCTCGGCTATCATCGCCGCACCACGTCCCGCAAGGCCGCATCATAGCCTGCATCTCACCTCGGCTGTCATAGCCGCACCACGGCACGCAAGGCTGCATCAAAGTCTGCATCTCATCTCAGCTGTCATAGCTGCACCTCAGCCTGTAGGCTGCTTCCTAGCCATGTGTTACCCGGCTCTCAAAGACGCATATCAGCCCAAAGACTGCAACTCAGCAAAGTGTCACTTGGCTCTCAAAGCCGCATCCTGGCTGTCTAAATCGCCCCACGGCCTCAAGGTCATCTAGTACCTTGTATCTATTTTGTTGTGTCCGTCTTGTTCTTGTTTTTTGTCAGTCTTGTCATCGTCTATTCTTGTCTTGTCCAGTCTTGTCTGTATCTTGCTACATATCAGTCCAGGTCGCTCCTGCCCTGCAGCAATTAGTATTGTCGTGCCACTCATTGCCTGACTACCCAGCTGCACCACTGTCCCTGGACATTCCTGAGACCCATTATCTGTCGCTGCTGGTGTATCCTGTCATTTAAGCCTGTTTCAATACCATTACCTGCAGCCTCACTCCAGTTAGCCAGTTGTGGAAGGACTGCCACATCACCATCCTGTCTTGTCCTAGTCAGCAGTCCTGCGGTCTCTTGCCGGTTGTGTAAGCCTCCACTGCTGGAGGCATAAATCCCGGCGGCCACCTAAGTACTGGTGTGTAAATAATTCACTAAGGGAACAGCGGGTGGCTGTTATTGGTGGAAGATCCTCTCCCTGGCTCTACTGGTCTTACACAACCGTGCGTGAACCGTAACATATAGCCTACCTGACACAGCGTCTGTGTAGTTGATTGTAGTGCCAGTTTGCAGTTATTTCTTCATTGCTTGTGACTTATGCTAGTGCTGCCTGTCTGTTTCTCTCATTTACTGTCAGCATATATCTTCTCTTTTTCTCTGACTTTTGACCTAACATACAGGTGTATTCAGGGGTTTTCCTGTGCCTTACATCTATAGAACTAAGTATATGTGAGGTTTGTCACATACAGTTGTTCGTTGCACTGTGCCATATTTGGGCTGGGTGCGCCTGCAGCTTACCCAAGCATAAGACAGGACCAGTATATTGCATTTTTTTTTTTAAATCAGTATTTTTTTATTGATTTTAAAATAACATACACTATACTAAAAAAACACAATATACCAAATATAATGTGGCAAGCATGAGAAAACATATGGCAGTCAATATATAAAGAAATTTTTTCTACTATGTAAAAGTGAAAATTTGTCCTTTTTTCTTTCTATACAAATCCACAGTTTACAAGGCAAGATCGTGAAATTTTACATACGAGCGTATTAAAACACGGCAGAGGCAACTAAAAAAATTTGAAATCGAAATGAATTACTGTTCATTTTTAATTAATTAAAACCCACAATTTTTGCATAGCATTCGCCCTCTACAGGTCAGGTACGGAATTAGAAAAGGATTTAGCTTATCTACTATTTTTCTTTTCTATCTCTACTATATAAAAGCGAAAATTTCTCCTTCTGTCTTTCTATACTAATCCACAGTTTACAAGCCACTGTTACAAGCCAAGATCTCTCATGGTTCTACACCTAAAACACCAAAGAAGAATAAAAGCATTGTCCTGATTGGTTTATTGTTATATGCAGATTTGGAAACCATTCTTCTTGGGCCATCTGCAAGGTCAAGAATAAAAATATTAAAATTTAATTTTTGTTTCATTTCATAATTTAATTTTATAACATGCATTTTACTACATACTAAGGAATTATGGTATTTTATTCTGTAGCATATAATCTAAGTCTCTGAACATCATTTACTATGGCTCTCGCATGGAGTTTACAGTTACTTTTAAATGCTGTCTGAATTTATAACCACTATTGATATTAAGACAGGCTTATTATGAGTCTGAATATCGTAAAAATTGCTATCTGCATCCATGAGGAGAGATCCATTTGATTTACACTCAGGCCCATAAAGATGGTAACTATACTGGGATGCAAAAATGCAGTTCTCCAGCACAAATATTTATACTTGCTCATGCATCAGCTTACACAGCTAGATGGTGTCAACCGTGGCAACCAAACATTTTTGTCTACCTCCTTGGTTGCTGGACCGCACTATGGAACGTACAGAGGCTACTTCCGGTTCATTCCTTTGTCAGCCCCTGAAGGGTAAAACCGATTGGATGAATCTTATACACCATGGAGACCCTGAATGCCGAAAACAGCAGCACAAGGAATATGACGATTGTTATGATGACGATTGATCAAGTCATCATAACAATATTTGACAGTCCGATTTATCTACAGTCTGCATTTATTTACAATCTGCATTGAATGTCACATTATATGGCGTCGTTATATGTCTTTCTATATATATTTTATTTTGGTTTCCAGAATAGATGTGATATTATATTGATTAGTACTAATAGGTGTGGTATATTCACCCATATTCAAAACTATCATTTTTTTTTGCGCACATTTTACCTATATTATACCAACAGTAATTGCTCTGTCATGGCATATGGAGGCTCAGGCCTACTAGATGAGGGACTTCTTTCTCAAGCGGAGAGTGGGGCAATTTCTTTTACTGATGATGAAATCAGTAAAGTATTATTTGATAAATTAGATTTCAACACTTTGCCAGCTGAAACATGTGCCGATCTTTTCCATAGAGTATTGAGGCTTCAGAGGAGAGAAATTGATCTACAATTGAATGGACAATTTCTCTCTGAATATCATCGCCGTAAACAGATACTACGAGGATTCAGAATACATAATGTTCCAACATTAGGAAGAAATAACCCTGTGTTTTGTAGCAGGTGGTGTGCAGTATTAAATAAATGCTCATTAGATTTGATGGTCCTTGTAATAGAGGAGGTTGGCAGTGAGTTGAAGGTTTTGATTGAAATTGAGCAAGCTAATATTGTTACGTTACCTACATTACGTGAGGATAAAGGCACTAATTGGCTTGAGAGATTGCAGACACAAGTTGAGAATTATAAAAGAGATTTAACCTCCTTTAAATGGAAGAAACTTGATGTAGTCACTCTAGACTACCAAAACCACACCATTTACCGGCGGTTATTGGGTGATAACAATCAACCCAGATCTGGACAACAGGGGTATTTGAAAAAACGTAGACGGATTCCACATATTCCCTTTGAATCTGGGTCATCACTTTCGACCTCGGACACTGATGCCAACTTTGAGTCACAGAAATCTGGTGGCCATTTTTTAGATTCAGGTCTGAATCAGGAGTATATTCCTCCCAATATAGACGACGAAAGAATCGCAGACCGCACCCACGGAGGGGTAGTCACAAGGAGAAGGCAAAGGGGACGACGGATTTAAATTCTGTGTTTAATCTATCAAGTCAGATTCTTGATGAAAACCAACTGAGTGTGCTAGCTAAATGCCTCTCATATGTCCCGACATATAAACATAGTGATTTTAAGAGAACAGTAGACATTTATTAGAATGGTTACAAATGAAATGAAATCCCATGAAGTACCAAGAATATACAACAATCTAAACACTATGGAAGAGCAGGCACTGCATTCCCTTGTTGAAAACCCCAATCTAGTTATTAGACCTGCTGATAAGGGTGGAGCGGTGGTGGTACAAGATTGGGCTGATTACGACGCCGAAATCATGATGCAGTTGGCTGATGATAAGATTTATCATGTGGTTATGAGACCAGTTGATAGGATTAAGGCGTCAGTTGACATTAGATTACAAAATGCTTTGGTACAAGGATGGATCGATGATGATGAATTTCACTTCCTCACGGTAGACAAACCACGTTGTCCCATATTATACACATTACCCAAGATCCATAAGACTGTTGAAAAACCACCTGGCAGACGAATCATTTCTGCACAAGGTTCGGTCCTACAGCCTTTAGCTATATTCATTGATAATGAACTGCAACCACTAGTGAGTCAAAATGATACTTACCTTAAAGACACGGGACATCTGTTAGATTTATTGGGCAATGTGAGAGAACTGAATGATGTCATATTAGCAACCATGGACGTCAAGTCATTGTACATGGTCATCCCACATCAGGAAGGCCTAGAATCTCTGAGAGAAGCATTGATGGTCCGCACATCTAAGTGCATACCTACTGAATTTTTGATTGAACTGGCAAATTTAGTATTATGTGAAAATCATTTCCAATATAAGGACAAATTCTATTTACAAATATCCGGGACGGCGATGGGCTCGAATCTAGCACCGTCATACGCTAATCTTTTTATGGCCAAATATGAGAGAGAACATATCTCACTATATGGAGAACATATTGTATTTTACAGACGGTTCATTGACGATATTTTTCTGATATGGCGTGGCTCATCTCAAGGTTTCAAACATATGGTTAATAATCTAAATACATTAGTAAGTCCCATACGCTTCACTTTTGAAGCTGATACTAGATCCATCAACTTTTTGGATGTCAACATCAGTGTGATTGATGGAAAACTAGTTACATTATTATTTAGGAAACCAACAGATAGGAACCTGGCTTTATTGCCCACCAGCCATCACCCCACAGCCTTAAAGGATAATTTGCCGGTATCACAATTCCTGAGAGTTATGCGGATTAACACTTCAACTGAAATGAGAGAACTACAGTTGCAGGAAATGAATACTAGATTTCTTGACAGAGGATATCGGCCATCAACATTGTATAGATGTCTGAGAAAAGCCAATTGTATCTTTAATAACGTCTCTGACAAAGTGACCCCTAAAGCAGCCAAGGAGCAACGGATGACCTACACCACTACCTTTGATGGCAATGCTGGACGGACTCAAAAATCTATTAAAAAATTTTGGCCCATATTACAAAGTGATAAGTCACTTCCTTTTCAACACATGCCACCACCGATGATGGCGTACCGCCGTGGCCCGAATTTAAGACAGATGCTAATGAGGCCAACTACATATCCAGGCAAAAAGAGTATAAGTAATAAGTATCAAATTTATTACTATTCAGACCGGGAAGCTATTCTTGTGGGGGTTGTATAACATGTGCATCCATGGTAGAAGGGCCCACTTTTCCACATCCCCAATTTGGGTACAAAGATTCCCATTAAGTACAGATTACATTGTGCTTTGGACCATCTTATATATATCCTCATATGTCCTTGTGGCCTATATTATGTGGGCTTGACCGCCCGGAGATTCAGAGATAGGATGGCCAATCATCGAGCATCCATTAGGGCAGCTTTGCAAATGGGTAAAAGTGATAAGCCTGTGGCCAGACACTTTGTTGAAAAATTACACCCAGCCACATCTTTACGTTGCAAATTAATAAATTGGATTCCCCCGGATGTTGGGCATGATCGGATTTTACGCCTAAAAAGAAGAGAAAGTTTTTGGATACACAAACTTGACACAGTGATGCCTCGAGGGCTCAATGAGTATAATCCTTTAGGAGTGTTCCTGTAGTTCTATTCTTTATATTTGGTTGGTATTAAAATCATACTGACCTCTTTTCACATTCTTTTTCACTAAGTGGTGAAATTTGAGTTCCCTATTTAATCAATACATATATTCTGGCAAACAGATCCAAAAGTAAGGCTGCATAAGTTATTCTTTAAAATATTCATTTAGTGTCTGTAATAGTGTTTTTAAGTCTTTTAAATGATATTGTTCATGCAGTCTTGTATATTTGTATTATTGTACTGACAGACTGTCAGTCATATCAGGTTCCTGTAATCTTTTTGTGTGTGTTACATTATCCCACTAACCATGTGACTGAGAAGTCACATGATCGCTAGTAACAGCTGCTTAGACGAGGCGTGCGTGTCATCCTGACACGCGGAAGTCAGACAAGTGATGACCACTTCCGGTTGGACGGCTTTTTAGCCGCGACGGAGTAGGAGGCTTTACATCCACGAGGGTACAAGCTTGTACCCGCGGCGGTGTATGGCCAGTGACAGCCCACGATATACATATGTATCTTGGGGTAAGTTTTTTGGCGCATACTGTCTGATGCTTATATTATGCCCACATTATGCACGTCAGTTGGCCTTATACATGATTACCATTATGCTGCATTTTTTTAGGTCTTATGGTCTAGGCTTGGACCTAACACTTATTTGGCCTATATGAGATGTCTTTTCTTTAGACCATTTAACCATACCGTCGCTGGAAGTTACTAGAGGTATTGTAATATTATATCATTCGGCAGTCTGCATGCTGGGAGCACAGGCAAATTGGTAGCTCTACAGATAATTATTGCACTTTGGTGCGGTGTTAGGGCCTGATTCAGAGCCGCTCGTAAGCGGCCGCTCGTTCGTTCTGACCGATGTTCGCACATCTGCGCATGCGTACGGATTGTAATACGCATGCGCGAACCAGTCAGTGCGGCCAAAAATCGTTTGTTCGCTATATAGCGAATGCCTGCTACTTTGAGTGACAGAAAGAGGCGTATGTGGGTGGTAACAGGGGAAGGTGCTTGAAAACGGGGAGTGGAAATCAGAACGCAGGCGTGCTTAAAGGTCAAAACGGGCGTTTTAAGGGAGTGCATAATTAATACAGCAGCGTCACTGACCACGTCACTTGTTTTTTTTTTTTACCCCGAACTGATCGCAAAATAGCGGTTGAAAAAACCAGCCACAAGAATAGCGAGCAGTTCATACGCTGTACGATGTACTCGATTAATCTAATAAATAGCGGACATGACGTAGGATGCGAGCGGCCAGGGGGCGTATTTTTCAAAATTACAACCACAAGTTTTGCTCGCTCGTTCAGACTTAGAGGCGTGAACAGACCGCAATTAGCGAACGGTTCATTTGAATAGCCACCCCTTGTTTTAAAACGAACGACTGCAAATAGCGAGCGGCTCTGAATCAGGCCCTTAGTCCACATTTTGATATTTATACACAGATATATTCTGTATCAATGGTAGCACTTGGGTTTTACAGGAGCCTGATAGGTTATTTTGGTTTTTTTCTTATTCTCCACAGATGTATAACATTATTGTCTGAACACAACATTACTGTCATATGATTGTATTGAGGTCTTGAAAAAGGTCCAGATGTGTACCGAAACGTCGACCATAATCATATTCTTCTGATCAAGCCGTATGATGAATAAAGTTTGAGATGATATATTGAATGGCGAGTGCATCCTTCCTTCTAGGAAATCCATGTCTATATATATATATATATATCTGTATATATATATAAATATAGTAGTATAGGTATATATATATATATTAGTTGGTACATATAGTAGCAGTATAGGTGTGTGTATTTATATATATATATATATATATATTAGTTGGTTCATATAGTAGCAGTATAGGTGTATATATATATATAAATATATTAGTTGGTACATATAGTAGCAGTATAGGTGTATATATATATATATATTAGTTGGTACATATAGTAGCAGTACAGGTAAGATATATATTAGTTGTTACATGTAGTAGCAGTATAGGTGTGTATATATATATAATATGAGATATGGTAAGAACTTACCCTTGTTATCTCTATTTCTACGAAGTCCATAGGGTTCCACAGGATACCTTGGGGTATAGGTGTGACGTCAGTCGCAGGGCACCAAAGAGTTAAGCTTTCAGCCTCCCAGGATGCACTAGGTCCCCCTCCTATACCCCGCCCCCGAGCCAAGGCATCTCAGTTAGTTACCAAGCCATAGGCCGGAGGAGAAGGAAGAGAGAGAACAAAGATCTGGACACATACAAGAATCACATTCTCACCAGAGGGAGACGGAAAACCGGTGACCAGAGCAAAGCCCATCTGCAGCACAGGTGCGACAGGGCGGGAGTCCTGTGGAACCCTATGGACTTCGTAGAAATAGAGATAACAAGGTTAAGTTCTTACCATATCTCATATTTTCTACTTCAGGGTCCATAGGGTATCCACAGGATACCTTGGGGATGTCCCAAAGCAGTATCCTTTAAGGGTGGGGATGCTCCTGTGCAGAAAGGAGAATCCGCCGCCCGAAGGAAGCATCCTGAGAGGCGAAGGTGTCAAACCTGTAATACCTCACGAAGGTATGGACAGAGGACCACGTAGCAGCCTTGCAGATCTGGACTGCAGAGGCACCACGTCGAGCTGCCCACGAAGGACCCACAGACCTAGTGGAATGAGCCTTCAGAGAAGGAGGAACCGGTAGGCCTTCATGAAGATAAGCTTCAGAAATAGCCATACGGATCCAGGCTGCCAAAGTTTGCTTTGAAGCAGGCCAACCCTTTTTACAGAAGCCATAGAGGACAAACAAAGCGTCCGACTTCCTAAACGAAGAAGTGCGGTCAACATAAGCCCTTAAGGCCCGCACAACATCCAAAGAGGCCTCACCCACGGAAAGACCCGGTGAGTTAAAGGCCGGAACAACGATTTCCTCGTTAACATGAAACTGGAAAACAACTTTGGGAAGAAACTCGGGCCGAGTGCGGAGTACTGCCCTGTTCCCATGAAAAACCAAGAAAGGGGGTCTACAAGAAAGAGCCCCTAACTCAGAAACACGTCTGGCCGAAGCAATAGCCAGAAGGAAAACAGTCTTAGCTGTTAGCCATTTAAGATCCACTGATCCCAGTGGTTCAAACGGCGGTCCTTGGAGAGCCCTCAGGACCACAGCCAAATCCCAAGGCACCACAGGTGGAACAAAGGGCGGCTGAATGCGGACAACACCTTGCATAAAGGTGCGCACATCCGGGATTGTAGCAATCCTACGGTGAAACCAGACAGACAGGGCCGAAACCTGTACCTTCAAAGAAGCAAGGCGAAGCCCATGATCTAGTCCCGCTTGCAGGAAGGCGAGAATCCGAGACAGACGAAACTCCCGCGGTGCATAACCTCTCGGTTGACACCACTGGAAGAACGTATGCCACACGCGATGGTATATCCTCGCGGAAGACGGTTTCCGAGCTCGCAACATGGTACGCACCACAGAGCTGGAAAACCCCCAGGACCTCAGCATGGCCGTCTCAACAGCTGAGTCAGGTCCGGGTGACGACAAGGACCCTGAGACAGGAGGTCCGGTCGTAGTGGCAACCGCAGAGGACTGTCCACGGACAGACCCTGAAGGTCTGAGAACCAGTGCCGTCTGGGCCACGCGGAGCTATCAACAGGAGCGTCCCTCCTTCCTGTTTGAATTTCCGGATTACCCGTGGAAGAAGGGAGACCGGAGGGAACAGGTATGCGAACCGGAACGTCCACCGGACGGACAGAGCATCCACCAGAGATGCCCCATCGTCTCTTGTGCGAGACCCGTACACCGGCAACTTGTTGTTGTGCCGGGACGCCATGAGGTCGATCTCTGGAAGACCCCATCTGTCCACCAGTAGTTGAAAAACGTCCGGGTGCAGGGACCATTCCCCCGGATGAACGTCCTGGCGACTTAGAAAGTCCGCCTCCCAATTGAGCACTCCCGTGATGAAGACCGCTGATATGGCCGGAAGATTGCGCTCCGCCCAAACCAGGATCCGAGACACCTCTACGAGAGCCGCCCGGCTTCGGGTTCCTCCTTGCCTGTACCGGGTGACCCTGGAGAAACCGATGTGCCTGCTGGAGAGCATTGAAGACCGCACGGAGTTCCAAGATATTGATTGGAGCTCTGGAGATCCCGCCACCAATAACAGGTCGTCCAACATGCGGACTCCCTGCAGCCGCAGAGAAGCCGCCATGACCGCCATCACCTTGGTGAAAACACGTGGTGCTGTCGCCAGGCCAAAAGGTAACGCCCGAAACTCGAAGTGGTCGCTGCGGATTGCAAACCTGAGGAACTGTTGATGGCGCAAAAGAATAGGGACATGCAGGTAAGCGTCCTGTATGTTCAATGACACCATGTAGTCCCCAGGTTCCAGTGCCAGAATGATGGACCGTAGGGTCTCCATCCGAAACTTCGGTACCCGCAAAGACTTGTTGAGTGCTTTGAGGTTGAGAATCGGACGAAAGGACCCATTGGGTTTCTGTACCAAAAAAAGATTTGAGTAGAAACCCTGGCCCCTCTGGGAGAATGGAACAGGCACTATAACTCCAGCCTGGAGCATAGTGTGCAATACCTTCCGCAGCTCCGTAGCCTTGTTCCGGTCTGATGGTAGACCCGTGGTGAAGAATCGAGCCGGGGGTCTGTGCCGGAAGGAGAGGGCGTACCCGTGGGAGACCACCTCCAGAACCCAAGTGTCTGTCGTAGTGACCGACCAACACTGGGCGAACTGCAGCAGGCGGCCTCCCACCCTGGGATCCCCCAAAGGGAGGCCCGGACCGTCAGGCCGCAGGCTTGTCATCTGGCTTGGGGGCCGGACGTCTGGTACTCCATGCCTGCTTCCGGGGCTTGACCGATTTCCTAGGGCCAGCCTGACGAGGAAACGACTGTGGTTTGGGCCTGCCCTGGGCCCTAGATGACCGAAAGGACGATGGTCCAGAACCAGAAGGAGCAGCGGCCGACGGGAGACAAGCCGATTTGGCTGCCGCCAGCGTGGCCACAATCTTATCCAGATCCGGACCGAAGAGAACTTCTCCGGTAAGCGGCAATGCTTCCAGACCCTTCTTGGAATCTGCGTCCGCCTTCCAGGATGGCAGCAACAAGGTGCAACGAGCAGTTACCGCTGCTGAAGAAATTCTAGACACCAGAGTACTAATGTCTAGAGCCACCTCGTTGATGTAGGTGGCCGAATCACGGAGATTGCCAATCAACTCCGCCTGTTCGGCCGGACAGTCGGAATCAAAAGAAGCCTCTAATGAATCCGCCCAGCGCTCCATCGCTCTGGCAACCCAGCAAATGGCCATAGCCGGACGTGCTGCCCCCCCCGCAAGGGAATAAGCGGACTTCAGGCAGATTTCCACCTTGCGGTCCGTAGCATCCTTAAGGGAGGACATGGATGGCATCGGCAATGTGGCACTACGGACAAGACGGGTCATGTGAGAATCCACCTGTGGAGGGGATTCCCACTTAGCAAAATAATTATCCGCAAACGGATAAGCCACCGCCAGGCGTCTCTGCGGCTGGTATCTTTTGCCAGGCTGTTTCTACGCCTCCTCTAAATGGTCCACCAACTGACCCGAAAGAGGAAAGACTGTGGCATCGCCCTTCACGTCTTTGAAAAAGGCATACTTAGACTTAGCCGCTGGGGGAACTTCGTCCTCAATCACCAAGGCTGTGCGGACCGCCCGAATAAGTCCAGGAATATATACTTTGGACTTAGCATCAGCGTCCTTAGTATGGAGAGGTTCCTGATCGTAAGGATCCAGAATCTCCCCATCATCAGACGTCCCTTCGTCATCCTCATAAGGAGTGGACAGAGACGCCACCGGCCGTTTATGAGGCCGCATCACAGACTCCCCTTGCAACACATCCGACAAGTGCTGTACAGAACTCGTCAGGGAGTTAACCCACGCTGGCTCCTGAGAAACCGGGAAATAGGGAGACTGTGGGGTACCACCAATTGTCGTGGGAAACCCTGCATGGGTGACGACACCACAGACTGCTGGGACAATCCCATCGGAGTAAACGCGGGCTGCGGAGCTAACTGGCCCACTAAAGCTGTTAGCGCCTGAGCGAAACAAGCCAAGGGCGGCTCCTGTACCGGTGCTGTAACCGTAAGAGGCCGCGCCATGGACAAACACTGCCGGCAAAGGCCCTCCGCGCTACCCTCCCCCTCCGCTAACGGTACTTTACACGTGGTACACTGTAGCCGGAGGGGAAAATCACTTTCAGACATGATGGCACCACGTATGTGACCCCTCTCACCAATTATATATTAAATAGGCGAGAGACCACCCTGCAGCACCGCACCGCAAGGGCTTAGCAGAAAGAACAGGGACAGTAATAAAGCTGACAGTCTTGAGAGAAGAAAAGTTACAGGCAGCAGCGCTAGCACAGTCACATACAATGCAAAGAAAATCAATTCCTGCACTAACAGCGCTGATCACTCAACTACACAGACACGGCCTGGTAGGACACAGCGCTGCATACACAGACCTGACCACAGCGGAGGAGAGGTATGCGGGGGGACCCAGACCACGATGCTTCCAATGCAGGCTTCCAGCAGCGTTCACCATGCTTCTGAAAAGATGGCCGCTGAGGAGCAGAGAGAAGGCTGGCCTGGGGGAGGAGCGCTGACACAGGGCCAGTCAGCACAGTGCAGAGAGGGCTGTGTGCAGCGGGGGAGGCGCCGGCTGTGAGACAGGGAAGGCGCGCTCCCCTGGCATGCATTTAACCCCTGGGACGCCGCAGCGCTACCGCTCTGCTGCGGTCCGCTGTCCCAGGGGGTAGTGGAAGCGCAGGTTGGTCGCCTGGCTCCACGCTGCAGCCAGTCCCCAGGGAGCCCCCTGCCTGGGGACTTAGGACCATGTGATCAGCGGGGACCCACCGCGGGACCCCGCTGCTTACCTCTGTCCCCCTTGAATCCGGCCATGGTCCGGAACATCTGGGGTCACCGCTAGCTGTGACCCCAGATGCCCACCAGCATCCCCGGATCAGTACCAGCGTTCTGGTACCGGCGGGATGTAGGGAAGACAGCATGGACGTCAGGACTGACTGTCCATGCTGTTCATCCAGATGTGCAGCCACAGCTGCATGAAGAAAAAGCTTCAGGGGCTCTTCTAGCCCCCACTCCAACAGGTGCACCCGACTCCGGCCGGGCACCAAACTAAACTGAGATGCCTTGGCTCGGGGGCGGGGTATAGGAGGGGGACCTAGTGCATCCTGGGAGGCTGAAAGCTTAACTCTTTGGTGCCCTGCGACTGACGTCACACCTATATACCCAAGGTATCCTGTGGATACCCTATGGACCCTGAAGTAGAAATATATATATATATATATATATATATTAGTTTGTACATATAGTAGCAGTACAGGTAAGATATATATTAGGTGGTACATATAGTAGCAGTATCGGTGTATATATATCAGGTGGTACAAATAGTAGTAGTACGGGTATATATAATAGGTGGTACATATAGTAGCAGTATAGGTATATATATTAGGTGGTACATATAGTAGCAGTACAGATATATATATATATACATATATATATATATTAGGTGGTACAAATAGTAGCAGTATAGGTATATATATATATAATAGGTGGTACATATAGTAGCAGTATGGGTATATATATTAGGCGGTACATATAGTAGCAGTACAGGTATATATATTAGTTGGTACATATAGTAGCAGTATGGGTATATATATATTAGGTGGTAGATATAGTAGCAGTATGGGTATATATATTAGGCGGTACATATAGTAGCAGTACAGGTATATATATATTAGTTGGTACATATAGTAGCAGTATGGGTATATATATATTAGGTGGTAGATATAGTAGCAGTATGGGTATATATATTAGGCGGTACATATAGTAGCAGTACAGGTATATATATATTAGTTGGTACATATAGTAGCAGTATGGGTATATATATATGAGGTACATACAGTAGCATTATAGGTATATATATAGTAGGTGGTACATATAGTAGCAGTATGGGTATCTATATATTAGGTGGTACATATAGTAGCAGTATGGGTATATATATATTAGGTGGTGCATATAGTAGTAGTATAGGTATATATATTAGGATATATATTAGTATAGTAGTATAAGTGTATATATAAATATATATTAGGTACATATAGTAGCAGTATAGGTATATATATGAGTTACATATAGTAGCAGTAGGGGTATATATATTAGGTGGTACATATAGTAGCGGTATGGGCATATATAAATATTACGTGATACATATTTAAACTGCCTGGTTTACTATCAACCAGTATATATCCTGCACTATAATACACAAGATAAGCGCAGCACTTTTTTTTCCGATATATATATGTTAGGCGGTACATACAGTAGCAGTAGGGGTATATATTAGGTGGTACATATAGCAGGTGTATAGGTATATATATAGGAGGTACATATAGTAGCTGTAGGTACATATATATAGGAGGCACATATAGTAGCAGTACAGGTATATATATATAGGAGGTACATATAGTAGCAGTAGGGGTGTATATATATATATAGGAGGTACATAAAGTAGCAGTATAGGTATATATATATATATGAGGTACATATAGTAGCAGTAGGGGTATATATATATATATTTATAATATATATATGAGGTACATATAGTAGCAGTAGGGGTATATATATATATAGGTGGTACATATAGGTCAGTAGGGGTATATACATATATAGGAGGTACATATAGTAGTAGGGTTATATATATAGAGGTACATATAGTAGTAGGGTTATATATATAGAGGTACATATAGTAGTAGGGTTATATATATGAGGTACATATAGTAGCTGTAGAGGTATATATGAGGCGGTAGTGAGAGCAGGATCCCGTGTCCGGGTACCAATGATCTGTCACCAGTAATATATTATACTGTGTGGATGACACATGGTAGATACAGGCAGTGACTGAGCTCTGGTCAGTATAAGGTGTGACAGGGAGACATGTAACTACCTCACACCAGGGCTGTGTAGTGTATACAGATGGGAGCTGGGCACTGGCTGTGAGGGAGGAATATAGCATGTACAGTATCATGTGTGTGTCATATATGTATATTAAGTGTGTCTCCATTATAGAAGTTTGGTCATCATCGCTCCCTAGCTCTCTATATGTAAGTAATTCCATCCCAGTAACCGCCCGAAAATGTCACACTGCAGACTCCGGCCTATGCGTTCCACTTGATTTCCGTGCGTGCCATCTGACTTTCCCACATTGCGTTCCACCTGACATCCGTGCAGTGCGTTCCACCAGACTTCCGGCCTTTGTGTTCCAAACACCGGAACTCTGTTTTCCTCAATCTCAACTTCCGGGTCACTGAGGACGGAGCGCAGAGAGATCATTATTCCACGCACAAGAGTCTGGCTGCCGGTAATTATGTTATTATTATACAGGGGGAGCAGCCTGTGGTCTCCTGGTATTATTATTATACAGGGGGAGCAGCCTGTGGTGTCCTGTTATTAATATACAGGGAGAGCAGCCTGTGGTGTCCTGTTATAATTATTTTACAGGGGGAGCAGCCTGTGGTGTCCTGTTATTATTATACAGGGGAGCAGCCTGTAGTGTCCTGTTATTTTTACTATACAGGGGAAGCAGCCTGTGGTGTCCTGTAACTATTATTATACAGGGGGAGCAGTCTGTGGTGTCCTGTTGTTATTATTATTATTATTATTATTATTATTATTATTATTATTATACTGGAGGAGCAGTCTGTGGTGTCCTGTTGTTGTTATTATTATTATACAGGAAGAGCAGCCTTTGGTGTCCTGTTATTTTTATACAGGAGGAGCAGTCTGTGGTATCCGGTTATTATTATTATACAGGAGGAGCAGTCTGTGGTATCCTGTTATTATTATACAGGAGGAGCAGTCTTTGGTATACGGTTATTATTATTATACAGGGGGAGCAGCCTGTTGTGTCCTGTTATTATTATTATACAGGAGGAGCAGCCTGTGGTGTCCGTTTATTATTAGTATACAGGAGGAGCAGCCTGTGGTATCCGGTTATTATACAGGAGGAGCAGTCTGTGGTGTCCTGTTATTATTATTATTATTATACAGGAGGAGCAGTCTGTGGTGTCCTGTTATTAGTATACAGGAGGAGCAGTTTGTGGTGTCGGGTTATTATTATTATACAGGAGGAGCCTGTGGTGTCCTGTTATTATTACACAGCAGGAGCAGTCTGTGGTCTCCTGTTATTATTAGTATACAGGAGGAGCAGTCTGTGGTATCCGGTTATTATTAGTATACAGGGGGAGCAGCCTGTGGTGTCTTGTTATTTTTGTTATTACACAGGAGGAGCAGCCTGTGGTGTCCTGTTATTATTAGTATACAGGAGGAGCAGCCTGTGGTGTCCTGTTATTATTATACAGGAGGAGTAGTCTGTGGTGTCCTGTTATTATTAGTATACAGGACGAGCAGCCTGTGGTATCCTGTTATTATTATTATACAGGAGGAGCAGCCTGTGGTGTCCTGGTATTATTATACAGGAGGAGCAGTCTGTGGTGTCCTGTTATTAGTATATAGGAGGAGCAGCCTGTGGTATCCTGTTATTATTATTATACAGGGGGAGCAGCCTGTGGTGTCCTGGTATAATTATACAGGGGGAGCAGTCTGTGGTGTCTGTTATTATTGTTATACAGGGGGAGCAGCCTGTGGTATCCGTTTATTATTATACAGGAGGAGCAGCCTGTGGTGTCCTGTTATTAGTATACAGGGGGAGCAACCTGTGGTGTCCTGTTGTTATTAGTATACAGGATGAGCAGTCTTTGGTGTCCTGTTATTATTATTATACAGGGGAGCAGCCTGTGGTATCCGGTTATTATTATTATACAGGAGGAGCAGCCTGTGTTGTCCTGTTATTTTTATTATTACACAGGAGGAGCAGCCTGTGGTGTCCTGTTATTTTTATTATTATACAGGAGGAGCAGTCTGTTGTATCCTGTTATTATTATACAGGAGGAGCAGTATGTGGTGTCTTGTTATTATTAGGGAACAGGAGGAGCAGTCTGTGGTGTCCTGTTATTTTTATTATTATACAGGAGGAGCAGTCTGTTGTATCCTGTTATTATTATACAGGAGGAGCAGTATGTGGTGTCCTGTTATTATTATTATACAGGTGGAGCAGCCTGTGGTGTCCTGTTATTATTATTATACAGGAGGAGACGTCTGTGGTGTCCTGTTATTTTTATTATTATACAGGAGGAGCAGCCTGTGGTGTCCTGTTATTATTATACAGGAGGAGCAGTATGTGGTGTCTTGTTATTATTAGGGAACAGGAGGAGAAGTCTGTGGTGTCCTGTTGTTATTATTGTTGTTATTATTATTATTATACAGGAGGAGCAGCCTGTGGTGTCCTGTTATTTTTATTATACAGTAGGAGCAGCCTGTGGTGTCCTGTTATTATTATACAGGAGGAGCAGTATGTGGTGTCTTGTTATTATTAGGGAACAGGAGGAGCAGTCTGTGGTGTCCTGTTGTTGTTATTATTGTTGTTATTATTATTATTACACAGGAGGAGCAGCCTGTGGTGTCCTGTTATTATTATACTGGAGGAGCAGCCTGTGGTTTCCTGGTATTATTATTTTTATACAGGGGGAGCAGACTGTGGTATCCTGTTATCATTATACAGGAGGAGCAGTCTGTGGTGTCCTGTTCCTATTAGTATACAGGGGGTGCAGCCTGTGGTGTCCTGTTGTTATTAGTATACAGGATGAGCAGTGTTTGGTGTCCTGTTATAATTATTGTACAGGAGGAGCAGCCTGTGGTGTCCTGTTATTTTTATACAGGAGAAGCAGTGTGTGGTGTCCTGTTATTATTAGTATACAGGGGGAGCAGCCTGTGGTGTCCTGTTGTTGTTAGTATACAGGATGAGCAGTCTGTTGTATCCTGTTATTATTGTTATTATTATTATTATTATTATTATTATACAGGAGGAGCAGTCTTTGTTATCCGGTTATTATTATTATACAGTATGAGCAGCCTGTGGTATCCTGTTATTATTAGTATACAGGAGGAGCAGTCTGTGGTGTCCTGTTATTATTATTATACAGGGGGAGCAGTCTGTGGTGTCCTGTTATTATTATTATACAGTATGAGCAGCCTGTGGTGTCCTGTTATTATTATTGTACAGGGGGAGCAGCCTGTGGGGTCCTGTTATTTTTATACAGGAGGAGCAGTCTGTGGTGTCCTGTTAATATTATTATACAGGAGGAGCAATCTATTGTATCCTTTTATTATTATTATACAGTATGAGCAGCCTGTGTTGTGCTGGTATTATTATACAGGAGGAGCAGTCTGTGGTGTCCTGTTATTTTTATACAGGAGAAGCAGTGTGTGGTGTCCTGTTATTATTAGTATACAGGGGGAGCAGCCTGTGGTGTCCTGTTGTTATTAGTATACAGGATGAGCAGCCTGTGGTGTCCTGTTATTATTATTGTACAGGGGGAGTAGCCTGTGGTGTCCTGTTATTATTGTTATACAGGGGAGCAGCCTGTGATGTCCTGTTATTAGTATACAGGAGGAGCAGCCTGTGGTGTCCTGATATATTATTATTATTATTATTATTATTATTATTATTATTAGTATACAGGAGGAGCAGTCTGAGATGTCCTGTTATTAGTATATAGGAGGAGCAGTCTGAGGTGTCCTGTTATTATTATTATACAGGAGGGGCAGCCTGTGGTGTCCTGTTATTATTATACAGGAGGAGCAGTCTGAGGTGTCCTGTTATTAGTATATAGGAGTAGCAGTCTGAGGTGTCCTGTTATTATTATTATACAGGAGGGGCAGCCTGTGGTGTCCTGTTATTAGTATACAGGGGGAGCAGCCTGTGATGTCCTGTTATTATTATTATACAGGGGGAGCAGCCTGTGGTGTCCTGTTATTAGTATACAGGGGGAGCAGCCTGTGATGTCCTGTTATTATTATTATACAAGAGGCGCAGTCTGTGGTGTCCTGTTATTATTATACAGGAGGAGCAGCATGTGGTGTCTTGTTATTATTATTATACAGGAGGAGCAGACTGTGGTGTGCAACATCTCTGTGACCTGCTTATCAGTTTTTTTTATATAGCTGTGAATTGGGATTGGTGAGAAATACAATTAGCATCACTTAACACAGGTTATTGGATGTCATTCTGAACTCAATAATTATCTCTTAGTTTCTGGAATGAAACTAAGGACCTCATTCAGAGTCCATCGCTTGCTGCAAGCGATCGCTCTGAATGAGGGCGGCCGCTTACTTTTTTAAGTGCCGCCTCCTTGTCGATTGCTAGGCTGTGGGTTACCACCCACAGCTCTTGCGATCTACCAGTGTGATGGTCGCGATGGTCAAGACCATCGGGGCTTGCGACGAGACCCTAAGGTTGGGTCTTGTCAACCGCAAGCCCCAGGGAGCTTCCGAGCAGGAAGCTCCCCACTGACATCATTGCTGATGTCAGTGGGGCCGCCCCAAAACGGCAAGTATTCCATCGGGAACGCCTCCGTTTGGCCGGCCACGCCCCCTGCCCGCCTCCCAAACGGGGCGAGCTGTCACTCACCATCGACAGCTCGCCCCCTTTGGTGCGAGACCCGTAGTGACGGAGCGCTCGCCGCTAGCCAGGTCTCGCGCATTCGCATGTCCAGTGTGGAAACATTGACCCGGTTGCGAGCGCTCAGCGCTTGCGACCGGGTCTGAATGACCCCCTAAATCCAGACCAAAGTTTTCAACAAAATTGCACCATGTGGTATCTGGGAAGCTGAAATTTCTTATCTCATTTATCCTTTGGTGAACAAAACAGATGCTGTCCCAGCAATGAGAGCGTAAACTCAGGAGACAAACACTGTACAAAACAGACTTTTACCTACATTTATTTTAACAAATCTCTTTCCTGAAAATGAGCTGGAGGCTGCTACCACGGCTCTCTTGGGTTTCACAATACATTATTGTGGGGACTTCATTAACCAGTCTTATGAAGCTGAATCAGAGGAACTTCAAAGAAACATTATCATTATATTTATTCCTAGACAATTGGTGTTTGTGGAACCAGAGTCTCTATTAAAAGTCACATGAGCGTGAGATCCGTCCTGTACACTGATTTGCGTGTCACAGTGACATCACTTATATCTATAGTTGTGTTCATTCTAGCACCCTCCACCTGTTACAACCTGTGCAGTTCCTCTTTCCTGCCTGGGGTGTCGCTCTCTGCTCTGGTGCTTCTAACACATTCAGCTGATGCAACAAACTTTTGAGATATTGACCAGAGTGTTCTATAAGCATCAGAGCAGAGAGCAACACCCCTGGCAGGAAAGAGGAACTGCACGATTTGTGACAGGTGCTGAGTGTTAAAATGAACACTATATAGTAATAATACAGGGACATGACTGGGGAGGTGAGGGGATCTGGAAGTGCCACAGTGACATCACTTATATCTATTGCAATAATACAGGGACATGACTGGGGAGGTGAGGGGATCTGGGAGTGTCACAGTGACATCACTTATATCTATAGTAATAATACAGGACATGACTGGGGAGGTGAGGGGATCTGGGAGTGTCACAGTGACATCACTTATATCTATAGTAATAATACAGGGACATGACTGGGGAGGTGAGGGGATCTGGGAGTGTCACTGTGATATCACTTATATCTATAGTAATAATACAGGGACATGACTGGGGAGGTGAGGGGATCTGGGAGTGTCACAGTGACATCACTTATATCTATAGTAACAATACAGGGACATGACTGGGGAGGTGAGGGGATCTGGGAGTGTCACAGTGATATCACTTATATCTATAGTAATAATACAGGGACATGACTGGGGAGGTGAGGGGATCTGGGAGTGTCACAGTGACATCACTTATATCTATAGTAATAATACAGGGACATGACTGGGGAGGTGAGGGGATCTGGGAGTGTCACAGTGACGTCACTTATATCTATTGCAATAATACAGGGACATGACTGGGGAGGTGAGGGGATCTGGGAGTGTCACAGTGACGTCACTTATATCTATAGTAATAATACAGGGACATGACTGGGGAGGTGAGGGGATCTGGGAGTGTCACAGTGACATCACTTATATCTATAGTAATAATACAGGGACATGACTGGGGAGGTGAGGGGATCTGGGAGTGTCACAGTGACATCACTTATATCTATAGTAATAATACAGGGACATGACTGGGGAGATGAGGGGATCTGGGGGTGTCACAGTGACATCACTTATATCTATAGTAATAATACAGGGACATGACTGGGGAGGTGAGGGGATCTGGGGGTGTCACAGTGACCACTTATATCTATAGTAATTATACAGGGACATGACTGGGGAGGTGAGGGGATCTGGGGGTGTCACAGTGACCACTTATATCTATAGTAATTATACAGGGACATGACTGGGGAGGTGAGGGGATCTGGGAGTGTCACAGTGACATCACTTACATCTATAGTAATAATACAGGGACATGACTGGGGAGGTGAGAGGATCTGGGAGTGTCACAGTGACATCACTTATATCTATAGTAATAATACAGGGACATGACTGGGGAGGTGAGAGGATCTGGGAGTGTAACAGTGATATCACTTATATCTATAGTAATAATACAGGGACATGACTGGGGAGGTGAGGGGATCTGGGAGTATCACAGTGACATCACTTATATCTATAGTAATAATACAGGGACATGACTGGGGAGGTGAGGGGATCTGGGAGTGTCACAGTGACATCACTTATATCTATAGTAATAATACAGGGACATGACTGGGGAGGTGAGGGGATCTGGGAGTATCACAGTGACATCACTTATATCTATAGTAATAATACAGGGACATGACTGGGGAGGTGAGGGGATCTGGGAGTGTCACAGTGACATCACTTATATCTATAGTAATAATACAGGGACATGACTGGGGAGGTGAGGGGATCTGATAGTATCACAGCGACATCACTTATATCTATAGTAATAATACAGGGACATGACTGGGGAGGTGAGAGGATCTGGGAGTGTCACAGCGACATCACTTATATCTATAGTAATAATACAGGGACATGACTGGGGAGGTGAGGGGATCTGGGAGTGTCACAGCGACATCACTTATATCTATAGTAATAATACAGGGACATGACTGGGGAGGTGAGGGGATCTGGGAGTGTCACAGCGACATCACTTATATCTATAGTAATAATACAGGGACATGACTGGGGAGTTGAGGGGATCTGGGAGTGTCACAGTGACATCACTTATATCTATAGTAATAATACAGGGACATGACTGGGGAGGTGAGGGGATCTGGGAGTGTCACAGTGACATCACTTATATCTATAGTAATAATACAGGGACATGACTGGGGAGTTGAGGGAATCTGGGAGTGTCACAGTGACATCACTTATATCTATAGTAATTATACAGGGACATGACTGGGGAGGTGAGGGGATCTGGGAGTGTCACAGTGACATCACTTATATCTATAGTAATAATACAGGGACATGACTGGGGAGGTGAGGGGATCTGGGAGTGTCACAGTGACATCACTTATATCTATAGTAATTATACAGGGACATGACTGGGGAGGTGAGGGGATCTGGGGGTGTCACAGTGACATCACTTATATCTATAGTAATAATACAGGGACATGACTGGGGAGGTGAGAGGATCTGGGAGTGTCACAGTGACATCACTTATATCTATAGTAATAATACAGGGACATGACTGGGGAGTTGAGGGGATCTGGGAGTGTCACAGTGACCACTTATATCTATAGTAATTATACAGGGACATGACTGGGGAGGTGAGGGGATCTGGGAGTGTCACAGTGACATCACTTATATCTATAGTAATAATACAGGGACATGACTGGGGAGGTGAGGGGATCTGGGAGTGTCACAGTGACATCACTTATATCTATAGTAATAATACAGGGACAGGACTGGGGAGGTGAGGGGATCTGGGAGTGTCACAGTGACATCACATATCTATAGTAATAATACAGGGACATGACTGGGGAGGTGAGGGGATCTGGGAGTGTCACAGTGACCACTTATATCTATAGTAATAATACAGGGACATGACTGGGGAGTTGAGGGGATCTGGGAGTGTCACAGTGACCACTTATATCTATAGTAATTATACAGGGACATGACTGGGGAGGTGAGGGGATCTGGGAGTGTCACAGTGACATCACTTATATCTATAGTAATAATACAGGGACATGACTGGGGAGGTGAGGGGATCTGGGAGTGTCACTGTGATATCACTTATATCTATAGTAATAATACAGGGACATGACTGGGGAGTTGAGGGGATCTGGGAGTGTCACAGTGACATCACTTATATCTATAGTAATAATACAGGGACATGACTGGGGAGGTGAGGGGATATGGGAGTGTCACTGTGATATCACTTATATCTATAGTAATAATACAGGGACATGACGGGAGGTGAGGGGATCTGGGAGTGTCACAGTGACATCACTTATATCTATAGTAATAATACAGGGACATGACTGGGGAGGTGAGGGGATATGGGAGTGTCACAGTGACATCACATATCTATAGTAATAATACAGGGACATGACTGGGGAGGTGAGGGGATCTGGGGGTGTCACAGTGACCACTTATATCTATAGTAATTATACAGGGACATGACTGGGGAGGTGAGGGGATCTGGGAGTGTCACAGTGACATCACTTATATCTATAGTAATAATACAGGGACATGACTGGGGAGTTGAGGGGATCTGGGAGTGTCACAGTGACCACTTATATCTATAGTAATAATACAGGGACATGACTGGGGAGGTGAGGGGATCTGGGAGTGTCACAGTGACATCACTTATATCTATAGTAATAATACAGGGACATGACTGGGGAGATGAGGGGATCTGGGAGTGTCACAGTGACATCACTTATATCTATAGTAATAATACAGGGACATGACTGGGGAGGTGAGGGGATCTGGGAGTGTCACAGTGACATCACTTATATCTATAGTAATAATACAGGGACATGACTGGGGAGATGAGGGGATCTGGGAGTGTCACAGTGACATCACTTATATCTATAGTAATAATACAGGGACATGACTGGGGAGGTGAGGGGATATGGGAGTGTCACAGTGACATCACATATCTATAGTAATAATACAGGGACATGACTGGGGAGGTGAGGGGATCTGGGGGTGTCACAGTGACCACTTATATCTATAGTAATTATACAGGGACATGACTGGGGAGGTGAGGGGATCTGGGAGTGTCACAGTGACATCACTTATATCTATAGTAATAATACAGGGACATGACTGGGGAGGTGAGGGGATCTGGAAGTGTCACACTGACATCACTTATATCTATAGTAATAATACAGGGACATGACTGGGGAGGTGAGGGGATCTGGGAGTGTCACAGTGACATCACTTATATCTATAGTAATAATACAGGGACATGACTGGGGAGGTGAGGGGATCTGGGAGTGTCACAGTGACATCACTTATATCTATAGTAATAATACAAGGACATGACTGGGGAGGTGAGGGGATCTGGGAGTGTCACTGTGATATCACTTATATCTATAGTAATAATACAGGGACATGACTGGGGAGGTGAGGGGATCTGGGGGTGTCACAGTGACCACTTATATCTATAGTAATTATACAGGGACATGACTGGGGAGGTGAGGGGATCTGGGAGTGTCACAGTGACATCACTTATATCTATAGTAATAATACAGGGACATGACTGGGGAGGTGAGAGGATCTGGGAGTGTCACAGTGACATCACTTATATCTATAGTAATAATACAGGGACATGACTGGGGAGGTGAGGGGATCTGGGAGTGTCACTGTGATATCACTTATATCTATAGTAACAATACAGGGACATGACTGGGGAGGTGAGGGGGTCTGGGAGTGTCACAGTGATATCACTTATATCTATAGTAATAATACAGGGACATGACTGGGGAGGTGAGAGGATCTGGGAGTGTCACAGTGACATCACTTATATCTATACTAATAATACAGGGACATGACTGGGGAGGTGAGGGGATCTGGGAGTGTCACAGTGACCACTTATATCTATAGTAATTATACAGGGACATGACTGGGGAGGTGAGGGGATCTGGGAGTGTCACAGTGATATCACTTATATCTATAGTAATAATACAGGGACATGACAGGGGAGGTGAGGGGATCTGGGAGTGTCACAGTGACATCACTTATATCTATAGTAATAATACAGGGACATGACTGGGGAGGTGAGGGGATCTGGGAGTGTCACAGTGACCACTTATATCTATAGTAATTATACAGGGACATGACTGGGGAGGTGAGGGGATCTGGGAGTGTCACAGTGACATCACTTATATCTATAGTAATAATACAGGGACATGACTGGGGAGGTGAGGGGGTCTGGGAGTGTCACTGTGATATCACTTATATCTATAGTAATAATACAGGGACATGACTGGGGAGGTGAGAGGATCTGGGAGTCTCACAGTGATATCACTTATATCTAAAGTAATAATACAGGGACATGACTGGGGAGGTGAGGGGATCTGGGAGTGTCACACTGACATCACATATATCTATAGTAATAATACAGGGACATGACTGGGGAGGTGAGGGGATCTGGGAGTGTCACAGTGACATCACTTATATCTATAGTAATAATACAGGGACATGACTGGGGAGGTGAGGGGATCTGGGAGTGTCACAGTGACATCACTTATATCTATAGTAATAATACAGGGACATGACTGGGGAGGTGAGGGGATCTGGGAGTGTCACACTGACATCACTTATATCTATAGTAATAATACAGGGACATGACTGGGGAGGTGAGGGGGATCTGGGAGTGTCACAGTGACATCACTTATATCTATAGTAATAATACAGGGACATGACTGGGGAGGTGAGGGGATCTGGGAGTGTCACAGTGACATCACTTATATCTATAGTAATAATACAGGGACATGACTGGGGAGGTGAGGGGATCTGGGAGTGTCACACTGACATCACTTATATCTATAGTAATAATACAGGGACATGACTGGGGAGGTGAGGGGGATCTGGGAGTGTCACAGTGACATCACTTATATCTATAGTAATAATACAGGGACATGACTGGGGAGGTGAGGGGATCTGGGAGTGTCACTGTGATATCACTTATATCTATAGTAATAATACAGGGACATGACTGGGGAGGTGAGGGGATCTGGGAGCGTCACAGTGACATCACTTATATCTATAGTAATAATACAGGGACATGACTGGGGAGGTGAGGGGATCTGGGAGTGTCACAGTGATATCACTTATATCTATAGTAATAATACAGGGACATGACTGGGGAGGTGAGGGGATCTGGGAGTGTCACAGTGATATCACTTATATCTATAGTAATAATACAGGGACATGACTGGGGAGGTGAGGGGATCTGGGAGTGTCACAGTGATATCACTTATATCTATAGTAATAATACAGGGAGATGACTGGGGAGGTGAGGGGATCTGGGAGTATCACTAACATAATTTATATCTATAGTAATAATACAGGGACATGACTGGGGAGGTGAGGGGATCTGGGAGTGTCACAGTGATATCACTTATATCTATAGTAATAATACAGGGACATGACTGGGGAGGTGAGGGGATCTGGGAGTGTCACAGTGACATCACTTATATCTATAGTAATAATACAGGGACATGACTGGGGAGGTGAGGGGGTCTGGGAGTGTCATAGTGACCACTTATATCTATAGTAATTATACAGGGACATGACTGGGGAGGTGAGGGGATCTGGATGTGTTACAGTGACATCACTTATATCTATAATAATAACAACAGAAACATGACTGGGGAGGTGAGGGGATCTGGGAGTATCGCAGTAATATCACTTGTATTTATAGTAATAATACAGGGACATGACTGGGGAGGTGATGGGGATCTGGGAGTGTCACAGTGACATCACTTATATCTATAGTAATAATACAGGGACATGACTGGGGAGGTGATGGGGATCTGGGAGTGTCACAGTGACATCACTTATATCTATAGTAATAATACAGGGACATGACTGGGGAGGTGAGGGGATCTGGGAGTGTCACAGTGACATCACTTATATCTATAGTAATAATACAGGGACATGACTGGGGAGGTGAGGGGATCTGGGAGTGTCACAGTGACATCTCTAATATCTATAGTAATAATACAGGGACATGACTGGGGAGGTGAGGGGATCTGGGAGTGTCACAGTGACATCACTTATATCTATAGTAATAATACAGAGACATGATCGGAGAGGTGAGAGGATCTGGGAGTGTCACAGTGACATCACTTATATCTATAGTAATAATACAGGGACATGACTGGGGAGGTGAGGGGATCTGGGAGTGTCACAGTGATATCACTTATATCTATAGTAATAATACAGGGACATGACTGGGGAGGTGAGGGGATCTGGGAGTGTCACAGTGACATCACTTATATCTATAGTAATAATACAGGGACATGACTGGGGAGGTGAGGGGATCTGGGAGTGTCACAGCGATATCACTTATATCTATAGTAATAATACAGGGACATGACTGGGGAGGTGAGGGGATCTGGGAGTGTCACAGCGACATCACTTATATCTATAGTAATAATACGGGGACATGACTGGGGAGGTGAGGGGATATGGGAGTGTCACAGTGACATCACTTATATCTATAGTAATAATACGGGGACATGACTGGGGAGGTGAGGGGATCTGGGAGTGTCACAGTGACATCACTTATATCTATAGTAATAATACGGGGACATGACTGGGGAGGTGAGGGGATCTGGGAGTGTCACAGTGACATCACTTATATCTATAGTAATAATACGGGGACATGACTGGGGAGGTGAGGGGATCTGGGATTGTCACAGTGACATCACTTATATCTATAGTAATAATACAGGGACATGACTGGGAGGTGAGGGGATCTGGGAGTGTCACAGTGACATCACTTATATCTATAGTAATAATACAGGGACATGACTGGGGAGGTGAGTGGATCTGGGAGTGTCACAGTGACATCACTTATATCTATAGTAATAATACAGGGACATGACTGGGAGGTGAGGGGATCTGGGAGTGTCACAGTGACATCACTTATATCTATAGTAATAATACAGGGACATGACTGGGGAGGTGAGGGGATCTGGGAGTGTCACACTGACATCACTTATATCTATAGTAATAATACAGGGACATGACTGGGGAGGTGAGGGGGATCTGGGAGTGTCACAGTGACATCACTTATATCTATAGTAATAATACAGGGACATGACTGGGGAGGTGAGGGGATCTGGGAGTGTCACAGTGACATCACATATCTAGTAATAATACAGGGACATGACTGGGGAGGTGAGTGGATCTGGGAGTGTCACAGTGACATCACTTATATCTATAGTAATAATACAGGGACATGACTGGGAGGTGAGGGGATCTGGGAGTGTCACAGTGACATCACTTATATCTATAGTAATAATACAGGGACATGACTGGGGAGCTGAGGGGATCTGGGAGTGTCACACTGACATCACTTATATCTATAGTAATAATACAGGGACATGACTGGGGAGGTGAGGGGGATCTGGGAGTGTCACTGTGATATCACTTATATCTATAGTAATAATACAGGGACATGACTGGGGAGGTGAGGGGATCTGGGAGTGTCACAGTGACATCACTTATATCTATAGTAATAATACAGGGACATGACTGGGGAGGTGAGGGGATCTGGGAGTGTCACAGTGACATCACTTATATCTATAGTAATAATACAGGGACATGACTGGGGAGGTGAGGGGATCTGGGAGTGTCACAGTGACATCACTTATATCTATAGTAATAATACAGGGACATGACTGGGGAGGTGAGGGGATCTGGGAGCGTCACAGTGACATCACTTATATCTATAGTAATAATACAGGGACATGACTGGGGAGGTGAGGGGATCTGGGAGCGTCACAGTGACATCACTTATATCTATAGTAATAATACAGGGACATGACTGGGGAGGTGAGGGGATCTGGGAGTATCACTAACATAATTTATATCTATAGTAATAATACAGGGACATGACTGGGGGAGGTGAGGGGATCTGGGAGTGTCACAGTGACCACTTATATCTATAGTAATAATACAGGGACATGACTGGGGAGGTGAGGGGATCTGGGAGTGTCATAGTGACATCACTTATATCTATAGTAATAATACAGGGACATGACTGGGGAGGTGAGGGGATCTGGGAGTGTCACAGTGATATCACTTATATCTATAGTAATAATACAGGGACATGACTGGGGAGGTGAGGGGATCTGGGAGTGTCACAGTGATATCACTTATATCTATAGTAATAATACAGGGACATGACTGGGGAGGTGAGGGGGTCTGGGAGTGTCACAGTGATATCACTTATATCTATAGTAATAATACAGGGACATGACTGGGGAGGTGAGGAGATCTGGGAATGTCACAGTGACATCACTTATATCTATAGTAATAATACAGGGACATGACTGGGGAGGTGAGGGGATCTGGGAGTGTCACAGTGACATCACTTATATCTATAGTAATAATACAGGGACATGACTGGGGAGGTGAGGGGATCTGGGAGTGTCACAGTGACATCACTTATATCTATAGTAATAATACAGGGACATGACTGGGGAGGTGAGGGGATCTGGGAGTGTCACAGTGACATCACTTATATCTATAGTAATAATACGGGGACATGACTGGGGAGGTGAGGGGATCTGGGAGTGTCACAGTGACATCACTTATATCTATAGTAATAATACGGGGACATGACTGGGGAGGTGAGGGGATCTGGGATTGTCACAGTGACATCACTTATATCTATAGTAATAATACAGGGACATGACTGGGAGGTGAGGGGATCTGGGAGTGTCACAGTGACATCACTTATATCTATAGTAATAATACAGGGACATGACTGGGGAGGTGAGTGGATCTGGGAGTGTCACAGTGACATCACTTATATCTATAGTAATAATACAGGGACATGACTGGGAGGTGAGGGGATCTGGGAGTGTCACAGTGACATCACTTATATCTATAGTAATAATACAGGGACATGACTGGGGAGATGAGGGGATCTGGGAGTGTCACACTGACATCACTTATATCTATAGTAATAACCATGCAGGAGGGAGTCGGTCTCAGATATTAGTATCAGTCCCTCAGTTCTCACTGTAGTTGGGATTTTTTACATTGCTAACAGTAAGTTGTTTTCTTTCTATCACTGAAACAAAGATGTCAGAGCTGCAGGAGATACTACAGCCGTGGCCAAAGTTTTGAGAATGTCACAAGTATGATCAGATGAATAGCAATTGCAAAGTTCCTCTTTGACATGACAATGAATTTAGGCCCTAATTCAGACCCACTCGCGAGCGCTGAGCGCTCGCAAGCGGGTCGATGTTGGCCCAGTGGGCATGCACACGACGGACCCAGCTCCGTAATGCGCATGTGCGACACCCGGATAGTGACGGCCAAGTCTCGTACCAAAGGGGGGTGCTGTCGATGGTGAGTGACAGCACGCCCCGTTTGGTGGGTGTGGCTGCCCAGACGGACGCGTTCCTATGGGAACGACTACCGTCTGGGGCCGGCCCCACTGACATCGCAAGTGATGTCAGTGGGAGTGCCTTCGGCTCTGATAGAGCCGAAAGCACTCCAGGGCTTGCGGCAATGAGACCCTACCACAAGGGTCTCGTCGCAAGCCCGATGGTCACGATGGTCTTGACCATGGTATGGACAGATATTTAAACAAAATTCAACCACCTAAAATGGGGAACCACAAAAACAGATGACCAAGCCCAATCCCACCAGAGTTTCACCAATATCTAATTAATCAGTTTCAGGGCCCGCATCCCCTTCAAATGTGCCCCCCTGAGAGCACTCCACAAGTTATCCCAGAATCCCCTCAAGTACTTTCCTCAACAGGCCTTGCAAATTGATAAAAAACTGGATGCTATACAACCATCCATTAATGCAATTCTAACCCACCTTAAGTCTAATACCAAAAGACTTGTTGAAGTTGCACAACGTACCAGTGATAATGAAGATGCCATCTTGGCATCTTGGCTCTTCAAAACAGTTGAGGAACAGAACAATATATAACGACTATGGAATCCAAGTTGGATGACTTAGAAAATCGTCACAGGCAAAATAACCTAAGGTTCATTGGTATTCTAGCACATATTAAAGGATCTGACTTGTTTGACCTCCTCAGTACAGATATTATTAATACGCTTACTGTCCCTACCACTTCTGGTACGGTGATCATAGAGAGGGCACATCGCATTGCACCTGAATGCGAAACCCGTAATGCAAATCCTAGACCAGTGATCGCAAAGTTTTTAAATTACCGGGATAAGGAGAACATCCTAATAGCATACAGGAAACAACGTACACTTGTGATACGTGACTTTAAGGTCTTAAAATTTCAGGATTTTTTGGTCTCTGTCATCCAGAAGCGTAGAGAATTCACCCCTATCTGTAAACATTTGTTTGATAATAATATTCGCTTTGCTCTGCTGTATCCAGCAAAGCTCAGGGTCATGGCTGATGGTAAACCCATTTTTTTTGAGGACCCTCTTTCACTTTCAAATCTCTCAGAACACATCTTCCACCAGTCCACCCACTAATGGATGATTGCTTTTCTTTCAGTGCTAATATATAGTAAATTTCATATTGTTGAGGCGTGACTAACACGCAGTTACAGTTTGATCATTTTGATATATTGAGACCTCTACTGCTGATTGACTCTACAGGATGGAGCAATCACTGATATTGCAGTTCTTTATATGTTATATGTTTTTGTCTTTTTTTGTCTGTCTCTCTCTTTTTTGTCTTCCCCTCTCTTTCTCCTCCCTCTTCCCCTTGGGCTGTGCACTCCTGGAAGCCAGTGGTTTTGCATTCCTAGGACCCTCTTTCGTCTTGCTCGCTGGGATGAGACGGAAGACACCCCATCGCAGTTACTTGGCTGGTCTTCTCTTTGTAGAACTGGGGTAGGTTAATGTCATTACAATCTCCCTCACCAACTAATCTACAACTAAACTCTACTTCCTTCAGATGTATGTCATGGAATGTTGCAGGTTTAAATTCCATCATTAAGAGACGTAAGGTTTTAAGTCATATAAAACGCTTTCGCCCTGACATCATAATGCTTCAGGAAACACATTGGTTAAAAAGTGCTAACTCTACTTTAAAAAGCCCCTGGATACAGGAATGTGTATCTGCCTCATATTGTAAGAAAAAACGTGGGGTAGCTATATTATTTAGCAAGAATTTGGTCTATTCTATCACAAAGACGCTGGCGGACCCTGAGGGCAGGTTTCTTTTGGTTCATATCACAATCCAAGGTGAGCATTTCACACTCCTCAACATATATGCTCCAAATTTCCCTAATTTCTCCTTTTATAAGGGTATTTCCAATATACTTATGAAACACGATACACCTAACCTTATAGTTGGCGGAGATTTTAATTCATTACATGACAGTATTCTGGACCACTCTAATCCACCGAATAAACCTTCTGTCTCTCCACGGGAAGGCGTTTCCCTTCTTTGCTCTCATCATGCCCTGATCGATGCTTGGAGACTCCAGAATGCTTCTAGTCGTGAATTCACTTTTCATTCTAGAGTACATGACTCCTTTCCTAGAATCGACTATATTTTAATAGCAGAAAATCTATTCTCCCGCATAATACGGACTTCTATTGATAACATTATAATTTCTGATCATGCCCCTATTGTTTTAGTTTAGACTTGACGCGACGTGCTCCTCTAAATATTTCCTGCCTTTGGCTCTTCCCTTCCTTCCTTTCACAAAATGAAGACTTTCAAAAGTATCTGAAAGCCAAATGGCATGAATACGTAGATGATAATATCGATCACTGGGATAACCCAGTATTATTCTGGGAGACGTTGAAGGCAGTTATGAGGGGTCATGTCATATCTTACCTAGCAAAACGTAATAAGGACCATAAGGAAAAGCTACGCCTTCTAAATAGCAGGTTGAATTCCTCTTATAAACGATATTTGTCCTTTACAACGGCTGAAAATAGATCCCTTTACCTTCAAAATAAACAAGTATTGGAAGCTTTTCTATTACAGGAGGCTAAACTTAGGACAGATTTTACTAAGAATCACTATTTTCGATGGGGAGGCAAGACAGGTAAACTTTTAGCATTTATGGCCAACAGACAAAAGAAAAGACATTGCATTGCTAGTCTTTGCGACCCTACGACAGGAGCAACCATTACCTCTCAATCTGACATATCAAAACTTCTTGAAGTATATTTCCAAAATTTATATGCAGCCGAAACACCCAATTTAGAAAATGCAAGACAATTTCTTAACGAAAACGTGCTACCAAAGCTGTCCACCCAGCAGAGGGAATGTTTAGAAGATGATATCACAGAGGAAGAGGTTGTCATGGCTATTGACTCGCTCAAATTGAATAAATCACCTGGCTCTGATGGCCTTGCAGCAAATTATTATAAAATATTAAAAGACGATATTGCACCTGTTCTTACTAATCTATTGCAACAAATTTATTCGGATAACATCGCTTATCCTTCATTTAACGAGGCAATGACAATCTTGATACCCAAACCAGATAGGGACACCACCTTGTTGTCTTCATATAGACCCATCAGTTTGCTTAATCAAGACTATAAAATCTTGGCAAAAATTATGTCGATCAGGCTACATAATATGATGCCGACACTCCTTACCCCACATCAACATGGGTTTACAAAAGGTCGTCATCCTGTATTGGCTATTCGCTCGGCGGTTGCAGTTTTGGCCTCCTCCCCAGCGGATCAGAGATCCTCCACTATTCTGTTAAGTTTGGACGTTGAGAAGGCCTTTGACAAAATTTTGTGGGAATATTTATTCCTAGTCCTGGACTCCAGGGAATTTGGGACGTCGTTTATAAACACAATCAAATATCTTTATTTGAATCCGCGTACTAGGTTACTTGTCAATGGCCTTCTCGGTAATACAATATATATGTTTATAGGTACAAGACAGGGGTGTCCGCTCTCACCCCTCTTATTTAATCTAGCACTTGACCCGTTGATTCGTGCTCTTCAGAGTTGGTCACTGTTGCGCGGCGCTTTCATTGGAGATTACGAATTAAAGCTCATGGCTTTTGCAGATGACCTTTTCCTTTTTATATCAAACCCGGAAATTAGTCTGACCCCCTTATTTGAAAAATTGGAACAATTTGGCCATATTTCTGGATTTACAATCAACTTTACCAAATCTTCGGCATTAACTTTGGGTAATAGACCTTTTAGACCTAGAGACAATTTAGGTGGCTTGAGGTGGGCGTCATCTAGTATACCTTATTTTGGTATACAATTACCCAAAAATATTTATAATTTATACTCTTTGGACATTACTTCGATAATGAATAAAGTATTTACGGAAATGGAAAGCTGGAAGCATTTTCAGCTTTCATACTTAGGAAGGGCCAATTTAATAAAAATGATAATCATTCCTAAATTGAGTACCCTCTACAGGTCCTCCCGTTACTTCTCACTTTAACTGACATTAAAAAGTTAGATGCTGCATTTCGGAAATTCATATGGAATAATAAAAAAACCAAAGCTTAGTTTGAAAATTCTTCAACGCACTAAGGAAGAGGGAGGAATTAACTTTCCCCATACTTTCCTTTATAATCAAGCTGCAATCTGTAGATACAAGACTGGATTCTACATAGAAATCAATTTGCTCACTATGATTTAGAGAGACCGTTCCAACCTGGTTTGGACTTGGTCTACTTTTTACATATGCCCAAACATGATATACCATCATCTTTGCTCAATAACCCACTCCTGATGTCAGCTTGGTCAACATGGCATTCCATACGTAACAAATTTAAACTCCATGATTCTTATTCACTACATCGCCCTCTGCTGGGAAACAATGACTTTACAGAATGGGTCTACAGCACACCCCTTCCCGAAGGTGGGATTCACTGGGCCTCCGCACAGTCAGACAGTTCACTAATTCTTCGCTTAAGCGTCCCTTAACATATGAACAGGCACACGCACAATACGATTTTCTTCAGTCTAATAATTTGGCCTTTTTACAGGCACAACATTATACCAGTAAAATCTTATCCTTTTTATCTCCCTTGGATTGGGATAATAAGCTAGATGCTGCCTTTTTGTCCACTGGAGATCCGTATAAAACTATATCACTTTTCTACAGCCTATTAAGAGTTCCTTACTTTACGGGAACATTCTCCACGGGTATCACTAAGTGGCAGGCCTGCTTTCCAAATCTAACGGAAACTAATATTTTACGCACTTTACAATATTCCCTCCGCACATTGACAGCTACAACCTATAGAGAAATGTTTTATAGGCTATTTTATAGGGGATATCTTTCTCCTACACGTTGTCATCTTATCGGTATCGCAACCTCCTCTGCGTGTCCAAAATGTGCCCAATTAGAAGCAACTTTGTATCACTGTTTATGGGATTGTAGGGTCATTAAGAAATTTTGGATGGAAGTGAAGCAGCATGTGCTTGCGGACCTAATTAATTATCTTCCATTAACACCAGAGTGGGCAGTGTTGGGATATATTCCAGGAATAACTAGAGTTTCTAAGGGATGTAGAAAACTATTATTAATTATCTCGGCTGTAGCTAAAAAATGTATCCTGCAACAATGGATTGCTCCTACCCCTCCTTCATTAACTATGTTCCAAGAGAAACTATTCTATATCTTCAAAATGGATTGGGTCGACTCCTCTCTCAATAAGGAAAATAAAAAGAACAGTTCTTAATTTGGGAGAGCTTTATTGATACTTTAAATCCTGAGATTAAAAGACAAATACAACAATGTTTCAAATCAACACACTGGTATGAAACTAGACTGCTCCTACAAGATCCCCCAATAAATAACACCTAAAAATAAAAAAATAAGTAAAACAAAGGTGATCAAGGAGGGCAGGGCAGAGAGAAACTGGGCCCGGGAGTGCATGGCTCATATCCCCCTTCCCTTCATATCCCCTCTTTCTATCTTTTCTTTCCCTTTTCTTTCCTCTTCCTCCCCCTGCTACCCATTTCCTATCTTACTTTATATTATTTTTATTATGGTTGAAGTCACTACAATAATTTCTTGATTATTTTTATATGGAATGGTAAAATGAGAAAATTGTGGTGAAGTCATTTTTTCTAAACCACAAATGATTTGTATTTATGTTATGACTGTGACATACCTTTGTGATATATTTTTGTGTATCATGATTCATTTGATGACTTCAGTAAACACATTTAAAAAAAGAAAAAAAAGAAAACATCTACCAAGAGCAACTTCTCCCAACCATCCAAGAACAGTTTGGTGACGAACAATGCCTTTTCCAGCATGATGGAGCACCTTGCCATAAGGAAAAAGTGATAACTAAGTGGCTCAGGGAACAAAACATCGAAATTTTGGGGCCATGGTCAGCAAACTCCCTAGAAGTTCTGGTCAATCCTCAAGAGGCGGGTGGACAAACAAAACCCACAAATTCTGACACACTCCAAGCATTGATTAGGCAAGAATGGGTGGCCACCAGTCAGTATGTGGCCCAGAAGTTGATTGACAGCATGCCAGGGCGAATTGCAGAGGTCTTGAAAAAGAAGGGTCAACACTGCAAATATTGACTCTTTCCATAAACTTAATGTAATTGTCAATAAAGTCTTTGACATTTATGAATGATTGTAATGTTATTTCAGTATACCATAGTAACATCTAACAAACAGGTCTAAAAACACTGAAGCAGCAAACTTTGTGAAAACCAATACTTCTGTCATTCTCAACTTTTGGCCATGGCTGTATATACTCAACATTTTCCTGTATATAGGAGATTGTCACAAGATTGTTTCTGTAAAATAGTACATTTGTATATAATGGAAAATATACACACATAAATAAACAGTGCCATTTAGATGGAGTTTAATTTACCTTTTCAATGCTATCTCAACCAATACACAGAATTACACTGCAGACATCCGATGAGTGTGAGACACCCAGCAGCCATCCCCATGTGTCAGGAGGACTAAGCAGGACCCAGTGCCCCATCACGGTGCCTCCACCTGACTCACTTATACATGAGAGACACAATGACTAGAAGATCCTGGAACTCACCAACAAGATCATTCAGCTGCTGACTGGAGAGGTGACTGCTGGGAATGGGACATTATACAGTAACACCAGGGGATGTGTCTGGGTGATGACTGGAGAGGTGACTGCTGGGAATGGGACATTATACAGTAACACCAGGGGATGTGTCTGGGTGATGACCGGAGAGGTGACTGCTGGGAATGGGACATTATACAGTAGCACCAGGGGATGTGTCTGGGTGATGACTGGAGAGGTGACTGCGTCTGGGCGATGACTGGAGAGGTGAGTGCTGGGAATGGGACATTATGCAGTAACACCAGGGGATGTGTCTGGGCGATGACTGGAGAGGTGACTGCTGGGAATGGGACATTATACAGTAACACCAGGGGATGTATCTGGGTGATGAATGGAGAGGTGACTGCTGGGAATGGGACATTATACAGTAACAGCAGGGGATGTGTCTGGGTGATGACTGGAGAGGTGACTGCTGGGAATGGGTCATTATACAGTAACAGCAGGGGATGTGTCTGGGTGATGACTGGAGAGGTGACTGCTGGGAATGGGACATTATACAGTAACACCAGGGCATGTGTCTGGGTGATGACTGGAGAGGTGACTGCTGGAAGTGGGACGTTATACAGTAACACCAGGGGATGTGTCTGGGTGATGACTGGAGAGGTGACTGCTGGGAGTGGGACGTTATACAGTAACACCAGGGGATGTGTCTGGGTGATGACTGGAGAGGTGACTGCTGGGAGTGGGACGTTATACAGTAACACCAGGAGATGTGTCTGTGTGATGACTGGAGAGGTGACTGCTGGGAATGGGACACTATACAGTAACACCAGGGGATGTGTCTGGGTGATGACTGGAGAGGTGACTGCTGGGAATGGGACGTTATACAGTAACACCAGGGGATGTGTCTGGGTGATGACTGGTGAGGTGACTGCTGGGAATGGGACGTTATGCAGTAACACCAGGGGATGTGTCTGGGTGATGACTGGAGAAGTGACTGCTGGGAATGGGACCTTATACAGTAACAGCAGGGGATGTGTCTGGGTGATGACTGGAGAGGTGACTGCTGGGAATGGGACGTTATACAGTAACAGCAGGGGATGTAGTGTTCCCTCTGGCGGGAGGCAGGGCGCCGGAGCTAGAGAGGGCGCGCGGTCATCGGAAAAGGGGGCGTGTCTATAAGACGCGTCCCCTTTTCGTCACTCTTGGGGGCGTGCCCGGCACTTACGGACACGCCGGGCAGCCCCCAAGCCCTGCAGACAGGGAGAATAGATGCCGGGCGCATGCGCCCGGTGTCTATTCTCCAGCGGTGACCGGGTCACCGCATGTTTCTCCACCCGCGGGACACTGCGTCCCGCGGGTGAGAACGGCTCCCGCAGGCTGTGAGGGCAGGGCGCTTTTTGCCCTCCTCCTGGAGGGCAGGGTGCTTTTTGCCCTCCAGAAGGAGGGCAGGGCGCCGCGCCCCGCTAAAACAGCCTAGCGGGAACGCTAGGATGTGTCTGGGTGATGACTGGAGAGGTGACTGCTGGGAATGGGGCATTATACAGTAACACCAGGGGATGTGTCTGGGTGATGACTGTATCATTGTGTGTGTCAGGTTCCTATAAGGTGTGAGGATATCACTGTCTATGTCTCCATGCAGGAGGAGAAGTATATAGAGGAACACAGGGCTCTGTACAAGGCCGTGATGATGGAGAATCACCGGCCCCTCACATCACTGGGTAAGGAGAGACTGTGATTTATTGTACAGAGGAGAGCAGGTATGGGGACCCCCTATATACACACATCATCTGATACTCACATATATACAATGTACTCAGTCACTGTGTGTCTCCTGCAGATGGACCCAGTAACAGAAATACCCCGGAGAGATGTCCCCGTCCTCTTTATTCCCAGGACTGTACAGAGGAGAATCACAGGACCTCACAGGAGCATCAGGTAGGTGGGATTTGGGGTCTCACCAAATAATAAAATAAGAAGTGAGTTACTATTTCCATATCCCATGAGGGAAGAGACATCAGTCACTGGACTTGCTGAGTGATTATTGTGTATTAGGAATGCAGAATATGTATTGGTGATTCCCTAGGGACCTCAGAAAGTTTGTGCCTCTTCCAGACATGTCACAGAAGTAATCACACAGGGATATAAGTAATGTGCACATAAGTTACCAGGGGTAATAATAGGCCCCTATACTGGGGCAGAGGTGACTTCTTAGGCAAAGGAAGCTCAGCCCTCAGTGACAGAATGTAGCAGAGGCAGCTGGGTGACCTCACTAGTTATTACCACTGGGATATATTATCTTCTGCTGGTTCTCAGTGTGTGACACGTTCTCCACACAGCCATGTAATAAATGTATTATTATGCAGCATATGTTGCTTAAATGTTTCCTTGTGGCCCTCACTATTGTATTACCTGGGTACGTCCCATGGTAAGGGCTGCCAAGGAGGACTGAAGCTGAGAACAGTGATTTATGTACCTGATAATTCCTATTCCTCTCAGCAATCCATGGCGGCCCAGTGTTCCCTCCCATCTTGGTTCTTATTAATATATATTTTTCAGAGACAACTTGGAAAGTTACTAAGTGACACTGTGTCACATGACCTGGGTGTAAACTTACTTAGTGAAGTTCAGGGGAGGAGTTCAGTGGCAGGAGCTGGTGCAAATATGGCAGCGAGAAGCAAGTAACCCATAAGTTGTTATGGATTACAGTGAGAAAACTTTATCAAGGATAAGCAGCACAGTTATGGATCATATGTTTTTCTTCTTCACCTCCATAGGGGACACAGGGACAACGCTGGGGTATAGGCTGGCAGAGTCTGGGCACCAAACAGTTAATCTTTTGACATCCCAGTAGTCCAGGCTCCTCCGCCCCAGCCAGGCCAGTCTTCATTTAGTGCCGCCGGGCTGAAGTGGCCTCATACTTAAATTAATTTTTTTTCTTTTAATTTTATGAGTAGGCAGCGCCTGGTGACCTACAGGATGCCAGCACTGCCGCTCCACCAATCGCATGCGAGCAGCTCAGCAATCACGGCCAGGTCCTTCTCACTGCACACTGAGAACCCCAGCCGCAGCCAGACCTCGAGGGAGCCAATAATGCTCTACTTTGTAAGATCTGCTTATCCTGGCCCTGTCTCTAGATGTCCTCAGGGAACACTTCCATCTCACAATATATCTTCTCCCTTCCCTTCACTCTGTCTCAGGAGATGCTCCATCTGGGGCCCTTGCTAGACTCCAGCGTTCAGAGGGTCTTTCTCCCAGCAGGTTCTTACATTACCGCCATCTGTCAATACACTCCTGCATGCAGACCCTGGGTTCACTTGTCTCCACCTTCGACATGGTGGAGTATCCCCAGTTTCACTCCCGGCCACTTCAGTTCTGGCTCGCTGGAACAAATCCCATCAACAAATGAAACTGCAGACAATCATCCTATCTTGAGAGGTCTGTCTCCCCCTTTTGTGGTGGTTCCAGGGTCCCATTTAGTCAAGGGCTGCCTCTTTTGGATTCTGAAATGGGTCATCCATACCACAGGCGCAAGTCTTCGCGGGTGTGGGGGCAGTGACCTGCCAGCAGTCCTTCCAAGGTCAATGGACAGCTCAGGTGAGCTACCTTCCGATCAGCATGATCCTGGTAGCTCTCGAATGGCCGCGATAGGCTTGGTATGCAGATCTTCAGAGACTCTCCATCAATTCTCCATTGCGTCTTTCTCTACGGCCGGATCTTCTGTCACAGGGCCCGTACTTTTGTCTGGCCCTGGCTCATCTCACTTTGACGGGGTGGCTCCATGGGACTTGACTGGAGAGCCTGAAGGAACCAAAGATTTCTCCTTTTGAGACCTTAGATTAGGTGGACATTTGTTGGCTGACGTGAAAGACCATCTCTCTTCTGGCTGTTACTTCAGCCTGGAGAGAGTCAGACTTGAGAGCGCTGTCGTGTCGCTCTCCGTTTCTTGTCTTTCACTCAGACTGGGCCATTCTTCAGAATCGGTTAGGCTACCCTTCCTAAGGTAGTTTCCAGATTTCACCTCAATCAGGAGTTTGTGGTTCTGGCTTTTCAGTCACCGGACGTTTCTGCGGAGACTTCTTTAGATGTTGTGAGGCCCCTCCAGATCTGTGTAGAGCATACTAGAGATATCCAAAATTCTGATTCCCTTTTCCTTTTCTATGGCTTTCACAAGCCGGGCTGGCCGGCTACAAAGCAGAACTTGGCCAGATGGTTGCATTTGAACATCCGCCTCAATCGCGCCGGTGCACCTTCCTTCCTCGGCTGTGGTTACTGCGCATTCCACCAGGTCGGTTGGTACCTCTTTGGCAGCTCTTCATGGCACCTCTTCTGAGCAACTTTGCTGGGCAGCTACGTGGTATTCTGCTCACACATGTCTCTTCAGGTGTGATTGATCCTGTGTGTTTGCTGGTCTTCCTTCTCCTTCTTCTCACTCCTGCCTTGGGCTTGCTAACTTGACTTCCCTGCCTGGGACTGGGACCTGGAGGAGCCTGGGCTGCCGGGATGTCAAAGATTAACTGTTTGGTGCCCAGACTCTACTGCCAGCCAATACACCAGTGTTGTCCCTGTGTCCCCTATGGAAAAGGATTTAACCAGGTAAGAACATAAATATCCTGATCACTGTTAAGCGGAGTCTGGGCAGTTCTGAGGTCTGCACACTTGCAGGCATATATAATAGCAGACAAGACTTTAGGCAGCTTATCTGGTGTAAGCTGGTCCTGTAGGTCTGATACACTAATAAGCAGTTTAGAGGCCAGTGCACTAAATTGTAGCCAAGAATAGAGGTTGGCTTGGAACAGCACATCAGCAGGAGGATTACAGCAGGAGCAGGTAGTCACACACAAGCCTGGATCAGACACTGCAGCAGAAGGAAAAGCAGAAGCGGGTAGTCACACACCAGCTGGGATCTGTACACTGTATCAGCAGGAAGAGCAGAAGCGGGTTGTCACACACCAGCTGGGATCTGTACACTGTATCTGGAGCCAGTAGTCACACACCAGCTTGGATCTGTACAATGTATCTGGAGCCGGTAGTCACACACCGGCTGGGATCTGTATACAGTATGAGCAGGAAGAGCAGAAGCTGGTAGTCACACACCAGCTGGGATCTGTACACTGTATCAGCAGGAAGAGCAGAGCGGGTAGTCACACACCAGCTGGGATCTGTACCCTGTATCTGGAGCCGGTAGTCACACACCAGCTGGGATCTGTACACTGTATCTGGAGCCGGTAGTCATACACCAGCTGGGATCTGTACACTGTATCTGGAGCCAGAAGTCACACACCGGCTGGGATCTGTAACCTGTATCAGCAGGAGCAGAAGAAGCGGATAGTCACACACCAGCTGGGATCTGTAAACTGTATCAGCAGGAAGAGCAGAAGCGGGTAGTCACACACCAGCTGGGATCTGTACACTGTATCAGCAGGAAGAGCAGAAGTGGGTAGTCACACACCAGCTGGGATCTGTACACTGTATCTGGAGCCAGTAGTCACATACCAGCTTGGATCTGTACACTGTATGAGCAGGAAGAGCAGAAGCGGGTAGTCACACACCAGCTGGGATCTGTACACTGTATCAGCAGGAGGATCAGAAGCGGGTAGTCACACACCAGCTGGGATCTGTACACTGTATCAGCAGGAAGAGCAGAAGCGGGTAGTCACACACCAGCTGGGATCTGTACACTGTATCAGCAGGAAGAGCAGAAGTGGGTAGTCACACACCAGCTGGGATCTGTACACTGTATCTGGAGCCAGTAATCACATACCAGCTTGGATCTGTACACTGTATGAGCAGGAAGAGCAGAAGCGGGTAGTCACACACCAGCTGGGATCTGTACACTGTATCAGCAGGAGGAGCAGAAGCGGGTAGTCACACACCAGCTGGGATCTGTACACTGTATCAGCAGGAAGAGCAGAAGAGGGTAGTCACACACCAGCTGGGATCTGTACACTGTATGAGCAGGAAGAGCAGAAGCGGGTAATCGCACACCAGCTGGGATCTGTACACTGTATCAGCAGGAAGAGCAGAAGCTGGTAGTCACTCACCAGCTGGGATCTGTACACTGTATCAGCAGGAAGAGCAGAAGCGGGTAGTCACACACCAGCTGGGATCTGTACACTGTATCAGCAGGAAGAGCAGACGCGGGTAGTAAAATACCAGCTGGGATCTGTACACTGTATGAGCAGGAAGAGCAGAAGCTGGTAGTCACACACACCAGCTGGGATCTGTACACTGTATCAGCAGGAAGAGCAGAAGCGGGCAGTCACACACCAGCTGGGATCTGTACACTGTATCAGCAGGAAGAGCAAAAGTGGGTAGTCACACACCAGCTGGGATCTGTACACTGTATCTGGAGCCAGTAGTCACACACCAGCTTGGATCTGTACACTGTATGAGCAGGAAGAGCAGAAGCGGGTAGTCACACACCAGCTGGGATCTATACACTGTATCAGCAGGAGGAGCAGAAGTGGGTAGTCACACACCAGCTGGGATCTGTACACTGTATCAGCAGGAGGAGCAGAAGCGGGTAGTCACACACCAGCTGGGATCTGTACACTGTATCAGCAGGAAGAGCAGAAGAGGGTAGTCACACACCAGCTGGGATCTGTACACTGTATCAGCAGGAAGAGCAGGAGCCGGTAGTCACACACCAGCTGGGATCTGTATACTGTATCAGCAGGAAGAGCAGGAGCCAGTAGTTACACACCAGCTGGGATCTGTACACTGTATCAGCAGGAAGAGCAGAAGCGGGTAATCGCACACCAGCTGGGATCTGTACACTGTATCAGCAGGAAGAGCAGAAGCTGGTAGTCACACACCAGCTGGGATCTGTACACTGTATCAGCAGGAGGAGCAGAAGAGGGTAGTCACACACCAGCTGGGATCTGTACACTGTATGAGCTGGAAGAGCAGAAGTGGGTAATCGCACACCAGCTGGGATCTGTACACTGTATCAGCAGGAAGAGCAGAAGCTGGTAGTCACACACCAGCTGGAATCTGTACACTGTATCAGCAGGAGGAGCAGAAGAGGGTAGTCACACACCAGCTGGGATCTGTACACTGTATCAGCAGGAAGAGCAGAAGCGGGTAGTAAAACACCAGCTGGGATCTGTACACTGTATCAGCAGGAAGAGCAGAAGCGGGTAGTCACACACCAGCTGGGATCTGTGCACTGTATCTGGAGCCGGTAGTCAAACACCAGCTTAGATCTGTACACTGTATCTGGAGCCGGTAGTCACACACCAGCTGGGATCTGTACACTGTATCTGGAGTCAGTAGTCACACACCAGCTGGGATCTGTACACTGTATGAGCAGGAAGAGCAGAAGTGGGTAGTCACACACCAGCTGGGATCTGTACACTGTATCAGCAGGAAGAGCAGAAGCGGGTAGTCACACACCAACTGGAATCTGTACAATGTATCTGGAGCAGGTAGTCACATACCAGCTGGGATCTGTACACTGTATCAGCAGGTAGAGCAGAAGCAGTTAGTCACACACCAGCTGGGATCTGTACACTGTATCAGCAGGAAGAGCAGAAGCGCATAGTCACACACTAGCTGGGATCTGTACACTGTATGAGCAGGAAGAGCAGAAGCGGGTAGTCACACACCAGCTGGGATCTGTACACTGTATGAGCAGGAAGAGCAGAAGCGGGCAGTCACACACCAGCTGAGATCTGTACACTGTATGATCAGGAAGAGCAGAAGCGGGTAGTCACACACCAGCTGGGATCTGTACGCTGTATCTGGAGCCGGTAGTCACACACCAGCTGGGATCTGTACACTGTAACTGGAGCCAGTAGTCACACACCAGCTGGAATCTGTATACTTTGTCTGGAGCGGGTAGTCCCACACCAGCTGGGATCTGTACACTGTATCTGGAGCCGGTAGTCACACACCAGCAGGGATCTGTACACTGGAGAAGTAGTAACATTGTGGTAATCGACCAGCCAAATAAACAGCTTTTTCAATTTGGCAGCTCTCACAGTAGGTTCTGCTACTATACCAATTACAAGGGAAAAAGAAGAGTATGGAGAGAGTATTTGAATTGTGATGAGAATCTGTAGATAGATTTGATTTTAATATTTTATTGCAATAACTACAAAGAATAATACATACAAATTGTGACCATATATGATAGCAGATTAGCACACCCCTATAAGTGAATTGTAATAGTCTGTGTAATTATATATCCTATAGATATAGGAGTAGGCAGCGCCTTGTTTATATGAGGACAAAGTCATAGTAAAATACGGGACTATGAAAAGGTCCCTCTACACCGAAGTGTCAAAATAATGACGATCGCCCCCACACTATTGGTAGAGTCCCACAGCCTACAGAATGTAGCAGTACAGATGTATTACAAGGAGACTTATTTGTGGCTTCCTGTACGTAGACTATATTCCCCGGATCTCACAATCTGCAGGTGGATGTAATAAGACTAATCAGTCACTGCATGGGGCACAATGGGACGTGCACCTGTCTGTGTTGCAATAAATAGTAAGGGACGTCCACACACAGCACAATAAGGTATCGGGACGAAGTTCCTTATATAGCAGGCGTTAATAACAATGTGGCTGTATCATCCATTGTTCTGATGGAAAGAAGCAGCCAGTGGAACACCTGCAATGTGCTGTTGGCAATAAGGCACAAGCAGAGTGGGGCTTAATATGTGATAACACACCAGGAAATGGATATGAGAAATCCACAATGTGCTGACTTACTGCTCGGCACATGACTGTGGGGTTCAAACCGAGTTCTGTATCTGTGAAACACTGTGATCTCTGTAATGTACTGTTTTGTTATGTGGTGGGTTTAAGTAGGGCTAAGTCTCCTTGCTAATGTGATGTAGCGGAGCTCCATCTCCATGAGGCAAACAGATCTCTCTGCCTAAGGTGCTGTTTCCCAGTGCAGTGAGAGGAAGCAGGGTTCAATCTCTCTGCCGATGCAATATAACAGAGCTCCATCTCTGTAATGCACAATGATGATCCAGGTTATGTGGAGCTTTTAACCTGTGTATCAGGTGTGTGCCAGGGTGTAAGTCAAACATAAGTAAGTTGAACACAGGTAATCAAACACAAGCAAGAATTGGTTTATTGTATCACCTATCATTGTGTGCAGGATTGCTTGAATAGCACTTACAATCACCTAGCAGCAACTGCTAGGTTTTTCCTCTGCTTTACTGTGTCGGGATGCATTTGCATTAGGACTTGACAACTCGCATAACACTAGTGAACTTTCGCAATGTTGAAGACATTTTTTCTACACCTGTCACTCTTCCTCTCAGCCAGCATACTTTCTTACCAGCTTCTCATACTGCCCAATTGGTATAGTTTACATGGAAGATGGGTAACACATCCTGACAAAGGAAGAGGATGAACTGCATTATATGCCATCCTATTGGGTGTCTTTTTATAAACCTGTCTCTAGATAAGTTAGAAGGAATGTATCCCACTATAACAGCTGCCTTGGAGTACATCAAAGAAAAGTAATTTTCAGGTACATAATTTGCTGTTTTCTACAACATGAAGCTGGAGGAAACTGGACACTATGGGGCAGAAAGTGCTGTGCAGAGACACCAGGAGGAGTATGAGCGTTTCCAGTGAATATAAAGTAAACATGCTCTTGTCTCCACACTCTGTACCTCATAGTATCCAGTGTCCCTCAGAGGACTGGGAGAAAATTATACATAATGCAAGTACAAAAATCCAATGTTTCATTATATGACATGTGTGCGTCTAATACACTAGTATTCTTCTGGTTAATCTCAATGGTACAGAATTATTAAAGTGTTTTTTTATTGTGTGGGTTATTTAGAGTGAATATCTGACAAATGTAAAGGCAGAAGAAATAGAAGGAGAAGAGATGTATGTGACTGATATGAAGGCAGAAGATATAGAGGGAGAAGAAGAGACGTATGGGACTGATATGAAGGCAGAAGATATAGAGGGAGAAGAAGAGACGTATGTGACTGATATGAAGGCAGAAGATATAGAGGGAGAAGAAAAGACATATGTGACTGATATGAAGGCAGAAGATATAGAGGGAGAAGAAGAGACATATGTGACTGATATAAAGGCAGAAGATATAGAGGGAGAAGAAAAGACATATGTGACTGATATGAAGGCAGAAGATACAGAGGGAGAAGAAGAGACATATGTGACTGATAATAAGGCAGAAGATATAGAGGGAGAAGAAGAGACATATGTGAGGGGTTATCAGCAGTGTAAGGAGGAGGAAATACTTACAGATATGAGCACAGGTGAGTAATAAATACTAATTACAGAATAGTGAAATATTCTCTCTGTCCACCATGTTCGTTGTTATTTTAACCAGTGTCTTATATATGTAGAATTTGTATGTTCTCCCAGTTTTTGCATGGATTTCATTCCCTAGTCCAAAAATATACTGGTATGTTTTTGAAGATAGAGCTGTTCTCTGTATAAGGGAGGATTACCTTCCAAAGGTAGTGTCCCGTTTTCATGTAAATGAAGAGATTGTGGTTCCAGCTTTTCAGTCTTCAGACCTTTCTATAGATGAAGCTTCCCTGGATGTGGTTCGTGCTCTCCGTATCTATGTGGAGCGTTCAAACTCTGTGAGAAAACCAGATGGTCTTTTTGTGCTATATGGTTTTCACAAACGAGGTTGGCCAGCTAACAAACAAACTCTGGTTCGATGGTTATGTATGACTATCTCTCAGGTTTACACACAGGCTGATCTCCCTGTCTCCAACACGGCGACAGCACATTGTACACGGCCTGTTGGACCATCGTGGGCGTTTAGTCGTGGTGCCTCTGCTGAACAATTGTGCAAGGCAGCCACGTGGTCTTCTGTCCACACTTTTCTTAGGTTCTACACCTTTGATACTTTTGCCTCTCAGAATGCTTCCTTTGGGCAACGAGTTCTTTCTGCTCTGGAGCGTTCCCACCCTTAGGGGAACTGCTTTAGGGCATCCCCATGGTATCCCTATAGACCATGAAGAAGAAAATGGGAGTTATGGTAGACTTACCTTTGATAACTCTTTTTCTTCAAGGTCCATAGGGCAACAGTGGGTGTGAATGAATGGTGCTGTCTTCTGTGAAACAAGGGAGATGTTCAAGGAAGGATACTTATCTCCTGTTATATGGATAATTTTGAATCCTGGTTAGTATTCTTTTTTGATGTTTTTCATTTTCTCCCAATTGAATTTGTTCATACATAAAAAATAGACATAATACAATAGTGTTGTTTTTGAAATTTTCTTAACTTTTTGTACAGTAATAATATACATGTGGTACAGGTGGAAATCTGTATAGATGTCTATAAATTCAAAATGGAGATCTAGATACGTGATACATATATATATATATATATATGTCAAATTCTCAGGAGAAATATATAATTTCTATGTTCTCCTGTAAGGTGGAGAGACGCACCTAACTTACAAAAGAAGGTGTGTTCATGAATTTGTAATGGTTTCTTTATATGGAAATGGTGCTAGTTCACATCCCACAAGATCCTCTCACATATATATATATATGTGTGTAGAATATATATAAATAGCATACCTGACTTACGTCCAGGTGGTGCAAACTGAAGCTTGTAACATTTTCTTTGAGTGAGTGTATCAAATACAGCTGAAGAACTGAGTTCATGAAACAAAATATACACTCATGCGTACCGGTACTCACACTCCTTGTAGTTTAGACAATCCCATCTGGGTATCTTTTGTTTAAGGGTTTCCACAATAGAAAACTTTAGTAATGTAGACTGGTATAGAATGTATTTTTATTCCAAATATATCATAAAAAAAATTAAAAACATATATAACAATTTGTCAGAATAATCTGCAAAAATGTGCAAAAACATATAAAGTCTGTAATGACGTGTAGAAAAATAGGTAGGAACTGCACTAGGACAAAAATCAACAAAGAGGCATGTGTGGAAATATATAAGTGCCAGCTCTATATATAGCAAGATGGTGAACAAAAAAGAGAAAATTACACATACCTCCTGTCCAAAAAAAGTGCAGTGCAAGGTTCCTAACATATGGAGTCTCCAGAACCCAACGCGTTTCGAGATGTACTCTCTTTATCAAGGTCTTGAGGTACTCGGGTAAATGTCTTGTTTATATAGTGATTGTCAGTGACGTCGGGATGGCGTCACTTCCAGTGTACGTCTTGCGGAAAAAGTGGTCTTTAAACAAAGTTATTTCTTTTGAGGTTCTTCGTTGGTACTAGGAAACAAGCCTCAAGTCAAATCCCCACACGCCTTCGCATTCGATCTCTCGCAGGGAAACTTCCTCTCTAATCTCTCGCTCCAACCGGAAGTCCTCGGACGTCTGTAACTTCCTCTTGGTGAAACCGGAAGTTCCCGGGTGGCCGCAGAGATACTTAGTATAGTATATGTAGTTCCCTGGTTAATGTCCAGTGAATGACGTTTTCTTCTATTGAAGGCTGAATTCACGGGAGGTGTGTTTTCTCCACAGTAATGGAGGTAAACAATGTTCGGACATAGTCTAAAAAATATAAAAATTAGTCCAGAACTATATAAAATAGAGAGCTTTATTTTATAAGTTCCCTAAAACTAACAATATTAAAAGGTGTAAAAATATATATTATATGATGTATATAACAATTGAGGGCAAGTCCAGGTAAATAAAAATCTCATATCTCAGAAATATAGATATGGAAGATATAATAAATAAATTCTAATATCCTGTCGTAAAAAAATAAAATACTTCAATAAAAATAACACCTGTAGGTAATATAAATAACAAATAGTCACAATACAAGGAGATGTTTCTCAGGGTCATTACTCATATAAATATCTAGAACGACACTTATGTTGACAAGTTAATTTATGTGGACAACAACACATATCACATATATGTACATTAGTGCTACAAAAACACTGGGGGGGGGGGAAAGAGAGAGAGACAAAAAATAACCAACAGAGAGTTTATATAAATAAAACTTCATCTTAGGTAGAAATAAAATATGCACAATAGAGGTAGAAAAAAGGCCGGTGGGACCAAGGTCATATTTTAAAAACTGAATGTTATTCCAGAAACACCCAGTGTATTTGTATCGGATTGTATGTTGAGGCCTTGAGGGATAGGTCTTTTTGTTGTGGATAGGCAGCAGTCTTTTTAGCAGGGCCACTTTCTTTTTCCTATCCAAATACTTTGTATTATTCACTTTTTATCCCTTCGAGAGAGAGAGGGCTGCAGCATGTTTAACCATAGGGAAAGAAGATCAACTAAAGTAGAAGAAGCCTTTAGAATCAATTTTAATGAGGAGGAAATAGACATGACAGATAACAATCTTGAAACAGCAATGCACAGATTAGAAGAGTGGCTTCTAAAAGAAAATAAATTATGGTGGGAAGTTGCCACACTAGAGAAATACACTGCTGAACAAATAATACCCAAGGGATTAAGAATGAACAAGCCACCAACATTTCAAGACGCTTCGGAACCCTTCTGGGCACAAAGACTGCTTGAGTTCGGCACACGAGTGAGATAAAAGACCATGATTAATCAATAAGACACTGACAGCATTATTGCCCTGTTAAAGTGTGAAAATACTGGGAGAACAAGACACTTAACTGAGGGAATAGAAATCTAAGAGCAAAGATAAACTGCTGTAGAAATAATTTATTCCCATATAGCTGTGGTTAGAATAACTCACTTGTTATGTATGCCTAATGAAAATTGTAACAAATGTTTCTTCAGTCAAATTGTTACAGAAATTAGTAACACTGTGTTTATGTCTGTATCCACTGTGAAAAGATTCTTAGATGAGCAAATAGCTCTAATAAAGTTTGGATAATTAACCAGAAATAGATCCAGTTAGCAATATTCATATTTGCTGGTTTAACCAGTACTAAATGATAATTACAACATCTGTTCTCTCAATTGTCGGTTTCATACAATAGCCTTGCATGGTTAAACACACATGTGCAGGAGAGATAACATTTATATATAGAATTATTAACAGCACGCGACCTTGTTTTTAATATATTTTTAATTCTTGTCACAAATTTTTTTTTTTCGTGTCTATCACTCTGTACTTTTGTGTAATAAAATATATTTTTAATTTATATTTCGCTACAGAAGGCCCTATTTTAGGGCATACGGAGAAATGGGGTACCACAGATTAGATTTAAGCAATAGCTAGAATTGGATATAATGTATTGATTGATAATTGTAAGAGGCAATATATAGCCTCTTTCTTTGAATATCTACCAGCCAGAGCAATAATATAAAAAAGTTTATTTTTTTAAAAGTATACCCAATAAAATGTATATATTTTATGTGTTGAAAAATAAGGGGTTTTGAGTGCACCCACAATTACATTTATTCCTTTTCTTTCTCTTTCTCACACAAGTATTCCTGATTTTGAATCAATGGGTAGCACCTAATGACAATAATCACCTAAGGTTTAATTATACATTGAAAACCATATGGCTAGCTGAAAAATTGCCCCTATTTATATAACAGATGTATTATAGATAGCCTGGTGCGGGATCTTTCTGACATTCTATAAAAGCTTAGACATCTTCAATCTTAGTAAACGCATACTTTCTAAGGATGAAGAAAGAGTCCTGTGTAAACGGCTCAAATATGCACCCACGGCCCATATGGATCACTTTGAAAAATTTATTGACGTTCATAAGTTTATTAAAAAAATCACTCTAAAAAAATGATTTGCGATTAAAGATAAAGAACAAGCAGAAAACAAGGAGAAAAATAGAGTGAATGACGTAGAGAATGAGAACATTAAAGATAAGAATAAGATAAAGAAAAAATCTATTTTCTACCCTACCCACGTCAAAGGAAACTTTATTAATACCTTTTCCAAAGTTGTTATTGAAGAACTAAGAAACTTAAAGAAACCGAAGGTAAAGTTCAATTTGACTAAAAAAGAAAGTAAAACTTTTCAAGATTTAGGAAAAGACGAAAGTAGTATTATTAAGTCCTGCGATAAGGGGGTTGGAATAGTGATCGTGAATAGAGATGATTACACAAAAGAAATATATAGGCAACTATCAGATACTACAATGTATATGAAGTTGAAGTCAGATCCTACGAACCAAATTAAAGAAAAGCTCAACAAATTATTGTACAAATACAAAAAGGAGGTATATCCAAGAAAGAAAGTGACTTAATTGTAGAAAATCCTATAATCCCCACATTGTATATATTACCTAATATATAAGGATGCAACCAACCCACCTGGAAGGCCCATTATTGCTGGAACAGATAGCCTTACTTCAAATCTATCATCACTTATAGATGGAGCCTTACACCCACTAGTAGTGAAAAGTAATTCATACTTCAAAGACACGGGAGACGTTCTCGCTAAAATCAGAAATTTTACATGGACCGACGACATGAGACTGGCGTCCGCAGATGTCACATCACTCCATACCTGTATCATCCACTCCAAGGGTCTAGAAGCTATATCCTGGTCTTTAGATAAAACAGATCTCCCTCCAGAGAGGAAAGAATTCCTACTGGAAGCAATTAAATTTATCTTGGAGAATAACTACTTCTTCTTTAACGGCGATTTTTTTCCTGCAACGCACTGGGACTGCGATGGGCACCAAATTTGCCCCAAGCTACGCCAATCTCTTCATGAGCTATTGGGAGGAGACGTATATGGCGGTGTAGCTTGGGGTGCCGATCTTGTTAAATGGTACCATTACATCGATGATGTGATTCTGTTTTGGAAAGGAACAGGAGAGGCTCTTGAATACTTTTCACTGCTTAACACCAATAATATGAACATCAATTTTACATTGACACACCGCTGTGAACAAATCAACTTTTTAGATCTCACAATCTATGTAGAAGATTGCATGATTCAAACCAAGTCCTTTCGGAAACTTACCGACGTTAATACCTTTATACCTATAGATAGCCAGCACCACGCAAATTGGCTCAAGAGTGTGCCAAAGAGTCAATTCTTTCAGTTGAGGAGGAATTGCAGCAATAATGAAGACTGTAAGGAGAAAATGTGTCAGATGAGAAGAGATTTCATGGAAAAAGGATATAACATAGAACAACTAAATAACACCATAGAAGATACCTTTTATGAAATCTAGAACCTTATTAATTGAACCTAAAAAGAATAAAAATAATCAGTCAAGTACTAGCAAGGATAAACAAAAATGGGCCTTAATTACCAAATACGATGCTCAATATAAACAAGTAGAAAAACTATTCTAAAAACATTGGCACCTCTTATGGAGGGAACCAATCCTGAATTAAATCATTCCTGAAAAACCTTACTTCATATCAGAAGGCAAGAAATATTAAAAATCATCTTGTGAAAAGCACTCTGCTGGATGCTTCCAAACATCTAGTCTGGACCAAAGGGTTTCACAGATGTGGCTTATGTATTGGATGTAGGAATATTAAGGACGATCATGCTAAATATATGAAATTACAGTGAATGGGGTCAATCCAAAAATGTGTGACTTCATTACATGTGTTACTGCAAATGTAGTATATTTAGTTGAATGTACATGCGGTCTTGTATATGTAGGACGGACGACACGAACGCTAAAAACCAGGATCTCTGAACACTTAAAAAATTTGAAAAAAGGACTCCCGACACACCATCTCTTCAACCACTTTAAGTTGCAACACAACTGTCTGACTTCACATATTCGCAGATTCATGGGCATTCAGCACACAAAAACATCATGAAGGGACAAAAATATAGAGACAAATCTAGCAATAGCAGAGATGAAGCTTGTTTTTAAACTCAACACTTTAAGTCTGAAAAGGTTTGAACCAGGACTTTGAATTGAAGAGGTTTCTGGAACAACATTCAGTTTTTAAAATATGACCTTGGTTCCCCTCAGCCTTTTTGTACCTCTATTCTGCATATTTTATTTCTACCTAAGATTAAGTTTTATTTATATAAACTCTCTGGTGGTTATTTTTTGTCTTATCTTTTTCTTCCCCCCAGTGTTTTTGTAGCACTAATATACATATATGTGGTGTTGTCCACATAAGTTAACTTGTCAACATAAGTGTCGTTCTAGATATTTATATGTGTAATGACCCTGAGAAACATCTCCTTATATTGTGAGTATTTGTTATTTATATTACCTACAGGTGTTATTTTTATTGAAGTATTTTATTTTTTACAACAGGATATTAGAATTTATTTATTTATATCTTCCATATCTATATCTACATTTCTGAGATATGAGATTTTTATTTACCTGGACTTACTCTCAATTGTTATATATATCATGTAATATATATATATATTACATCTTTTAATATTGTTAGTTTTAGGGAACTTATAAAATAAAGTTCTCTATTTTATATAGTTCTGGACTAATTTTTATATATTTTAGACTTTGTCCGGATATTGTTTACCTCCATTACTATGGAGAAAACACACCTCCCGTGAATTCAGCCTTCAATAGAAGAAAACGTCATTCAATGGGCATTAACCAGGGAACTACATTCCCCAAGTATCTCTGCGGCCACCCGGGAACTTCCGGTTTTGCCAAGAGGAAGTTACAGACATCCGAGGACTTCTGGTTGGAGCGAGAGATTAGAGAGGAAGTTTCCCCACGAGAGATCGAATGCAGAGGCATGTGGGGATTTGACTTGAGGCTTGTTTCCAGTGCTCACGAAGAACCTCAAAAGAAAGAACTTTGTTTAAAGACCACTTTTTCCGCAAGACGTACACCGGAAGTGACGCCATTCTGATGTCACCGACAATCACTATATAAACAAGACATTCACCCGAGTACCTCCAGACCTTGATAAAGAGAATACATCTCGAAACGCGTTGGTTACTGGAGACTCCATATGTTAGGAACCTTGCACTGTACTTTTTTTGGACAGGAGGTATGTGTCATTTTCTCTTTTGTTCACCATCTTGCTATATATAGAGCTGGCACCTATATATTTCCACACATGCGTCTTTGTTGATTTTTGTCCTAGTGCAGTTCCTACCTATTTTTCTACACGTCATTACAGACTTTATATGTTTTTTGCACATTTTTGCAGATTATTCTGACAAATTGTTATATGTTTTTAATTTTTTAATGATATATTTGGAATAAAAATACATTCTATACCAGTCTACATTACTAAAGTTTTTTTTATGGTGGAAACCCTTAAAGAAAAGATACCCAGAAGGGATGTCTAAACTACAAGGAGTGTGAGTACTGGTACGCATGAGCATATATTTTTTTCATGAACTCAGTTCTTCAGCTGTATTTGATACACTCGCTGAAAGAAAACGTTACAAAGCTTCAGTTTGCACCCCTGGACATAAGTCAGGTGTGCTATTTATATATATATATTCTATACACATATATATATATAATGTGAGAGGATCTGTCAAATGATTGGAAATAAATCATCACTACAACTGTAGTCGCATTTTATCGCAATTTAATTTCTGTGCATTGTGGCTAAGATGCATGCTCAGTCCACCGATAATTGCTAAACTGCGTCAATATTGAAATAGTGAACTCATCTGAATCAGGCCCATAGAGTGTAAGCTCCGCTGGGGCATGGCCTGATGTCACTGAGTAAATATTTACTGTATAGTTCTGTGTAATATGTATATGCTATGTAAAGAACTGTGACTAATAAGATATTTTATTTCCAGCAGATGGACGCACGAGCAGGAATGCCTTGGACGGAGATCTCATAGTGTCTGCAGATATTAAAATAGAAGATAACATCATACCGGACTATCCAGGAATCAACCCCGATACTCTAAATATACATCCAGTACCTCACAGTGCAGATATATCTGATTCTTATCATCTGGACTGTTCTCCTGATACCTCAGCTTTTGTTACACATAGTGCAGCTCATACACCTGCTACAATATTTCCCTGTTCTGTGTGTGGGAAATGTTTTACATATAAATCGAGTCTTACTAGACATGAGAGAACTCACACAGGTGCGAAACCATTTCCATGCTCTGCGTGTGGGAAATGTTTTACAGTGAAAAAAGATCTTGTTAAACATCAGAGAAGTCACACAGGTGAGAAACCATTTCCATGCTCTGAGTGTGGGAAATGTTTTACATATAAATCACGTCTTGTTGCACATCAGAGACATCACACAGGTGAGAAACAATTTCCATGCTCTGAGTGTGGGAAATGTTTTACAGTGAAAAAAGATCTTGTTAAACATCAGAGAAGTCACACAGGTGAGAAACCATTTTCATGCTCTGAGTGTGGGAAATGTTTTACCTATAAATCACATCTTGTTGATCATCAGAGAAGACACACAGGTGAGAAGCCATTTCCATGTCCTGAGTGTGAAAAATGTTTTACATATAAATCACGTCTTGTTGCACATCAGAGACATCACACAGGTGAGAAACCATTTCCCTGTCCTGAGTGTGGGAAATGTTTTACCAATAAATCACATCTTGTTATACATCAGAGAAGTCACACAGGTGAGAGGCCATTTCCATGCTCTGAGTGTGAGAAATGTTTTACAGATAAATCAACTCTTGTTACACATCAGAGAACTCACACAGGTGAGAAGCCATTTCCCTGCTCTGAGTGTGGGAAATGTTTTTCAGTGAAAAAAGATCTTGTTAAACATCAGAGAAGTCACACGGGTGAGAAACCATTTCCATGCTCTGAGTGTGGGAAATGTTTTCCACAGAAATCAAATCTTATTGCACATGCGAGAATTCACACAGGTGAGAGACCATTTTCATGTTCTGAGTGTGGGAAATGTTTTACAGATAAATCAGCTCTTGTTACACATCAGAGAATTCACACAGGTGAGAGACCATTTCCATGTCCTGAGTGTGGGAAATGTTTTACCTACAAATCACATCTTGTTGAACATCAAAGAAGTCACACAGGTGAGAGGCCATTTCCATGCTCTGAGTGTGGGAAATGTTTTGCACAGAAATCATATCTGGTTATACATCAGAGACGTCACACAGGTGAGAAACCATTTACATGTTCTGAGTGTGGGAAATGTTTTTCAGTGAACAAAGATCTTGTTAAACATCAGAAAAGTCACACCGGTGAGAAACCATTTCCATGCTCTGAGTGTGGGAAACGTTTTCTACAGAAATCAGTTCTTGTTAAACATCAGATTTCACACCTATGAGCTGATACAAATTGGTTGTAGCAACACTCCAGCTACACAGTATTTTAACATTTTAAGTTAGCCATCCACAGATTATTGGAATTTGTGTCATTAATATAAGACTAGAATAGATCACTCAGGTTATACTTGCAGTATTGTCTTTATTCAATTAGATATTAACACCAATCTCTGCAGTAATAACAGACCACATTGTTATATAGGGTCTACATTTTATGCATTTCAGTCATACAATTGAAGATAACATGCATTATAATATTTTAAATTTGTTTTATTATGGAAACATGGATAGAATCCAGCTTTTTGCTGCTTTGGAATGGTGGATTAATCGTTACTCACGCAGTACAAAGTATTTCTTGGAGGTGGTTAGAAAACAAATATATATTTTTTTGTAAATAGCTTTCTCTTTACTGTCTTGCAATTTAATAAAAAATATATATTTTTTCCTTTTTAGGAGAAATAAGCAAACTAATGGCATTTTCTTGAAAATGTTCTTGAAAAAGTAATTGTGTGGGCACTACCTAAATAATACAAAAGAAATAATTTAATAACAGTGTTATATAATGTATACAATACAAATTATATTAAAAATTCCATGCAATGATCTGCTCCAATATCTGTAAGGCAATCAGAGATTAACCAGTCTGCCTTACATAAAAAGATAATTAGATGAAAATTATATAGTCCAGGATCTGTAAGAAATGTTGCTCCAATATAGGGATCTGCTAAAATTTTACACAGACTATATATTTAGATACTTTTTATATTTTTTTAAATTCATATCGTTTTTAGGTTTTACAATGTTTAAGTAATTGACACAGGTTCTAACAGTACCCAAAGAAGAAATACAGGTACACAACTCCAAATTAACTGATTATATATAAATAAATACATTTTGTAGTAAATACAGTAGAGGTTTTTGGCATAATCTTGGCCAAGTTTATGGGCCTGCCCACCATATCCGGGTAACCTCTTGTCGGGCAGGTCCCTAACATACTAGGGCTCAAATCCAGAGTGCAGGACACCCCCAAACTAGCCCAGCTAAACCACCCCAAGGCACTGCTCTAATAAGAAAAGTGAAGTGTTAAGAGCAGCCATTGGCTGCATATAAAGAATAAAAATAAAAAAGTGAAATACATATATATAAAAGAAACAGACAGTGAGGTATTAAAATGTGTTAAAGGAAAATGTGTTATACTGCGGTGCCCTGAAGGAGACTAGCAAAGCAATCTAGGGGGACCCACACGCCAAAAATGAACCAAAGCTGCACTACACAGTCTAAATATTAGCAGGACTTACCTATATTGTGCCTTGACTGGTGTGCATATTACATTGCCAGACTCCATGCTGTAACCAATGTAGTAGAGGTGCTAGTCTGAGTGGGAAGTGGCTCAGGCTTCCCAGGTGTGCAAATCAATGCACTAATTAGTTTACAAAGAAAATGGATCTCAGACTGTATTTATTTATATATAATCAGTTAATTTGGAGTTGTGCACCTGTATTTCTTCTTTGTGTATATATCAATGGTCTCCACAGGTAGCACCTCCAATTATATATATATATATGTCCAGAGTGTGCAGTCTGAGATCCATTTTCTTTGTAAACAGGTTCTAACAGTGCAAAGTAGCCCACTGACACTGGTCAATCAGCTGATTGAGATTTTTACTTATTGAAAAGCAATCACAGCTATTTAAAATCACAGACCAGCTCAGTGGAATCTGCACCTTCTGAAGAAACCGGGACTCCAATACCCAGAGAAACACGTCAAGGATGGAGAGATTGCTCTGATAAGCTCATATAATCACCCTACTCATTGCTGAGCTGAACCGGGAAGGACCGGCTCACCACTAGCACACAAACATGCTGGTGGGTTCACCTGGATTCTACTGCCTTGCTGCATAGCCTGGCCACATACCACCAAATGGCTGGTCCGCGAAAAGCCTGTGCTCCCACTGACAGATGGTTGAGAGCTACCCCATGTGGACTGCACGGTATGCAGTCGGGATGCCGATGGTCTAAATGCCAACTATCGGCATCCCAACTGTCTAATCCATGTCATTTTAACTACGCCAGGAGCACAGCATCCCGATCGAAGGTAAGCCGGGCGCGGCTAGCCGTGGGGGGGGGGAGGTTAGGCTAGGCACTCCTGGGGTGACTTAGGGTTAGACACCCCCCTGGAGACAGGTTTAGGCTGTGGGGAAGGGGAGGATAGGTTTAGGCACTTACTGTGGGGGTTAGGTTTAGGCACCCCTAAGGGAGGGTTGGGGGAGGGGATTAGTAAATAGTAAAAATACCTGTTGGGGTCTTCCAACATCGGGATTCGAACCGCCGGACATGCGATCCCGGACTGCCCACCAGTGAGTATCTGCAGCTTTCAACTCCAGCATTACCCGTGCATGCATGATCGCAGAACACACGGTCGGTGGATACATCATAATACAGACTGTATTAACCGGAGATACACTTACAGACAAGTACTATTATATGTGGCAGTAAAAAGTATCATACATTGGTGCCCTGTGCCTATATAGGAACTGGCATCAGGAAAGTGAGTAACTATTTTATTGCATGAACCAGAAATAACCTTTTGGTGAATAACTGTATAGGACCAAAATTTGTTACAGGTCATGTACTCTAATAATTATCCTTTTTTATGTGTGGAGGATAGGTCTTTATTTTTGATTGCCTTACAGAGCTTGGAGCAGATCATTGGACTGAATTTTCAATATCATTTGTGTTGGATACATTATATATTAGTTATTAAATTATTTATTTTACTAATTGTGGTTTCTCAAACAAGCGCTCCATCTACATTTTTTCTGATTGTCTCTTTTAGCAGGTAAGCAGATCCTGCTGTTGGAGCTGCCAGTTTGAGTCTAATTTATATGGACTGATTGAGGGGCGATCCTGCTTTCTTTTTATAAATAAAACAAGACAATTATTGTCGCCACTTGTCACCGCCACTGCAAATCTGTATTATCTAGCAAATGGCTCCATGATCATGTTCATATTTTCATTATAACAGCTAAGCTCGTAGCTCAACGTCCAGGGTTCCTCATCATCTGCAAGTTCCTACTCTATGAAATACGCCTCATACCCCATTAATATGCAGGTCAGATGCACTCACCTCCCAGATAGAGGATAACATCTAGGCAAATGCTGGCATGTGATCCCTCTGTATTCATTAATGGCATTAATAGTGTCACACAGCCGGTACCATGTATAAATGGGTAACACCACCCATAGGCATGTTTCCCTTCTGTTAGTGCATCAATAATTACTGACATTGAAATGTAAGAAGCCCAGAAAGTGTTAGAATATGGTCAGAGGGGAAGCGGGGTAAAGGATGGAGCATGTCGTTATAGGAAAAATCTCAGGTTAGCGGGTGCTACAGGGTTTATTCTCCCACCTGCAAGAGGACTAAAATATTACACCTTCTCTTTGGACTTGATGCAGAAAGTGAAGGATATTTGTTTAGTATACAATGTCGCCTGTCATTGACATATTGGACACAATAATTAATGCTCATATGACCTCGGCACACAGGAAACTGATGGCTTTTGGTCTCGTTATTAAAAGAAAATTATTTGCCTCAGACAGTTGAATTTATTGTACAAACACACTCAGCACCATAGGTGCAATACAATTAAAATTGTCCACTGGTTAGTGTAAGATTTTTTTTATCTACACTGCTAAAGAGTCTCCTTATTAAGCATTTTCAACCATTATGGTCTTTGTCAAAGCCTTGATAGAACACAGTCGTTGAAATGCGTCGGCAGGTGAGGGTGGCTCTTTCTCACAACAAGCTCCCTTCTGGAGGATAGCAGGAGAGGCAGCATAGCATAGCCAAAATACCGGGGTGTAACATTGTGACGGTTTATATTCTCTCTGCGCTCACAACAGCCTGAATTTGGTAGTCAGACCTGCAAAGACTTATTGTATGCTGTAATTGTTTATTTTAATTTTAAATATGATTGGTGTGATTTATTTTTGTGCTTTCTGTAATAAATCGGCAATATATGAGATGCTCTGTTTTTTTTCTGTCTAAAAAATTGAGATGTTTTGGAGAAACTTTTTAGGTATGAAGACAGAGTTTTTGTAGACCAGACTGAGAGGTGAGGGAGCTGGGAAAGTTACATATTATACATCACTCTCATATCATCACTGAGATAGTAAGTACATTACCATACAGGGTGACCAAACTCTGAGAGGTGAGGGAGCTGGGAAAGTTACATATTATACATCACTCTCATATCATCACTGAGATAGTAAGTACATTACCATACGGGGTGACCAGACTCTGAGAGGTGAGGGAGCTGGGAAAGTTACATATTATACATCGCTCTCATATCATCACTGAGATAGTAAGTACATTACCATACAGGGTGACCAGACTCTGAGAGGTGAGGGAGCTGGGAAAGTTACATATTATACATCACTCTCATATCATCACTGAGACAGTAAGTACATTACCATACAGGGTGACCAGACTCTGAGAGGTGAGGGAGCTGGGAAAGTTACATATTATACATCACTCTCATATCATCACTGAGATAGTAAGTACATTACTATACAGGGTGACCAGACTCTGAGAGGTGAGGGAGCTGGGAAAGTTACATATTATACATCACTCTCATATCATCACTGAGATAGTAAGTACATTACCATACGGGGTGACCAGACTCTGAGAGGTGAGGGAGCTGGGACAGTTACATATTATACATCACTCATATCATCACTGAGACAGTAAGTACATTACCATACAGGGTGACCAGACTCTGAGAGGTGAGGGAGCTGGGAAAGTTACATATTATACATCACTCTCATATCATCACTGAGACAGTAAGTACATTACCATACAGGGTGACCAGACTCTGAGAGGTGAGGGAGCTGGGAAAGTTACATATTATACATCACTCTCATATCATCACTGAGAAGTAAGTACATTACCATGCAGGGTGACCAGACTCTGAGAGCTGAGGGAGCTGGGAAAGTTACATATTATACATCACTCATATCATCACTGAGATAGTAAGTACATTACTATACAGGGTGACCGGAATTCACATGTAATGACGTCTCCTGATATGAGGACTTTTATTTTTATTGTACAAATACTCAGTGCCATACATGTAATACAATTATATGTATCACTTTATGCACGTTAGGGAAATACAATGTCTCTATTGTTAGTGACACAGGCTGCAGAGAGCTATGATACATCACAGTCAGGATTGATGTATTATAAGTGGATTCTAACATCACTGTCGTAAAACATAACATGATACACAAATTAATTCTTCATGGAATGCCCCATACCACCAGCATGAAGCCCCAGTCAGCAGCCTCCGGAGCCTCTGCTGGAAGGCAGGGGAGTAATATAAACAATTTATCAGTAACATGCACACAGGTAGGTGGCCGGGGCTCCTGCATCATTGAGGCCGAACTCTCAGGGCTGGATGATGGAGGACACAATGTCAGACACACGATATTTCTCCACATGTATAGTATGAATGGATCACTTTCTGCATAAAGGGTCATCCCAAGACTTACAGGGGGAGGACCCATCACAGCAGCCATCATCTGCTCATACCTCACTCTCTGCAAAAAGGGTCATACCAAGTCTTACAGGGGGCGGCCCCATCACATTACAGCAGCCATCACCTGCTCATACATCACTCTCTGCATAAAGGGTCATCCCAAGACTTACAGGGGGCGGCCCCATCACAGCAGCCATCACCTGCTCATACCTCACTCTCTGCATAAAGGGTCATCCCAAGACTTACAGGGGGCGGCCCCATCACATTACAGCAGCCATCACCTGCTCATACCTCAATCTACATATAGGGTAATCCCAAGACTTACAGGGGGCGGCCCCATCACATTACAGCAGCCATCACCTGCTCATACCTCACTCTCTACATAAAGGGTCATCCCAAGACTTACAGGGGGCATCCCTGTCACATTACAGCAGCCATCACCTGCTCATACCTCACTCTCTGCATAAAGGGTCATCCCATGACTTACAGGGGGCGGCCCCATCACATTACAGCAGCCATCACCTGCTCATACCTCACTCTCTGCATAAAGGGTCATCACAAGACTTACAGGTGGTGGCCCCATCACATTACAGCAGCCATCACCTGCTCATACCTCACTCTGCTTAAAGGGTCATCCCAAGACTTACAGGGGGCGGCCCCGTCACATTACAGCAGCCATCACCTGCTCATACCTCACTCTCTGCATAAAGGGTCATCCCAAGACTTACAGGGGGCGGCCCCGTCACATTACAGCAGCCATCACCTGCCCATATCTCACTCTCTACATAAAGGGTCATCCCAAGACTTACAGGGGGCGGACCCGTCACATTACAGCAGCCATCACCTGCCCATATCTCACTCTCTACATAAAGGGTCATCCCAAGACTTACAGGGGGTGGCCCCATCACATTACAGCAGCCATCACCTGCTCATACCTCACTCTACATAAAGGGTCATCCCAAGACATACAGGGGGCGGCCCCATCACATTACAGCAGCTATCACCTGCTCATACCTCACTCTCTACATAAAGGGTCATCCCAAGACTTACAGGGGGCGGCCCTGTCACAATACAGCAGCCATCACCTGCTCATATCTCACTCTCTGCATAAAGGGTCATCCCATGACTTACAGGGGGCGGCCCCATCACATTACAGCAGCCATCACCTGCTCATACCTCACTCTCTGCATATAGGGTCATCCCAAGACTTACAGGTGGTGGCCCCATCACATTACAGTAGCCATCACCTGCTCATACCTCACTCTGCATAAAGGGTCATCCCAAGACTTACAGGGTGCGGCCCCGTCACATTACAGCAGCCATCACCTGCTCATACCTCACTCTCTGCATAAAGGGTCATCCCAAGACTTACAGGGGGCGGCCCTGTCACATTACAGCAGCCATCACCTGCCCATATCTCACTCTCTACATAAAGGGTCATCCCAAGACTTACAGGGGGCGGCCCTGTCACATTACAGCAGCCATCACCTGCCCATATCTCACTCTCTACATAAAGGGTCATCCCAAGACTTACAGGGGGTGGCCCCGTCACATTACAGCAGCCATCACCTGCTCATACCTCACTCTGCATAAAGGGTCATCCCAAGACTTACAGGGGGCGGCCCCGTCACATTACAGCAGCCATCACCTGCTCATACCTCACTCTCTACATAAAGGATCATCCCAAGACTTACAGGGGGCGGCCCCATCACATTACAGCAGCCATCACCTGCTCATACCTCACTCTCTACATAAAGGGTCATCCCAAGACTTACAGGGGGCGGCCCCATCACATTACAGGAGCCATCACCTGCTCATACCTCACTCTGCATAAAGTGTCATCCCAAGAATTACAGGGGGTGGCCCCGTCACATTACAGCAGCCATCACCTGCTCATACCTCACTCTCTGCATAAAGGGTCATCCCAAGACTTACAGGGGGTGGCTCCGTCACATTACAGCAGCCATCACCTGCTCATACCTCACTCTCTGCATAAAGGGTCATCCCAAGACTTACAGGGGGCAGCCCCATCACATTACAGCATCCATCACCTCATACCTCACTCTCTACATAAAGGGTCATCCCAAGACTTACAGGGGGCGGCCCCGTCACATTACAGCAGCCATCACCTGCTCATACCTCACTCTCTGCATAAAGGATCATCCCAAGACTTACAGGGGGCGGCCCCATCACATTACAGCAGCCATCACCTGCTCAAATCTCACTCTCTGCATAAAGGATCATCCCAAGACTTACAGGGGGCAGCCCCATCACATTACAGCAGCCATCACCTGCTCATACCTCACTCTCTGCATAAAGGGTCATCCCAAGACTTACAGGGGGCGGCCCCATCACATTACAGCAGACATCACCTGCTCATACCTCACTCTCTGCATAAAGGATCATCCCAAGACTTACAGGGGGCGGCCCTGTCACATTACAGCAGCCATCACCTGCTCATACCTCACTCTGCATAAAGCGTCATCCCAAGACTTACAGGGGGCAGTCCTGTCACATTACAGCAGCCATCACCTGCTCATACCTCACTTTTTGAAGATTGAGAAGAAATGATGACGTCTGCACCCACCATGTAAAGGGGTAAATTCTGTGTTCTGCATATGGTCAAAGGCAGGCCAGCCTCCCCTCCCCCAGCTTGGTTTTATTTCTCTCATTGGGCTTCCTCCTGAAGATTCTCCATATAACTATTTATATAATGAAGTTCACATACTCTTGTATATCCATAAATATGGTGCTGGAATAGAAAGCCGGGTAGATATAGAAGCCGAGTCCAAATATAAAAAATATAGAAACTGGTACATTCACCAGACTTAAGCAAAGCAACTTTTTTTTATTTACCTATCAAGCAGAGACAGAGCCATCAACGTTTCGGTCCTAATTTGGACCTTTGGCAAGATGTTAATGTGAGGAACCTTTATCCCTTAAATATCCAGACCCTGGAACTCAAGCCAACGTACGCGCACTCACAAAACAGGGAAACACAGACCAGAAGTTTCCAACTAGGTGGGGCGCACTCCGACCCGTGTGCAGTGGCATCCAGTTCTGTTCTGTGTGAAGCAGAGATATACGATCCACTGTGTACCTCAAACCCAGAAGTGGCACATAAATCATAACAGACTGTTAAAACTTATTTTAGGCACAAATGAAACCATCTAAAACAAATATAAGTCATGATGTGAGCATAACTACCTAGGGTCATTATGGCACCATAAATTGATATACAAGTAATATGAACAAGAGCAGTTAGACAACAACAATTTAGATAAATGCAAAATTAGGTTATTGGGCACAAGTCATATAAGAAAAAATGAAAGAAAAATAAAGATGCAAGTCAAAAATATCTAAAAAGGTAAAAAAAAGTATATTGTATTAAATACTAAAAAAAAAATTAAGATGTAACATTTAGAGGTACTCTAAATTACTACGAGGTCATATGGTGTCCAGTCTGTGGATCCTATTAGCTTCCTTTCAGAGCAACATTTTAGTACAATCACACCCTTTTTTAGGTGTCATGTTACGGGGTTATCTGATGGGACTGTGATTAGCCACCCTTTCGTGGAAGGGCCAGATAGTCTTTCCAGCAAATGAGTGAGCATTGACAGCTCTAGATGTACTGTATACAACATGATTGGATATACTAGACAATCTATAGTTGATGTATGAGGATGAAGGAAGAATTCGCCCATGGTCATGCTTCTACAGGTCGCACATTCGGTACAAAAAACACATCCCTTTTAATGGGAGGTAACCAAGTGGCTGTACTCTGTTTGGGGCACAATTCTATTCACATTGAAATGTTTTTCGAGTTTTGACCTCTCTTGTAACTTATAAGGGGTTTCTTGGGTAAACCCCTTTTGAGGGCAGGCTCAGAGGTGACACTTTGCCAATGTTCACTAATAGCATTTTGGATGATGGGGCGTGTCCGAGTCATCTGTAGTATGAGAAACAAATAAGTCTACAGCATTAACATATCCTCTCCTACATGTATCACCCTGGCCAAAGATAGACCTAGCTTTGTTCATGTATTTTATAACAATATTGTCTTTCATATTCTTAGAACTTCATCATCATCTCGGGTCAATTGGAACTCTGCAGTAACGTCATCAGAGTTATTATGCAACACCCATAAAAATTGTGGTACATCTTAATGCTAATGACACCGCCAATTTTATCATAGTGAGACGTCCATTTGCAGTGGTGCAAAACCATCCCGGAGAGTCTTTATGGCAGGTGCAGATTGTCCATCTGAACATGATGTCCTGTGTGAGCGGTTCTATGCCTTTGGACGCAGCAGCTGCCGCCGAAATGCACTTATCTGTGACATGTTACATCCTAGGAAAAGCTGACTAAAATAAAAACTTCATGTCCAAATACATTTTGAACCTCCATGTGGTTACCATTGGGACGTATGCAGAGTACTTACAACATCAGCCAACTGTGTGTATATTTGCATTGCATGCGGTTGGTGTCCGATTTAGGCCATGGATCAGTGGCCAATCTCTATTGCACGCCCACTAGGATTTCAGAAGATACCATGTAATGTGGGGTGTGGTAAACATGTACTGGTTATGGAAGCAGCTGTCTCAGGTTCTCTGGCACACGACTGCATATGGAACAGTCCAGCTGCCTTGTATTGTTTACTTTCAAATCCCGTTAGTGCCACCATTTTATTTTGTGTGTGTATGTATCCCAAACTCCACGTCTGCAACCAATATTTTACTTAAATCCAACAACAATTACATTTTAGATCAATGTTTCAATCCTCCTGTGGGACCTTAATCATGGTCATAGCTTGATAGACCAAAGTGACTCCAGTATGCATAGCCAAATCTGTTCACTTCCACAGCTGTCCCCCACCTCTGCAGTCAGAGGTAGCTCTCAGATGCATAGTATAATCCCATCAGCAGCTACTTCACATAATGTGAATCCAGGTTCTAGCCAAAGTCAATGTTTTCCATTGGCCACCAATGTGTTTGAATAGCTAAGCATCATGGACATCAAGCCCCTTTGCAGACCAGAGGTTATATCATCTCATTGAAAATTGCTGCCAGTAGGTACATATAATATATAGAGGCATATTCAATTGGGTGCGAGAATAGCAAAAATCCCGCACCAGCTGGGTTTTGCCTGCAGGTGCAGGATTTTTGCTGCACAACCAGGCACAGGGTTTTTCACTTTTTGCTCTCCAGAAGGTTTTTTTTTGCCCACCTCCAGAGCACTACCAATTTTTCGATAAAAGGTCGGTAAATGCTCCGGGACCTCGGTGGCACTACTCCTAATGACTTATTAAGCTAATTGGACCCTTCCAATTGCTTAGTCAGTAATACTCACCTTCCGAAGAGCTGTCTCTTCCCTCAATTCAATGTCCCCCCCAGAGTGGGCGCTTGGAGTACCATCTCCCACTAGCCCTTGCCCCTCCCACCAGCCCCTGGAGCCTCCCAGAAGTCCCCTTTCCAGTGAGAAGATAGAGGGGAGGCCACCGGGAACCGCGGAGACCCCCGGGCAGGTAAGTGCAGAATTGAATTTTATTTTTTTTTACGTGGCATTGGGTTTTCAGAGCTGAAGATCCCACAACCAATTTTTTAAAAATTGGATATCCGGAGTGCGCATACCCGCGGTAATCCAAAATTGGGCGCAAGGTTTTTTTCCTCGCTAAAGTTCGCGCCCAATTGAATATACCCCATAGAGTCTTAATTACTATAAAAGAGGAATTATATTACAATAAAAGCACAGCCAGGCATATGGGACAACCTGTGCACCTAAAGCAGTGCTTCTCAAACTCGGTCCTTAGGAGCCCACACAGTTCACATTTTCTAGGTCACCCAGCAGGTGCACAGGTGTAGTCATTGCTCACACATTATAAAAGATCCACAGGTGGAACTAATTATAACTTGTGATTCTGTGAGGAGACATGGAAAACATGCACTGTTTGGGGTCCTGAGGGCCGAGTTTGAGAACCTGTGACCTAAAGCATCCCTTCTTAGGTTTTCGCAAACAAGTGATGCCCACATCAGATTAAAAATGAAACATAGGTGTTATTAAGAGATCAGGCAAATTGGGCTCCCATTGGTAAGAGAACATGTGCTTGTTATTTTCCAAACCCAATCTGGGATCCCTTTTCACAAAATCCTAATGACTGCGTATTGATCTGCTAGAGTGGGAAGAGTTGGTATCAAAGAGGTGACTATCACCATATTGTCCTCTCTCGTCTTTGATTAGTTTATTCTTGAGCACAGAATTTTGTCTTAATTAGGCATTGATTAATTACAGTTAATGAGTACTCTATATCCTGAATTTCACGGCCATCTCTGCATGCTGTTGATTCGTTCTTAATACATGCAAAAATTGTATAATCGGCAGTCCATTGTTTAGTGCCAGTGGATGGTGGCTAGTTGCACAGAGAAGGGTATTTCTATCAATCAGTTTTGTGTATAGAGTTATACCCAATCCAGTCAGTGTACGGTATCCAGAAATGTAATGGATTGTACATATATACTCCAAGTAAAGCGAATGGGGGAAGAGTTTGTTTAAATCAGTAATCATCTCCTGGAAAGTCTGAATAGTGTTATTCCAGAATATAAATACATCATCAATATATCTAAAAAATGCAGGCTCCTGGGACCATATATGGGAAAAAATGTGTTTCTCCTAATACTCCGACAGGCAGAGATTGACATACACCGATGCCAAATTAGAACCCATCGAGGGCCCAACATCCTGAACAAAATGAGTCTCTATAATCGAAAATTATTTTTTGAGAACCAGACATACAAACTCAATGTGACGGCCATTATATTGCCCCTTGGTTAATCTCTTACATATTGCATCAACACCCTGGTCATGAGGGATCACTGTATACAGAGAAGCCTCATTCATTGTGGTTATTAGCAGATTATCAGGGATCACTCCAAATGAGCGTATTAATAAAAGCTGGACATTGCAATCGCCAAAGGCTGTAAAATACGGTCTACTAATTGAGTCACCAGCTGCAGGACTGAGCCCCTGGAAGATAGGATTGGTCTACCAGGAAGGTCGTGCATTGTATAATATTGGACCTACTGGATGTTCAACCATAATTTTTTTGTCTATATAACCTGCTTGTATAGCTTGCCCAATGGGCAAGTCAACATGTTTTTAATCAGATGTATAGGATGACTAATGACCTTACGGTATGTGCTAGCTGATCAAAAATATCACGATAGGTGTCAAAATCCATTATTAGTATGGCCCCTCCCTTGTCAGCCGGGCATATCACTAGAAGGTAATTTTTTTTAAAACTCGATAGCCATTCTTTGTGATTATAATCTTACTTCTGAACAACCAGATTTCCAGGTTTCTTGAGGATGTAGTCAGCATCCCAGTGTTCAGGATCCCTCAGAATACCGCCTCTGGAATCCCAATGGTATTAGGTTTAGAACGGGCTCCACGGGTTGAAGTTCTGCCTAGCGTTCCTGGGTCAAAGTTCTGCCCAGCATACACAAACAGGATGACCGACTGGGACCTCAACTCCCTAGTATGTCTTCTGGGATCCAATGTTACCACTCTGTAAAGTTTTTGTCCAAATCCATCCAGTGGAAGGCACAGAACTGGTTCCCTGGGTCAAAGTTCAGCCCAGCGTACATTAACGGGAGGTCCGACCGGAACCCAAACCCCTCTAAAACCTTGCCAGGATCCATATGGACCACCTCACATTGGTTTAATCCCAATTAGTGCAGGGGTGTCTGAATGCATAATCGGAAAAACAGACCAATGATTTCTAAATATAAGATTTTTCATTTATTACACAAAAAACATACAGAGACACAAATTAAGTATTTCAAGACATGAGGAAAGCACGCTAAACCATAATAAAACAATTAAAAAAAAAAAAAAAACTATTGCACATAATCAAATGAATACAGATTGTGTATAAAGTAACACTATAGTTATATTTCACTTATGTGGATAGCGCTTCAATCATAACATTTTATTACTGTGTGACTGCAGCATTGAATTACTACTCTCCATACCTCATTGTAAATACCACTTTGAGCACTCTGTACATTTAATTATGACTGTTTTTACTTTTTACAATTCACATTAAATATTTTTACTATACATGGTGGCATAGTGGGAAAAATTGCAGGCTCACTGCGCTGGGGTTTCAAGTATGATTCCCACCAAGGCCGTATGGATGTGGAGTCTGTATGTTCTCAACAGGCTTGTGGGTTTTCAACAGTTACTCTGGTTTTCAAGACTGGTTGAAAAATGCAACCTGGTGTGTGGTATGGAATTTAGACTAAGCGCAATGGGGCATGGACTGATGTGGATCATTTTGAAAGCACATCCAAGATGACTGCCTTGCTTCTACAAAGTATTCTAAATCCTATTTGGAGAAACGCGCTAGTCCAATGGTTCTCAACCCGTTCTCAAGTACCATCAACAGATAATGTTATGTGGATGTCCTTCATAATGCAAAGGTGAGGTAATCTATTTTGCTGGGTCAGTAATTATAGCACCTGCTTCCACAGATAGAAATCCTAAAAACATGACCTGTTGGGAAAACGTGAGGGTTGATGTTGAGCACCACTGTGCTAAATGTTTTTACATTTTTCTTATATGTAGATAACACTAAAGTGCTTAAAGTCATGGGATAGCCATATGTAAAGGTAATGGTAGGTGTTGTCACTGTACTGTGACGTCTTGATGTCCGGACCTGCATCAGTTGCAACCTGACATCTCATGAGTCAGTTTGAACACCAGCTAGGCTGCTCATGGTGAGCCAGTGAATTATCTGGCTTCCAACGGGGCATGATAGTGGGTGCCCAACAGATAGGACATTCTATTTCTGAAGTTGTGCAAACATTCAACATTCCTCAATCAATGGTATCACATGTGTACCGGGAATACCTCATGGAAGGCACTACCACCTACAATGGACAGCGCGGTGGCCGACCACAGGTACTTAATAATCATGACCAGTGGTGTCTGGCCAGAATTGTCCATAGTAACTTACAAGCAAGTCACGTCCAAATACAATACAGGATGTGCCAGACGCATATATCCAGCAGGTCAGTGCAGCATTCTTTAGCTTCCAAGGGATATGGGAGCAGCAGACTCACCAGAGTGCTCCTGTAAACACTATGACACCAGGCACAGGGCCATACCTAGACTTGTGATGTTGCTAACTGGACCCTGTAGGCCTGGCAACATGGTCTGATCAGTCAGTTTGTTGTTTCGGGGTGATGTTTTCTGGTGTGGAGCAGACCCTATGAGACTATGGACCCCAGTTGTCAACAAGGCACAATGCAGGCTGGTGGTGGTTCCATAATGGTGTGGGGTGTGTTCATGTGACATGGGCTGGGTCTGCTGGTCCGTCTGAACACGTCATTGACCGTTAACAACGATGTTGCATTGCTTGACCATTTGCAGCCCTTCATGGACTTTGTGTATCCCCACAACGATGGAATAGTCCAGCAGGATAATGCACCGTGTGATCGGTCCCAAGTTGTCCAAAATTGGTTCAAGGAGCATTCTGGAGAGTTCCGATGAATGGTGTGGCCATCATGACATGAACACAGTCGAGCATTTATGGGACGTGGTGGAGTGGTCCATTCACGCCCAAGATCCTGCACCTACAAATGTCAGGGAGCTGTGGGAAGCTTTCCAGACGGCATGGGAAACATCTCTCCAAAGACTTGTGGAATCAATGCCATGTTTAGCTGTTACACTTTGCCAGGCTAGAGGAGGTCCGACACGATACTAGGCACCTAACCCATGACTTTTGGCACTTCAGTGTATTAATGCAACAGTTTCACATCTACCAACTCATTGACATTCAAGTGTAAATTTTCTAATGCCTTACAATAGCAGCTTTTTCACCTGTGTGAGATATCTGATGTCTATTTAGCTGTGTTTTCCGTGCAAAACATTTCCCACACGTAGGACATGTATATGGTTTCTCACTTGTGTGAGTTCTCTGATGTGTAATAAGATGTGATTTTCGTGTATAACTTTTCCCACACACAGGACATGGAAATGGTTTCTCACCTGTGTGAGTTCTCTGATGTTCAACAAGATGTGATTTAATTTTAAAACATTTACCACACTCAGAACATGGAAATGGTTTCTCGCCCGTGTGTATTCTTTGATGTCTAATAATATCCGATTTGTGTGTAAAACATTTACCACAGTCCAAACATGGAAATGGCTTCTCACCTGTGTGATGCCTCTGATGTGCAACAAGATGTGATTTCTGTGTAAAACATTTCCCACACTCAGAACAGAGAAATGGTTTCTCACCTGTGTGACTTCTTTGATGAGTAACAAGAGCTGATAGGTGTATAAAACATTTCCCACACTCAGAGCATGGAAATGGCTTCTCACCTGTGTGACATCTCTGATGAGCGGCAAGAGCCGATAGGTGTATAAAACATTTCCCACACTCAGAGCATGGAAATGGTTTTTCACCCGTGTGATGTTTGCGATGTTTAACAAGATGCGATTTAAATTTAAAACATTTCCCACATTCAGTACACAGAAATGGTTTCTCACCTGTGTGACCTCTCTCTTGTCTAACAGAGACTGACTGATGTGTAAAAGATTGACCACATTCTGAAAAGGAATATATAACATCACCTCTATGATCTGTCAAGTTATCAGGAGAACACGCCTCATTATAAGCGGGATCAGGCAATTTATCTACACTGTGATACACTGGACGTATAACTAGGCTACTGCAGTTTTCTTCTGGAGAATCTCCTGTGAGGTCGTTATCTTCTAAGTTAAAATCTGGAGACAAAATGAGATGACCATCCAAGGTGTTCCTGCTTTTGTGTCCATCTGGGAGAAACAAAACAGTTAACTAAGAATCCCACACCAAAGGCATCATTAATCAATCTCTGATCTCACCCTAACCTTTCAAACTCATAAGCAAACATAAAGCTGGAAAGTAAAGGGATCAAGGCAAGTTGTTTTAAGAGTGGAACAAAATAGATCTATTTAATTTCTAAAAATGTATTGTCTGTTGGGTTTGGGGATGTTACAGGTTACCTTATAGAACTGCTTCAGTGTTCATTCTAGCACTCTGCACCAGTCACAACCTGTGCAGTTCCTCTTTCCTGCCTGGGGTTTCGCTCTCTGTTCTGGTGCTTCTAGCACACTCAGCTGATGCATCAAACTTTTGATGTGCAGACCTGAGTTTGCTAGAAGCACCAGAGCAGAGAGTGACACTCCAGGCAGGAAAGAGGAACTGCCCGGATTGTGACAGGTGAAGGGTGCTAGAATGAACACTACTGTGTGTTGGTATGCATATTGTATACTTCAGTTGCCTACTGTAATGTACCAGAGAAGCTTGTGTATCCCCCTCCCCTTATCTGTTTGTTATTTCCCCATACACTAAGGGCCTGAATCACAGTCGTATGCTAATGCTGCGGCTCTGCACGCAGCGGATGTGGGAAAATACGCAAATGTCGCGGTGCTGAGAAATGTATGGAGGCGCCCACCTGCAGCTTTGCAAAGCCCAGGATCTGCGTAGAAAGACACCGTCGGTCGCAGATCCTGAGATTATCAGTCTACTAATAGCCCTATGGTTGCGCAGTATGGCCGAGGGTCCTGAGACGCGGGAGACATTTTTTCTTGCCTACGGAATCACATAGACAGGCTGTTCCCTGTTACCTCCTCTAAACACTCCCCGACTGTCAATCACACTGTGCGTAAAAAGTCACTGCGAGCGACTACGGTATTGTACCTTGACGAATGCGCAGTTTGGCTTAGACTCCTGCGCAGTTTACAGATAATCGCTGCGTAAATATTCGGAATAGCGTCCATCTCTGAATCGAGCAGTAAATCAGTCATTGAAACTTTAATAAATACGAATTATTCAAATTTTAAAAAATAAATAAAAAAATTACTAGACCTTAGACACTTGCACTTAATTAAAATTAATTTCGGACATGTTGTCTTTTGAATAATTTTTTTAACAATCATTTATTTTGTCAGACTATTTTGGATCAGATAATAATATTGCAGTAAAATAAAAATAATTTGTGCCAAAGTGGTGCCAGAAATGAGTGCTTACATATTGCTGAGTGTTTCAGCTCCCAAACTCATGGCGCGCATGCGTTACTCAATACATGTATCGTTATTTAGTAGGATCTATTCAGACTAGGGGGCATGTCCAATTGGTTGCGAGGTTTAGCAAGGAAAAAAAAAAACTTCACGCCCCTCAAGCCCAATTTTGGATTACCAAGGTTATGCACATTCCCGTGTCCCGGGGTCTCCCTGTGGTTCCCGGTGGCCTCCCCTTCATCTTTTCACTGGAGAGGGAGCTGCGTGGAGTCCTGGGAGCTGCTGGGAGATGTAGTTCTCCCAGCACCCCTTATGAGGGGATATACACAGGAAGGTTAACACACACCGGGGGTCACTCATATAAACACACACACACACACACACACTTACAAACACTCACACACCCGCAATTAGATAAGCCCTAGGTGTGTGATATTGGTAAGCGCGGAATCAGAATGAGGGTCCATCCTCCAAGGTCAAAATGGTGGAACCTGTACAGTGTAACAGAGCTGTATCCTATACAAAGTATCTCAGTGGCAGGATGGCAATTCATGAATGGTACATTGCAGGTTGTTACACATAGCAACCAATCAGATTCTAGCTATTATCTTCTAGAAGGTGCCAGATAAATGTTAAGTCGAATCTGATTGGTTGCTGTCTCCACTTCTAAAAGCCCGAACTTTAGTAAATGTACCCCCTAATAGCATATTATAATTATAATTATGTAATATGGCACAGCCCTTTCACAGCTCCTTACATTACTGTATGAGACTGAGACTCTGTCTAAGGCGAGCCTGGATTAGCTGCACGGCCGAGTACTGTATTTTGCCGTTGATTGATGGGGAAATATTGTAACCGCTGAATACGCTGAAATAGCGCACACTACTAGCCCTAGCAGGGCGGAAGCACACTCACGTCTATGACTGGAGGTTATTCATATAAAGGCTATAGGAATGAATGGAGACTGTGTCGGGCGCTGATTGGATAGTGATACTATTGTACCACCCAGGATCCTTCATGAGCAACAGTATAAAGTGGCTACGATGTAACTTGCATAGGCTCTTCCCCTGGTGGGAATTCCTCCTCTACATCCATATCCATATTACTGGGATCATTTACATTTAGATGTACAAACGATTTTCATTATTGGACTGATAATAACGGATTTGGTATGATTTCATGAAATTTAAAATGTTGACAATCCTAAGTCAGACTACAGCATGTCGACATAGCACGTCTGCATGTTTATGAGGTCAACATCAAGTTGACATGTTCAAATGTTGACACCTATGCCGATCACCGGTTTGTCGACTTAATGACTATGTAGACATGTAATTAGTCGACATTTTAACTGTGTTGACAGTAAAATTTAACATTCAGGTGTAGACATGACGACTTTCTATACCAGGGATGGGGAATCTCAGGCCCTGGGGTTGTATAAGGCCCGCGGAATCATTTGGTCTGGCCTTCGGAGCTTTTTTCTGCTTGCCTCATCTGAATGGCCCCTATATAGATCCACTATCTAGAATGTCACCCTGCAGCCAGAATCTATGCAGCAGTGCTGCCTGGAGCGTCCTTAGGACGCTTCCGATGGTCACACCACTGCCCTTACAGCATCCTCAGGATGCTCCGGGCATTGCTGTAATCAACGGCGATTGTGACCTCACCCCCGTGTGACATCACATGGAGGGGGCGTGGCCTGCACCAGGTCGGCGGATAATGTTATATATATCAAAATGGCCCTCGGCAGAAATAACGTCTGCATACCGTTAATGACACAGGAACCATAGGACACTGTTCGGCCACAGGTCATAAAGTTCCCCAAGTGGGCACACAAGTAGCAACAATAATAAAAAAAAACCAAAATCAATGGGGAAGCTGCTATAAGTGCATGTGCAGTGCAGCAGGGTATATTATATAGGAAACAGCAGAAAGTGGCTGAAAGCAGAAGGGCAATTTTACTAAAGTTTTGCAGTATATAATCAAACATTCAGTTATTACACAAGGAAGATCATGGTAATGTCACACGTGGCGGTGCATAAGTAAACTCTTTAGCAATATCACATGGGGACTCGTCCCACTGATAGGTGATGGAATCACCTTGTACTGATGTATGGAAATCACCAGGGCATGTGGAGACTGGTCAGATTGGTAACACACAGTGACATGATGTGAGGGGAGAGCAAGAGTATAATAGGGGCTGATGGCTCCTGATATATGAGATACACCAGAGAGTGTGGGGAGAAGACTGGTCAGATCTCTGGGCTGGTAACACACAGTGACATGATGTGAGGGGGAAGAGCAGGAGTATAATAGGGGCTGATGGCTCCTGATATATGAGATACACCAGAGAGTGTGGGGAGGAGACTGGTCAGATCTCTGGGCTGGTAACACACAGTGACATGATGTGAGGGGGAGAGCAGGAGTATAATAGGGGCTGATGACTACTGATGTATGAGATACACCAGAGAGTATGGGGAGGATACTGGTCAGATCTCTGGGCTGGTAACACACAGTGACATGATGTGAGGGGGAGAGCAGGAGTATAATAGGGGCTGATGGCTCCTGATGTATGAGATATACCAGAGAGTGTGGGGAGGAGACTGGTCAGATCTCTGGGCTGGTAACACACAGTTACTGTATATGATGTGAGGGGGAGAGCAGGAGTATAATAGGGGCTGATGGCTCCTGATGTATGAGATACACCAGAGAGTGTGGGAAGGAGACTGGTCAGATCTCTGGGCTATTAGGACAATGATATGAAGTGTGGGGGAGAGCGGCAGTCTAATTGGGGCTGAGAAGAGTGTATAATAAGATGTTTGTACTGACTGAATTATCGTCAACTTAAAATAAGATGCTGTATTCAAGATATGTAGTCATCCACATGAGTCCACTACACATTGCATCTTACTATCTAAATACACTAACACACACAGAAACCCATTGTGTCAGAAGTCTATTAATATACCAGTATATGTTTGGACTGGGGAAGGAAAGCCATGCAAAAACTTAGAGAACATACAAACTTCACATACAAGACACTGGTTAAAATCAAACCGAACACTAGTGTAGAAGCGGCAATATGGGGGAGGAATGGTATCAGCGCACGATATGTGCGCTGATACCACTCCTCCCCCCAGCAGCGTCGATGTGCAGGGCAATGTATGAACGGTCAGTACTGACCGTTCCCACAGCAGTGTCTCGCTCCAGACAATTAAAACCACATTTTTACCTCTCTGGTGCCTGTCCAGGCTAGCGCCAAGATCTGCTCGCGCTGTGCATCACTGCCGGATAGCACAGAGGTCTGCTCACGCTGCACATCTCTCCCGGCTGGTGCTGATGTCTACTCCTGCCCAATCTGCTCAGTGTCCTGTCACTGAGCATGGAGATGGCTCTTCGCAGTCACTTGCTCACAGCGTGTTTCCCCAGCATGATGGTATACAAACTGCACGCCAGAGTTCCCTCCAAGACAACAGTATAGGCACCTGACTCTCTTCCTCCTCTCAGAGCGCTGCTCCCAGACCAGCGGATCACAGCATCCAATCCCTGGGGATCCACCCCTAGAAATTCCATTCCCTGACTGGCCCTCATTGCCAGCACAACATTGCTTCTTGCTGAGCTCCCCGGTACTCTGTATCTGACTGGTCCCAGTCAGTCATATCCAGTTCCTAGATCTGGTAAACAAGTCTCCAATACTATCTAGCACACCAGTTTGGTTTTACCAATGAGACTTGTTCTTACAGCAACCATCGGTTCCAACCAATACCTCCAACCATCAGTCTCTTATCAATTAAGTTCCTCAATATCGGTCCCAACCAATCAATTTCTTAAATTCATTAACATCGGTCCCAACCGATCAAGTTCATCAATATTGGATTCAATTACATCAAGTTCTTCAAATAATTAACATCGGTCTCAAACCGTTCCAGCTCTCAATCCAGCATCAACAGTACCAATCCGATTTTGCTCATTCAGTATTATATATTCAGTTCCATCCCAACCTGCTGTTCAGTAAAGACTTTCTATTCCTGTTCTTGTCTTCGGGCCCATTATCCACTGCTGTATCTTTACCTCCTCACATCTATACATGAGGTGGTCCTGGCTCAAACCACTTAAGTTCATCCACGCCTCTCAAATCTCCTCTTCCACGCCTGTTCCAACCCAAAACCAACCCTCAGGAGTGAAAGTTATTGGCTAATGGATCCAGCCAAGAATGAGGCACAAGCTGCTGGGTTTACACCTGATCTTGTACCTCGCCTAGAACACCAACAGGTGGCACAGGGTCAGGTGGCATAGTTTTTCCAAGAACTGACTAACCAGCTGGAACACATCCAATCCACTCTGAGAGGCTCAGGATTTGCCACTTTAATCATTCCGTTTTCTCCGGTTCCAGTGTCCTCAGTGGCACCTCGTCTGCACATTCCTACTCCTGAAAAAATTGATGGGAACCCCAAAAATTGCAGGGGTTTCCTAAATCAATGTGAAATACAGTTTAAGCTCCAACCCTGCAAATTTCCTACAGACTGTATCCGTGTGGCAAATATCATCTCCATCTTATCTAGATCCGCCTTAGACTGGGCTTCATCCTTATGGGAAAGATCGTATCCCATCCTAACATCTCACATGGAATTTGTCACGACATTCCGCCAAATCTTCGAAGAGCCTAAGAGAGTGTCATCTGCATCTTCAGACCTTCTACATCTACGCCAGGGTGCAAATTCTGTAGGCCGTTATCTGGTGCAGTTTGAAATACTGGCATCATAACTCTCTTGGAATGATGGAGAATTTTATACAGCCTTCTGGAATGGCTTATCCGACAAAGTTAAAGATGTTACTCGTGGCCTCCTGGGCAAAATAGAGGACTTGATCTCCCTGTGAACCAAGGTGGACTTACATTTTAAAGAAAGTGCTATTGAAAGAGGGAGATTTATTCATTCCAAGACTCGGATGACAGTCTTGCTTCAGTCAGTCTCTCCTCCCAAAGAGGAACCGATGCAAATCAGCCGTTCTCCCCTGTCACAGTTAGAACGCCAAAGGCAACAGTCCGAGGATCTGTTTATACTGTGCTGCTCCTGCCCTGCTCCTAACTCAGCAAGGAGAGGCTAAGTTATAAGTAATTAATTCCTCTCCAAAGAAAACTGCTTGCATTCCCTCAGTTTCTCTTCAAGTAACCAAGCGCTTCAAGCAAGTCTCTGCGCTATTGGATTCAGGAGTAGATGGTAACTTTGTCACATCTGAATTGGTCCAGCGGTGGGCATTACCAGCCAAGAGTCTGCTTCATCCTATCTACCTCACACCAGTTGATGGAAGCCGCATCTTAGGGGGTATCATTACCCTTCAGACTCGACCTCTGTGAGTCAAGATTGGTGCTCTGCACTCTGAACTTTTACATTTTCTGGTCATACCCAGGGCATTGCATTCCATAGTTCTGGGCATGCCCTGGCTCTGTGTGCATAATCCTCAAATTGACCTCACAAATCACCGCTTTGGGATCTTCCTGCTTCGGTTCTTGTCTCCATAACGTTCTTCCTGTATGCTCTGCAGTACAGTCTCATCCGGATACTCCTACTCCTCCTTATCAAGAATACATTGATGTTTTCAGTAGAGCTGGTGCTGATATTCTTCCTCCTCACCGTGAATGAGATTGTCCAATTGAATGAATCCTTGGGAAATCTCCTCCCAGAGGGCGAACTTATCCATTATCACTCTCAGAAACAAGGCCATGACTGACTATATCCAAGAGAATTTGGAAAAAGGTTTCATCCATCCTTGCACCTCTCACTTCTTTATCGTAAAAAAAGGATGGAGATCTGCGCATGACATCACCATTAAAAACTGCTATCCTCTCCCTCTGATCACAGATCTTTTTGACCAAGTCAGTGGAGCCACCATCTTCACCAAATTTCACTTGCAAGGAGCATATAATCTCATACGAATTTGAGAGGGAGATGAGTTGAAGATAGCATTTAACACCCGCGACGTCACGACGAATACCTCGTTATGCCCATCGGTCTCAGCAATGCTCCCGCGGTATTCCAACACATTGTCAACGAGATCTTCCGCGATCTGTCGTACAAAAATGCTGTCTATCTTGACAATATTCTCATATTCGCCAATGATCTGGAAAAAACATCGCCGGCAAGTAAAGGAGGTTCTGACACGTCTCCGTTCCACTCATCTCTACTGCAAATTGGAGAAATGTGTCTTTGGGGTCAGGTTTATTCCCTTCCTGGGATATATAATTAGGGATGGCCACTTTCTAATACTCTTAGGACAGTACATAGCTACCTTGGGTTTTCGAACTACTATCGCTAATTCATAAAGAACTTTTCCACCATCATTACACATATCGCCGTGCTCAAATGGAAAGGTGCCAATCCATCCCAATGGTCAGAGAAAGCAAAGGAAGCCTTCTAAAAAAAAATCAAACACAAGTTCATTTCAGCTCCTGTTATTCGTCCATGGGTCCAGAACCAAAAGGCTGATGCCCTCTCTCGTTCCACGGAGCAAGAAAATGAACCTACATCCGCTAAGAAGCATCTCATCATTGATCCAGCGGCCTTCTCTGCAGTCAAAGTAGAATCCTCATCACCTGTTGGAAGAACTCTGGTCAAGACCACATTATGCAAGAAACTGCTACACTGAGCTCATGCTTCCCACTTTGCAGGTCATGCAGGCATACAAAAGACAGTTCATTTCCAGGTCTTACTGGAGGCCCTCTCTCTCAAAAAAAAAAGACTCCTAAAATAAGACTTCATTGCCTCTTGTAACAAGGGTGTCCAGCATAAAGGACTTCATTCAGAGTCGGTCGAAGCGGCCGCACGGTCGTACGCAGCCGATGTTCGCTGATCTGCGCATGCGTACAGTTCGCAATGCGCGTATGCAAACTAGTGGCTACGATCAGAAATTTCTCTCTCCTTGAACACCGCCAGGTCGGTAGTTTGAGTGACAGATTGCGGCGTTTGTGGGTGGTAACAGGGGAAGGTGCTTGAAAACGGGGGAGTGGAGATCAGAACGCAAGCATGCCTCATTATGCGAACGGCGTTTTATGGGAGTGCATAATTAACAAAGTAGTGTCATGGCACACGTGACAGGGGAGGTTTTACACTGACATGATCGTAGAGCTAAAGAGAGGGTCAGGTCAACCTTTAGCTCTACGACCAGTTCCGATGGCATACGATGCTCGCGATTAATCCTTATGTAGCCGGAGATGACGCGCTATGCGTACGAGATGTGGGCATATTTTTAGCGATCCGACCGCATCCACCCCTTGGTCGGCCAGCTAACGATCCGACCTTAGGGACGCAACATGCGTATGCATCATTTGCATATCCGGCAACTTTTTCTATACGACCGTGCGGCCGCTTCGACCGACTCTGAATGAGGTCCAAAGTGTCTCAACAGTCTCCAGCTGGGCAGTTACTTCCTCTCTATGTTCCACATCAGCCATGGAGACACATGATGATGAACTTCATAACTGATTTCCCGGTTTCAAACAAATTCAACACCATTTGGGTGATAGTTGACCAGTTCACCTAGATGGCTCACTTTATACCCCTTACCGGTCTACTGTCAGCTCCCAAGTTGGCTAAATTATTAATACAAGAAATCTGCAGACTCCATGGACTACCTCAGGAAATCATCTCTGACCAGGGAGTGCAGTTTGTCGCCAAGTTTTGGCATTCCTTGTGTTCTTCACTTCAAGTCAAACTCAATTTGCAGCCTCTGGTCTCCTGTACTGACACGTGACGCGTGATATCCGCCTCCACCAGCAGGTGTCCTCCGTCCTGCGCTGTGTGTGTCCCAGGAGCTGACAGACATGGAAGAGAAGAAGAGGACATCATCATTTTGTGAGAAATCCTCTCTTAGGACGGAGCAATGAGCCCATAAGTATCATCCACGTGACAGCGAGGCGGAAGGAAACATCATATGGGAATTAACCCCGAGGATACTCCAGGAGGATATCCGAAAAGAAACCATTATATGCAGGTTACAGCATTTACACCATGTGAGTAGGGTACGCATCACTTCACCCCTCATAAACATTTGTGTGTCACGATATAAAAAGACTTGTTTGGAATAACAATTAGGAAGGAAGAGTAAAGAAACCTTTTTAGGCGTTAAACCACACTTTCTAATGTGAGTGGGGTACGCATTAACCATACGTGCCCATTTGATAAGAACAACGTCATTCTGCATATGAACATTAATAGGAAAATTACATCAGACTATTAAGACATTCCTTTACTATTTTTGTTACATGTATCATATGGACAAAGTATGAAGATTTTGAGAACTCCAGATACAAAAGGATGACCAGCAGGATTTCAAATTTCTGATAAGGATTAAGTACTATCCCTATACTTTGTGTTTTGCAACATTTTATATCCAGCGCCACTGGATGACACAATAATTTTGCCTTGTTCAATTTCTCCACTGCCTATCACCCTGCTTCATTAGCTGCTTTTATATTGTTACCACCCCCAGTCCAATGGTCAGACGGAAAGAATCAACCAAGACCTGGAGTCATTTCTTCTTTTAATTGTATTCTCCTCTCAGGACAACTGGGCTGGATTGCATCCTTGGGTGGAAGTATGTCACAACAATCAGTACCAATCTTCATCTGGTTCCACACCCTTTTTGTGCCACCGATGGTCTTCACCCACGAGTTCCTGAGTTTCAGCCTCTTCCTGCCTTACAGGTTGCAGATGCTGACCACAGCTTGCAGCACTTCTCCAAGATTTGGAAAGAGATCCGCTCCTCACTTGTGAAGGCTTCTGAGCGGTACAAGAAGTTTGCTGACAGGAAGAGGAGGACAGTTCCCAGTCTCAAAGAAGGTGATAGAGTTTAACTCTCTACATGAAATCTGCAGTTAAAAGTGCCATCCATTAAATTTGCTTCCCGCAACATTGGGCCATTCGCCGTAGAGTGTGTAATCAACCCAGTTTCATTTAAACACAAGCTGCCTCCCTGCCTGAGGATACCAATTCGTTCCATATTTCTTTATTGAAAGCACTCAATCGGTTTCATTCAACACCTCCATAGGCACCCAAAGTCCAGACTCATCGTGGAGTTGAATATGAAGTGGCAAAGATTCTAGACTCTCCCGGCTGGTGCTGAGGTCTACTCCTGCCCAATCTGCTCAGTGTCCTGTCACTGAGCATGGAGATGGCTCTCCGCAGTCACTTGCTCACAGATTGTCTCCCCAGCATGATGGTATCCAAACTGCACACCAGAGTTCCCTACAAAACAACAGTATGGGCGCAGCCATATTGGACTCTGGCACCTGACGCTCTTCCTTCACTCAGAGCGCCGCTCCCAGACCAGCTGATTGCAGCATCCAATCCCTGGGGATCCACAACTATAAATTGTATGCCCTGACTAACCCTCATTGCCAGTACAAAGTCACTTCTTGCCGAAATTACAGCTCAGTACGGAGCTCCCAGGTAATCTGTATCTGAACGGTCCCAGTCCGTTATATCCAGTTCCTAGATCTGGTAAACAAATCTTCTATACCAAATTGCACACCAGTCTGGTTTTACCACAGAGCCTTGTTCTTACAGCAACTATCGGTTCCAGACGATACCTCCAACCATCGGTCTCATCCGATGCTTTCAACATCGGACTCTCATTATTTAAGTTCCTCAATTCATCAACATTGGATCAAGCTCATTAATTCAACAACATTGGACGCATATCAATTAGGGTTGTGCAGGCTCGGTTCTACTCGGTTCCGTTCGTTTTTTTTTACCGAATCTTATTGGCTATCCAAAACTCGTGACAGCTGATACCCAATAAGATTCGGTAAAAAAAAACGAACGGAACCGAGCCTGCACATCCCTAATATCAATTAAGTTCTTCAACATCGGTCTCAAACTGAACAAGTTCATCAATTCTTCAACATCAGATTCAATTCCATCAAGTTCTTCAAATCATCAACATCTGCCTCTAACCGATCCAGCTCTCATCCAGCAACATCGGTCTCAATCTGATTCTGCACATTCATTATTATATATTCAGTTCCATTCCAACCTGCTGTTCAATAGACTATTTCTGTTCTCGCCTTTGGGCCCATCATCCACTGCTGTATCTATCTCCTCACATCTATACAGGAGGAGGTTCTGGCTCAAACCATCTCAGTTCATCCACGCCTCTCAAACCTCCTCTTCAGTCTCCCATGCCTGTTCCAACCCAAAACTAACCCTCAGGCGTCACAAGCTGCAGCTATCGATATCGACAACTGCAACTGCCGTTGCCCAATCACCACAGCTGGGAGATCACTCTCTGCTGCGGCAGCTGCCAGCTCTTGCTTGCGAGATCCCGCGCATGTCCAGGGGAGCCGGCCGGGAGTGAGACACAGTACATCAGCACTAGGCTGATGCATTGTATATTCAGGCAGGCTCATTGAAGGGAGGGGGGGGGAGTTTCACTCCCCCATTCCGGCAGATGAGATGTTCATAAGAGGCGAAGCAGGAAAAGTTATAACGGCACGATGTGTGCCACTATAATACACTTACCCCATTATGTCATAATGGTGCACAGAGAGAATATGTGACTCTCTTCTGCAATGAAAGTGTTTATTTCTCACCTGTGCTGATATATGTAGGGATTTCCTCCTCCTTACACTGCTGATCACCCGTCACATACGTCTCTTCCTCAACATCTGTATCTTCTGCCTTCGTATCAGTCACATATGTCTCTTCTTCTCCCTCTGTAGCTTCTGCCTTCGTATCAGTCACATATGTCTCTTCTTCTCCCTCTATATCTTCTATCTTCATATTAATCATATAGGTCTCTTCTTCTCCCTCTAAATCTTCTGTCTTCATATCAATCAGGTCTTCACTCTAAATAAGTCACAAATTAATAACAATTTAATCATTTCTTTTCCTTAATTGAGATTAGCTAGAAGAATATTAGTGTATTAGACACAGGTCATACTATGAAATTTTGGATTTTTGTACCTTGGTTACAAATCATTCTCTCTCAGTGCTTGGGGGGACACTGGATACTATGAGGTATAGCATGTGGTGTCAGGAGTGTGGTGTTCCCGCTAGGCTGTTTTAGCAGTTGCCGTGCCCTGCCCGAATTTAATAGGGCTTAATGCGCCCTGCTAAAAAGCCCTGCCCTGTGCCTTCCCCACCTACGGGTGGGAAAAAGTTGCGGTGACCGATCACCGAATAGACACCGCATCTATTCACCATGAGGGGAGAGCTTGGGGGAAATTCTAGCATCTCCGTAAATGCTGGACATGCCCCCAAATGTGCCGGATTGGGGGTATGTCACAATGGCGTACCCCTTCCCGGTCGGCCATGCCTCCTTTTTGGTGTACGCCTAGACTCCCTGCCTCCCCTTAGCACCCTGCCCACAGTCTAGAAGGAACACTAGAGTATGGTCACTTTATATTAACTGGAAACGCTCTAGCACCTGCTGGTCTCTCTGCACCTTATTCTCTACCCCATATTATCCGGTGTACCCAATTGGATGTTAGAGAGAACAGCAAATTATGTATCTGAAAGTTACTTTTCTTTGATGTACTCCATTGCAGATCTTACAGTGGGTTATTGTGGCTTCTTCTTTTGCCGTGTCAGGATGTGTTACCCATCTTCCAAATAAACTATACCAATTGGGCACTATGAAAGGCTGTTAAGAAAGTATGCTGGCTGAGAGGAAGAATGACCGGTGTAGCGCAAGTCTCCAGCATTGACAATATTCAACAGTGCTTATGAAAGTTGTCAGCAAGTTCTAATCCCCTTTCTTACCCACCCGCTGACACTGTAAAGGAGGGACAGACCTTGCAGTTGCTGCTAGGTGATTGCTAGTGCTATCCAAGCTATTTCTGCACATGATGCTAGGTGATACATTATATCGATCCTTATTCTTCATTCTAGCACCCTGCACCTGTCACAACCCGTGCAGTTCCTCTATCCTGTCTGGGGTGTCGCTCTCTGCTCTGGTGCTTCTAGCACACAACTAATGCATCAAACAGCTGAGATTAAGCCGTTTGCGTGCTAGAATCACCAGAGCAGAGAGTGACACCCCAGGAAGCAAAGAGGTATTGCAAGGGTTTTAAGAGGTGCAGGGTGCAGAAATGAACAATAGAACCTTGCTTGTGTTTGACTATCTGCTCTTGCTCCTTCTGCTGATACAGTATACAGATCCCAACTGGTGTGTGACTACCCGCTTCTGCTCTTCCTGCTGATGCAGTGTACAGATCCCAGCTGGTGTGTGACTACCCGCTTCTGCTCCTCCTGCTGATACAGTGTACAGATCCCAGCTGGTGTGTGACTACCCGCTTCTGCTCTTCCTGCTGATACAGTGTACAGATCCCAACTGGTGTGTGACTACCCGCTTCTGCTCCTCCTGCTGATACAGTGTACAGATCCCAGCTGGTGTGTGACTACCCGCTTCTGCTCTTCCTGCTGATACAGTGTACAGATCCCAGCTGGTGTGTGACTACACGCTTCTGCTCTTCCTGCTGATACAGTGTACAGATTCCAGCTGGTGTGTGACTACCCGCTTCTGCTCCTCCTGCTGATATGCTGATACAGTGTACAGATCCCAGCTGGTGTGTGACTACCCGCTTCTGCTCCTCCTGCTGATATGCTGATACAGTGTACAGATCCCAGCTGGTGTGTGACTACCCGCTTCTGCTCTTCCTGCTGATACAGTGTACAGATCCCAGCTGGTGTGTGACTACCCGCTTCTGCTCCTCCTGCCGATACAGTGTACAAATCCCAGCTGGTGTGTGACTACCCGCTTCTGCTCCTCCTGCCGATACAGTGTACAGATCCCATCTGGTGTGTGACTACCCGCTTGTGCTCCTCCTGCTGATATGCTGATACAGTGTACAGATCCCAGCTGGTGTGTGACTACCCGCTTCTGCTCTTCCTGCTGATACAGTGTACAGATCCCAGCTGGTGTGTGACTACCCGCTTCTGCTCCTCCTGCTGATACAGTGTACAGATCCCAGCTGGTGTGTGACTACCCGCTTCTGCTCCTCCTGCTGATACAGTGTACAGATCCCAGCTGGTGTGTGACTACCCGCTTCTGCTCCTCCTGCTGATACAGTGTACAGATCCCAGCTGGTGTGTGACTACCCGCTTCTGCTCCTCCTGCTGATACAGTGTACAGATCCCAGCTGGTGTGTGACTACCCGCTTCTGCTCTTCCTGCTGATACAGTGTACAGATCCCAGCTGGTGTGTGACTACCCGCTTCTGCTCCTCCTGCTGATACAGTGTACAGATCCCAGCTGGTGTGTGACTACCCGCTTCTGCTCCTCCTGCTGATACAGTGTACAGATCCCAGCTGGTGTGTGACTACCCGCTTCTGCTCTTCCTGCTGATACAGTGTACAAATCCCAGCTGGTGTGTGACTACCCGCTTCTGCTCCTCCTGCTGATACAGTGTACAGATCCCAGCTGGTGTGTGACTACCCGCTTCTGCTTTAATCCTCCTGCTGATACAGTGTACAGATCCCAGCTGGTGTGTGACTACCCGCTTCTGCTCTTCCTGCTGATACAGTGTACAGATCCCAGCTGGTGTGTGACTACCCGCTTCTGCTCTTCCTGCCGATACAGTGTACAGATCCCAGCTGGTGTGTGACTACCCGCTTCTGCTCTTCCTGCTGATACAGTGTACAGATCCCAGCTGGTGTGTGACTACCCGCTTCTGCTCCTCCTGCCGATACAGTGTACAGATCCCAGCTGGTGTGTGACTACCCGCTTCTGCTCCTCCTGCCGATACAGTGTACAGATCCCAGCTGGTGTGTGACTACCCGCTTCTGCTCCTCCTGCCGATACAGTGTACAGATCCCAGCTGGTGTGTGACTACCCGCTTCTGCTTCTCCTGCCGATACAGTGTACAGATCCCAGCTGGTGTGTGACTACCCGCTTCTGCTCCTCCTGCCGATACAGTGTACAGATCCCAGCTGGTGTTTGACTACCCGCTTCTGCTCCTCCTGCCGATACAGTGTACAGATCCCAGCTGGTGTGTGACTACCCGCTTCTGCTCCTCCTGCCGATACAGTGTACAGATCCCAGCTGGTGTGTGACTACCCGCTTCTGCTCCTCCTGCTGATACAGTGTACAGATCCCATCTGGTGTGTGACTACCCGCTTGTGCTCCTCCTGCTGATATGCTGATACAGTGTACAGATCCCAGCTGGTGTGTGACTACCCGCTTCTGCTCTTCCTGCTGATACAGTGTACAGATCCCAGCTGGTGTGTGACTACCCGCTTCTGCTCCTCCTGTTGATACAGTGTACAGATCCCAGCTGGTGTGTGACTACCCGCTTCTGCTCTTCCTGCTGATACAGTGTACAGATCCCAGCTGGTGTGTGACTACCCGCTTCTGCTCCTCCTGCTGATACAGTGTACAGATCCCAGCTGGTGTGTGACTACCCGCTTCTGCTCCTCCTGCCGATACAGTGTACAGATCCCAGCTGGTGTGTGACTACCCGCTTCTGCTCCTCCTGCCGATACAGTGTACAGATCCCAGCTGGTGTGTGACTACCCGCTTCTGCTCCTCCTGCCGATACAGTGTACAGATCCCAGCTGGTGTGTGACTACCCGCTTCTGCTCCTCCTGCCGATACAGTGTACAGATCCCAGCTGGTGTGTGACTACCCGCTTCTGCTCCTCCTGCCGATACAGTGTACAGATCCCAGCTGGTGTGTGACTACCCGCTTCTGCTCCTCCTGCCGATACAGTGTACAGATCCCAGCTGGTGTGTGACTACCCGCTTCTGCTCCTCCTGCCGATACAGTGTACAGATCCCAGCTGGTGTGTGACTACCCGCTTCTGCTCCTCCTGCCGATACAGTGTACAGATCCCATCTGGTGTGTGACTACCCGCTTGTGCTCCTCCTGCTGATATGCTGATACAGTGTACAGATCCCAGCTGGTGTGTGACTACCCGCTTCTGCTCTTCCTGCTGATACAGTGTACAGATCCCAGCTGGTGTGTGACTACCCGCTTCTGCTCCTCCTGCTGATACAGTGTACAGATCCCAGCTGGTGTGTGACTACCCGCTTCTGCTCCTCCTGCTGATACAGTGTACAGATCCCAGCTGGTGTGTGACTACCCGCTTCTGCTCCTCCTGCCGATACAGTGTACAGATCCCAGCTGGTGTGTGACTACCCGCTTCTGCTCCTCCTGCCGATACAGTGTACAGATCCCAGCTGGTGTGTGACTACCCGCTTCTGCTCCTCCTGCCGATACAGTGTACAGATCCCAGCTGGTGTGTGACTACCCGCTTCTGCTCCTCCTGCCGATACAGTGTACAGATCCCAGCTGGTGTGTGACTACCCGCTTCTGCTCCTCCTGCCGATACAGTGTACAGATCCCAGCTGGTGTGTGACTACCCGCTTCTGCTCCTCCTGCCGATACAGTGTACAGATCCCAGCTGGTGTGTGACTACCCGCTTCTGCTCCTCCTGCCGATACAGTGTACAGATCCCAGCTGGTGTGTGACTACCCGCTTCTGCTCCTCCTGCCGATACAGTGTACAGATCCCAGCTGGTGTGTGACTACCCGCTTCTGCTCCTCCTGCCGATACAGTGTACAGATCCCAGCTGGTGTGTGACTACCCGCTTCTGCTCCTCCTGCCGAAACAGTGTACAGATCCCATCTGGTGTGTGACTACCCGCTTGTGCTCCTCCTGCTGATATGCTGATACAGTGTACAGATCCCAGCTGGTGTGTGACTACCCGCTTCTGCTCTTCCTGCTGATACAGTGTACAGATCCCAGCTGGTGTGTGACTACCCGCTTCTGCTCTTCCTGCTGATACAGTGTACAGATCCCAGCTGGTGTGTGACTACCCGCTTCTGCTCTTCCTGCCGATACAGTGTACAGATCCAAGCTGGTGTGTGACTACCCGCTTCTGCTCTTCCTGCCGATACAGTGTACAGATCCCAGCTGGTGTGTGACTACCCGCTTCTGCTCCTCATGCCGATACAGTGTACAGATCCCAGCTGGTGTGTGACTACCCGCTTCTGCTCCTCCTGCCGATACAGTGTACAGATCCCAGCTGGTGTGTGACTACCCGCTTCTGCTCCTCCTGCCGATACAGTGTACAGATCCCAGCTGGTGTGTGACTACCCGCTTCTGCTCCTCCTGCCGATACAGTGTACAGATCCCAGCTGGTGTGTGACTACCCGCTTCTGCTCCTCCTGCCGATACAGTGTACAGATCCCAGCTGGTGTGTGACTACCCGCTTCTGCTCCTCCTGCCGATACAGTGTACAGATCCCAGCTGGTGTGTGACTACCCGCTTCTGCTCTTCCTGCCGATACAGTGTACAAATCCCAGCTGGTGTGTGACTACCCGCTTCTGCTCCTCCTGCTGATACAGTGTACAGATCCCATCTGGTGTGTGACTACCCGCTTGTGCTCCTCCTGCTGATATGCTGATACAGTGTACAGATCCCAGCTGGTGTGTGACTACCCGCTTCTGCTCTTCCTGCTGATACAGTGTACAGATCCCAGCTGGTGTGTGACTACCAGCTTCTGCTCCTCCTGCTGATACAGTGTACAGATCCCAGCTGGTGTGTGACTACCCGCTTCTGCTCCTCCTGCTGATACAGTGTACAGATCCCAGCTGGTGTGTGACTACCCGCTTCTGCTCCTCCTGCCGATACAGTGTACAGATCCCAGCTGGTGTGTGACTACCCGCTTCTGCTCCTCCTGCCGATACAGTGTACAGATCCCAGCTGGTGTGTGACTACCCGCTTGTGCTCCTCCTGCTGATATGCTGATACAGTGTACAGATCCCAGCTGGTGTGTGACTACCCGCTTCTGCTCTTCCTGCTGATACAGTGTACAGATCCCAGCTGGTGTGTGACTACCCGCTTCTGCTCCTCCTGCTGATACAGTGTACAGATCCCAGCTGGTGTGTGACTACCCGCTTCTGCTCCTCCTGCTGATACAGTGTACAGATCCCAGCTGGTGTGTGACTACCCGCTTCTGCTCCTCCTGCCGATACAGTGTACAGATCCCAGCTGGTGTGTGACTACCCGCTTCTGCTCCTCCTGCCGATACAGTGTACAGATCCCAGCTGGTGTGTGACTACCCGCTTCTGCTCCTCCTGCCGATACAGTGTACAGATCCCAGCTGGTGTGTGACTACCCGCTTCTGCTCCTCCTGCCGATACAGTGTACAGATCCCAGCTGGTGTGTGACTACCCGCTTCTGCTCCTCCTGCCGATACAGTGTACAGATCCCAGCTGGTGTGTGACTACCCGCTTCTGCTCCTCCTGCCGATACAGTGTACAGATCCCAGCTGGTGTGTGACTACCCGCTTCTGCTCCTCCTGCCGATACAGTGTACAGATCCCAGCTGGTGTGTGACTACCCGCTTCTGCTCCTCCTGCCGATACAGTGTACAGATCCCAGCTGGTGTGTGACTACCCGCTTCTGCTCCTCCTGCCGATACAGTGTACAGATCCCATCTGGTGTGTGACTACCCGCTTGTGCTCCTCCTGCTGATATGCTGATACAGTGTACAGATCCCAGCTGGTGTGTGACTACCCGCTTCTGCTCTTCCTGCTGATACAGTGTACAGATCCCAGCTGGTGTGTGACTACCCGCTTCTGCTCCTCCTGCTGATACAGTGTACAGATCCCAGCTGGTGTGTGACTACCCGCTTCTGCTCCTCCTACTGATACAGTGTACAGATCCCAGCTGGTGTGTGACTACCCGCTTCTGCTCCTCCTGCTGATACAGTGTACAGATCCCAGCTGGTGTGTGACTACCCGCTTCTGCTCCTCCTGCTGATACAGTGTACAGATCCCAGCTGGTGTGTGACTACCCGCTTCTGCTCTTCCTGCTGATACAGTGTACAAATCCCAGCTGGTGTGTGACTACCCGCTTCTGCTCCTCCTGCTGATACAGTGTACAGATCCCATCTGGTGTGTGACTACCCGCTTGTGCTCCTCCTGCTGATATGCTGATACAGTGTACAGATCCCAGCTGGTGTGTGACTACCCGCTTCTGCTCCTCCTGCTGATACAGTGTACAGATCCCAGCTGGTGTGTGACTACCCGCTTCTGCTCCTCCTGCCGATACAGTGTACAGATCCCAGCTGGTGTGTGACTACCCGCTTCTGCTCCTCCTGCCGATACAGTGTACAGATCCCAGCTGGTGTGTGACTACCCGCTTCTGCTCCTCCTGCCGATACAGTGTACAGATCCCAGCTGGTGTGTGACTACCCGCTTCTGCTCCTCCTGCCGATACAGTGTACAGATCCCAGCTGGTGTGTGACTACCCGCTTCTGCTCCTCCTGCCGATACAGTGTACAGATCCCAGCTGGTGTGTGACTACCCGCTTCTGCTCCTCCTGCCGATACAGTGTACAGATCCCAGCTGGTGTGTGACTACCCGCTTCTGCTCCTCCTGCCGATACAGTGTACAGATCCCAGCTGGTGTGTGACTACCCGCTTCTGCTCCTCCTGCCGATACAGTGTACAGATCCCAGCTGGTGTGTGACTACCCGCTTCTGCTCCTCCTGCCGATACAGTGTACAGATCCCAGCTGGTGTGTGACTACCCGCTTCTGCTCCTCCTGCCGATACAGTGTACAGATCCCATCTGGTGTGTGACTACCCGCTTGTGCTCCTCCTGCTGATATGCTGATACAGTGTACAGATCCCAGCTGGTGTGTGACTACCCGCTTCTGCTCTTCCTGCTGATACAGTGTACAGATCCCAGCTGGTGTGTGACTACCCGCTTCTGCTCCTCCTGCTGATACAGTGTACAGATCCCAGCTGGTGTGTGACTACCCGCTTCTGCTCCTCCTACTGATACAGTGTACAGATCCCAGCTGGTGTGTGACTACCCGCTTCTGCTCCTCCTGCTGATACAGTGTACAGATCCCAGCTGGTGTGTGACTACCCGCTTCTGCTCCTCCTGCTGATACAGTGTACAGATCCCAGCTGGTGTGTGACTACCCGCTTCTGCTCTTCCTGCTGATACAGTGTACAAATCCCAGCTGGTGTGTGACTACCCGCTTCTGCTCCTCCTGCTGATACAGTGTACAGATCCCATCTGGTGTGTGACTACCCGCTTGTGCTCCTCCTGCTGATATGCTGATACAGTGTACAGATCCCAGCTGGTGTGTGACTACCCGCTTCTGCTCCTCCTGCTGATACAGTGTACAGATCCCAGCTGGTGTGTGACTACCCGCTTCTGCTCCTCCTGCCGATACAGTGTACAGATCCCAGCTGGTGTGTGACTACCCGCTTCTGCTCCTCCTGCCGATACAGTGTACAGATCCCAGCTGGTGTGTGACTACCCGCTTCTGCTCCTCCTGCCGATACAGTGTACAGATCCCAGCTGGTGTGTGACTACCCGCTTCTGCTCCTCCTGCCGATACAGTGTACAGATCCCAGCTGGTGTGTGACTACCCGCTTCTGCTCCTCCTGCCGATACAGTGTACAGATCCCAGCTGGTGTGTGACTACCCGCTTCTGCTCCTCCTGCCGATACAGTGTACAGATCCCAGCTGGTGTGTGACTACCCGCTTCTGCTCCTCCTGCCGATACAGTGTACAGATCCCAGCTGGTGTGTGACTACCCGCTTCTGCTCCTCCTGCCGATACAGTGTACAGATCCCAGCTGGTGTGTGACTACCCGCTTCTGCTCCTCCTGCCGATACAGTGTACAGATCCCAGCTGGTGTGTGACTACCCGCTTCTGCTCCTCCTGCTGATATGCTGATACAGTGTACAGATCCCAGCTGGTGTGTGACTACCCGCTTCTGCTCTTCCTGCTGATACAGTGTACAGATCCCAGCTGGTGTGTGACTACCCGCTTCTGCTCCTCCTGCTGATACAGTGTACAGATCCCAGCTGGTGTGTGACTACCCGCTTCTGCTCCTCCTGCTGATACAGTGTATAGATCCCAGCTGGTGTGTGACTACCCGCTTCTGCTCCTCCTGCTGATACAGTGTACAGATCCCAGCTGGTGTGTGACTACCCGCTTCTGCTCCTCCTGCTGATACAGTGTACAGATCCCAGCTGGTGTGTGACTACCCGCTGCTGCTCCTCCTGCTGATACAGTGTACAGATCCCAGCTGGTGTGTGACTACCCGCTTCTGCTCCTCCTGCTGATACAGTGTACAGATCCCAGCTGGTGAACTGACATATAAAGTCACTTTGCATTTTGTGGAACCCTAAATCCCACCTACCTGATGCTCCTGTGGGGTCCTGTGATTCTCCTCTGTACAGTCCTGTGAATATAGAGGACGAGGACATCTCTCTGGGGTATTTCTGTTACTGGGTCCATCTGTAGGAAACACACAGTGACTGAGTACATTGTATATATGTGATTATCAGGTGATGTGTGTATATAGGGGGCCCCCATACCTGCTCTCCCCTGTTCAATAAATGAGAGTTTCCTCTTACCCAGTGATGTGAGGGGCCGGTGATTCTCCATCATCACGTCCTTGTACAGACCCCTGTGTTCCTCTATATACTCCCCCTCCTGCATGGAGACATAGACAGTGACATCCTGACACCTTATAGGAACCTGACATACACAATGATACATTCATCACCCAGACACATCCCCCGGTGTTACGGTATAATGTCCCATTCCCAGCAGTCACCTCCCCAGTCATCACCCAGACACATCCCCTGGTGTTACTGTATAATGTCCCATTCCCAGCAGTCACCTCTCCAGTCATCACCCATACACATCCCCTGGTGTTACTGTATAATGTCCCATTCCCAGCAGTCACCTCTCCAATCATCACCCAGACACATCCCCTGGTGTTACTGTATAATGTCCCATTCCCAGCAGTCACCTCTCCAGTCATCACCCAGACACATCCCCTGGTGTTACTGTATAATGTCCCATTCCCAGCAGTCACCTCTCCTGTCATCACCCAGACACATCCCCTGGTGTTACTGTATAATGTCCCATTCCCAGCAGTCACCTCTCCAGTCAGCAACTGAATGATCTTGTTGGCGAGTTCCAGGATCTTCTGGTCATTGTGTCTCTCATGTATCAGCGAGTGACGTGGAGGCAACGTGATGGGACACTGGGTCCTGGTCAGTCCTCCTAACACATGGGGACGGCTGCTGGGTGTCTTACACTCACCAGATATCTTCTTCACTACTGTGTAACCCTTTGTATTACAGGAGACATCAATATAGAGTATATTAGAATATATAGTAACTCTCTATAAAATAAGTCCCAAATCCAGTTAGGACTGTGTACAGAATACTAATATTGGATACTGGCTCCCTGGTACTCGGTTATGACAATATATAAAACTGATGTCACTGTGACACTCCCAGATCCCCTCACCTCCCCAGTCATGTCCCTGTATTATTACTATAGATATAAGTGATGTCACTGTGACACTCCCAGATCCCCTCACCTCCCCAGTCATGTCCCTGTATTATTACTATAGATATAAGTGATGTCACTGTGACACTCCCAGATCCCTCTCACCTCCCCAGTCATGTCCCTGTATTATTACTATAGATATAAGTGATGTCACTGTGACACTCCCAGATCCCCTCACCTCCCCAGTCATGTCCCTGTATTATTACTATAGATATAAGTGATGTCACTGTGACACTCCCAGATCCCCTCACCTCCCCAGTCACGTCCCTGTATTATTACTATAATTAAGTGATGTCACTGTGACACTCCCAGATCCCTCTCACCTCCCCAGTCACGTCCCTGTATTATTACCTCTCACCTCCCCAGTCATGTCCCTGTATTTTTACTATAGATATAAGTGATGTCACTGTGACACTCCCAGATCCCCTCACCTCCCCAGTCATGTCCCTGTATTATTACTATAGATATAAGTGATGTCACTGTGACTCTCCCAGATCCTCTCACCTCCCCCATGTACCTGTATTATTACTATATATGTGAGGACACTGTGATGCCCTCAGACCCCCTCACCTCCCCAGTCAGCAGGTAGATGATCTCCAAAGTGAAATTTAGTATCCGCTCTGACATGTGACTCCTGTCTTTATCCATTCCCAGGGAATAAATGATACTTCTTATTTTTGCAAGTACAGATGTTTCAGATTCTCACTGCTTGGTTGTCTAGGAATAAATATAATAATTATAATAAAAATCAAATAATACACATGTAACATACTCAGATATGAAACACTGAATGACCTGTATAATAACAACATTAGGACACCGCAGGCTGCTTCCCCCTGTATAATAATAATAGTAACAGGACACCCCAGACTCCTCCCCCTGTATAATAACAGGACACCACAGGCTGCTCCCCCTGTATAATAAAAATATGAGGACACCACAGGCTGCTCCCCCTGTATAATAATAACAGGACACCACAGACTGCTCCTCCTGTATAATAATAACAGGACATCACATGCTGCTCCCCCTGTATAATAAAAATATGAGGTCACCACAGGCTGCTCCCCCTGTATAATAATAACAGGACACCACAGGCTGCTCCCCCTGTATAATAATAACAGGACACCACAGGCTGCTCCCCCTGTATAATAATAACAGGACACCACAGGCTTCTCCCCCTGTTTAATAATAGTAGTCACCATCAGCTGCTGGCAGACACAACAAAGTCTCCTCTCTGCTTCTTCCAGAACAGCAGTCTAGTCTACCGGAAGTAGGACAGCACTTCCGCCCTCACGCGACAACACGTCCAGGTTCAGTTGTTGAAAGAGCTCTATTCACAACCGACTGTGGAACGCACAGGGCGGAAGTCGAATGGACCGCACATGGCGAAAGTCCAGCGGATCGCATAGAGCGGAAGTCAGGTGGAACGCACAGTTCAGAAGTGGGGTGGAACGCACAGAGCGGAAGTCGGGCGGAACGCACAGAGCACTAGAGCGGTGTGCAGCGCAATCTGGGTGCACTGCTAGATGGGGCTGCAGTTTCTCCCTGCACCCCTTAGACCTCTTTCATATCTCTGGTGCTGCACTGTACCTATTCCCTGTTCCTTTCTGTTACCCCTCACACTAAATTACCCCTACACTAAGGGGCCGTTTACCCTCTCCCCACACACACACTGAGTCACGCCTTACCCCGCTTTAAAGGGTACTTGTTACCCCATACTAACGGCCCCTGTTATCCCACAAACTAAGAGCCCTGTGTTACCCCACACTGAGGGGCCCATGTTACTCCACACTAAGGGGCCCGTGTTACCCGACACTAAGGGGCCAGTGTTACCACACACTAAGAGGGCCCTGTTACCCCACACTAAGGGGCCCGTGTTACCCCACACTAAGGGGCCCGTGTTACCCCACACTAAGGGGCTAGTGTTACCCCACACTAAGGGGCCCGTGTTACCCCACACTAAGCGGCCCCTGTTACCCCATGCTACAGCCCTCAATTGCACAGCTGACCTGACGCAGCCCAATACCCTGCTGATTTCTGCACTAGCAGCATTACTAGTGGGATCTACCTGGGATCTGACATCGCGCTCCCGGAACTTGGAAGATGGCGTACGCTGCCGGACTCAAGCACAGAATACCTTTAGCTTGGAAGCTTGATAAATGACACAAGCATAGTTGCCCCATACATTGTATGAGGAGGGCGCTGGGCTCTAGAACTGACAGCTATAGGCTTAGTAATTACCCTTGTTGGTAACACTAGTATATAAATCCTCTTTAGTAACAAATGCTATTTCCACACAGTCAGCTCCGTATATTGCTCAGGTGGCTGCAGAATACAACATTTTGTACAAACTTTTTCTTTTTTGCCTATAAAGATCCGTCACCTGCAGAGCAGACCGGGTGACATTTCAGCTCCTTCCTCGCAGGTTCTACAAGTAGCGTCCCTGCTAGGCTGCTTTAGCGGGACACAGCGCGCTGCCTGATTTCTAAAGGGCAGAATGTACCCTGCCCCTCTTGGTGGCGTCTCGCTAAAACAGCCTGAAGGTGGTGTCCCCACCCATGGGCCGCAGTGTCCCGCAGGTGGGGAAAATAGTGGTGCAGCGGTCACTTGGGGGCAGCCAGGCATGTCTGTAAGAGACCGGGGATGAAAGACACCCCCCCTTTACTGGCACGCGTGCAGGAATGCCCTTTTCTATGTCCAGTGCCCTGCCCGGCACAACAACATTGGAAATGTGCTTGGAAGAAGTGGGTGTCAGTGCAGGTGCAGTGCGACAGTTGATCCTCCGGCTCACTGCTCTTCCTTTGGACCTCTGACTGCCCCCCACTGTGCCTTCAGATCAGGGCAGGTTTAGGCACTGGAAGACATCCTGAGGGAACTTGCTTAAACAAAAGTGTCAGATCAGAGACTCCACGGCTTACTTGGTGGGCACCATGTAGACCTACATAGCCCTGCCGAACTTCGAATATAGCCAAAAAGCTAGTCCTGCTCAAACTACACCCCCATTCCAAATTTGGTGGAGCTTGGTACAAAACTCTGGCCGTGTGTAAAGGACAAATAGACACACACACACTTTCTCAGTTATATAGATAATTAATGAGAACATTACAAACTCCTTTAGGGATAACATCTTATCTTGTATCAATATATGCTCAAATATTTCTGGATCCCTCACAGGAATTACTATGTAACTAAAATAACGTAGAGTAATAATAATATACACACACACATATATATATATATATATATATATATATATATATTACAGAGGAACACACAGCGGGACTGAGGGCCTGATTCAGAGCCGGACGCTCTGACAGAGCGCTCGCTGTGAATCAAGGCCGCTTGCATAGCTGTGGGTGACCACCCACAGCTATAGCGAGCTGACAGGAAGATGGTCAAGACCATCGCGACCATCAGGCTTGCGACGAGACCCTTGTGGTAGGGTCTCGTGGCCGCAAGCCCAAGAGAGATTTCGGCTCAAACAGAGCCGAAATCTCTCCCACTGACATCACTCGTAATGTCAGCGGGGCCGCCCCCAAACGGAGGCGTTCACATGGGAACGCCTCCGTTTGGGCAGCCACTCCCCCGGCCCGCCCACCAAAGGGGGCATGCTGTCACTCAACATCAACAGCACGCCTCCTTTGGTACGAGACCCGGAGTGACGGTTTGCCGTCACTATCCGTGTCTCACGCATGCGCACGACGGAGCCGGCTACGTCGTGTGCATGCGCACTGGGCCACCATCGACCTGCTTGCGAGCGCAAGCACTATTGCTAAAGCGCATGCAGACGGCCGCTGTTCGCGTACTGCGCATGTGTACGCATCGCAGCGCGCAAACCCTACACTGCGATCGGGAAAGTGATCGCAGTGAGTACGCAGACCCATTGAAGAGTGATTGACAGGATGTACCGTTTGGGGGCGTGACTGAGTGGTGATCGGAGAAACGCAGGTGCGTCAGTGTGTTTGAACGCCGTTGCAGGGTCGTGCATAAATTAGCCATTGCGATCGCCTACGCAGCTTGAGATCTCTCTAGTGCCTACAGGAAGTTTAGCAATGTCTGAGTAAGGTCTGACCTTGTGCAAGTGTGCGGGAGGCTCCGATGTTTTTGCAGACTTGCAAGGTATTACGGATCTGTGTAAGGGGAAGGGGCGTCTTTATATTGTGCTGCGGCGGCATTGCGATCACATTCATTTGCATAATGTTGCTGCAGAACTGCGTGCGTGATTGCCCAACGCTTTAGCAATAGCGATCCGTGCTGAGTCAGGCCCTCTATCTCTTAAAATTCTTTTGGTTTTACATTACAAATAAATGTTTTAGATGTACATAATTAGTTATGTTTTAATTAAGTGCACAATGATAAAGACGGGATGCAGTCATAATCCCGACTTCGGGGATTCTGGTGCTCAAAATGACGACACCGGAATCCCGACACTTATCAGAATACTGACGCCGGCATCCTGACCGCCGGGATCCTGAGGGTAAATACTGGGGTTAGGGAGAGGGTTAGATGTTAGGCTTAGGCACTAGGGGGAGGGTTAGGTTTAGGCTGCGGTGGGTTAGGTTGCAGGGAGGGTTGGGGTAGGGAGGGGTGGAGGGTTAGGATACCATCTGACACGTGTCGGTATCCTAACCCTGTCAGGATGTTGGCTTCGGGATTTTGACCGCTGGTATCCGAGAGCGCCGGCATTCCGTACACAACCCCTATTGGATATCATAGGTATCACCCCCATTTAAAGAAAAAAATAAACATGAATATGATAAATTCTTATGCGGTTCAATGGTAGAATTAATATTCTATGATCCACACTGGTGCGGAAGTCACTTACCTTTTCTGACCTGAGTAGGGATCAGATTCAGGGAAACCCCAGATACTGACATTGTTGTGTTTGGATGTGTTCTCTAAATCACCAACCTCAGGGCTGTGATGTCCAGTTCACATGGACCTCTGAGCAGTGATCAAACTGTTATGGGAGCCAACCAGCTCACCTCTCTTGATTTCCAGGTGATTCCTCCTTCCACCTCAGCCTGCTGACAATCACGAATGGTCGCCTTGAACTCTGAAGTGACTTCAGACCTAAAGCCAGGAAAAAGTTGCTTCATCTTCCCAACTGTGAGTGGTTCCTCTTAATCTAAAACCCTCAATCTAACCCTCCCGGGGGGTGCCTAACACTAAACTCCCACATCGGGTGCCTAACCCCCCCTTCCCTTAGCCTAACTCTCCTGGGGGGGTGCCTAACCCTAAGTCCCCCTGGGAGACCCTTAACCTAACCCTTCCCCCCATGGCTGTCCGCTCGCGACGCCCGGCTTACCTTCGTTCGGTATGCCGGGCGTCAGGATTTTGGTGGGTGGATAATGATAGGCGTCGGGATTTTGCCGCTTAACATTAGTCCCATGCCAGGATTTCACAGTTGGGAAGCCGGGAGTCAGCATTATGACCGCTGGCTTCTTGACTACCTACCGGTTGCAAAGCTTCCCCAAGCATAAGGACGCCCACTGCTGCCTTCTCATGTGCATACATCACATGCACTAAGAATTGTTCCAAGTAGTTGACAAAAGTCCCTATAGATAATGTCCTCGTTGCTCCCATATGATCATCCAGAGCATAAAATTAAATACAAAAACACAATGGTGTAATATCACACAAAAGCACTGCACCCCAGAGATGTGTTCAAGTAGTAGGAAAGTGGTTGTATAACCCCAATGCCGTAGGTATCACCCAGACGTGAGTGGATAAAATGCTGTGTGAAATCCTTACATGTATGCTTACTTGTATCGGAAGGTGTGTGCACATAAAGGTTTGTTTTATCTTCTATACCAGGGGTGGGGAACCTTTTTTCTTACCGAGGGCCATTTTGATATATATAACATTTGCGGGACCGGTGCAGGCCACGCCTCCTCTGTGTGATGTCACATGGGGGCGGTACCTCAAACTCCAGTGATTACAGCAATACCCAGAGCATTCTGTGGATGCTCCGGGGAGCTGTAAGGGCAGTGGTGTGACCGTCTAAAGCGGCCTAAGGACCCTTCAGGTGGCACTGCTGCATAGATTCTGGCTGCAGGGTGCCATTCTAGGTACACAGCTAGCCATATGAGTCTAGCAAACAAAAGCTCAAAGGGCCAGACCAAATGATTCCGCAGGCCTTATACGGCCCCCGGGCCTGAGGTTCCCCATCCTTGTTCTATACCATCGACTCGAGTCTTCGTACGTATAATGGAAAATACTCCCCAGTGAACCAAATAAAATGGAACAAGGCTATAATGTAGCTTGGTATATATAAACGCGGCTTGATACCGAGAGTGAAAGACACGCATCTTAAAAAAGGTGCCGCAGTGCACCGAAACGCGTTGAGTGTCCTTACAGTTTGATGCGGTGTCCTGTACATTCTTATGTCATTCCCACCTGACTTGACCGACCCGGGTTCCCTCTTCCAATTTCAGTGGGATCAGTACATTTCCATCTTTTGATGGATTGGGCATATTTGCATTTTTATATTAAAAAAAAGCCTATGTTTATATAACAAACTACATTATAGCCTTGTTCCATTATATTTTGGTTGACTGGGGAGTATCTTCCATTGTATGAAGACCCCAAGAGTCAATGGTATAGAAGATAAATCAAACCTTTATGTGCACCCATTGACCACAGGCAGCACAGGCTCTGGTAGTAGTAATTGTCAGTGTGAGGACACTATATACATATGTAGCTTATATGGGCACCCACTGAGCACTCTCACATCTGGTGTGCCACTGTTGTGTTACAGCCCGTCCATAGTGCCAGCACTCACCCTGTAACTGTTTACAGCTGACAGATGCCCCGGGACGTGAAAGAGAGAGTCCCTCAGCCCAAATAGAATATGCTGTGCGAGGTATCAGCACTCACCGAAGGCCAGCTGAGCACTATGCAGCAGGAGACTAATGGACACATCAACAATAACTCAGTCCAGCTCCAAAAATGATCTCGGAAGCCCAGCTGTCGATCAAGGGGCCATGCAGAGCAACTTCTGTCCCTTATTGTATTTATTGTGTGTAATAAGTGTTTTCTGTATTTATTGTGCGTAATAAGTGTTATCTGTATTTATTGTGTGTAATAAGTGTTATCTGTATTTATTGTGTATAAGTGTTGTCTGTATTTATTGTGTGTAATAAGTGTTATCTGTATTTATTGTGTGTAATAAGGAGCTCATTCAGATCCACTCGCTGCTGGCGGCCGCTCGCTCTGAATAAGGGCGTGTTTGTTTTTTTTGGTCTCCGGCCGCTCGCAAAGCTGTGGGTGACCACCCACAGCTTGTGTGAGCGGGCTGGAGACCGTCGCGATAATCGCGACCATCGGCCTTGCGACGAGACCCTCGGGTAGGGTCTAGCTGTCGCAAGGCCGAGTGGACTTCCTGCTCTAATAGAGCAGGAAGTCCACTACTGACATCAATAGTGATGTCAGTTTGACCGCCCAACAAACGCCAGGCGTTCCTAATGGAACGCCTGCGTTTGTGCAGCCACCCCCCCCTACCCGCCCACAAAACGGGGCGAGCTGTCAATCAACATCGACAGCCGCCCTATCTTGTTGCGAGCCCCGTAGCGGCTGAACTTCAGTTGCTCAGCGAGACTCGCGCACGCCCAGCGCAGTGCACAAACATCGGGCCGCTTGCAGCGCACAGCGCTTGTGAGCGTCCCTGAATCAGCTCCTAAGTGTTATCTGTATTTATATGAATAATGGTTTTAGCAATATTGTAAATTAAATGTTTAACAACACATTCCTCATAACGCTCCCTCCTTTTAGCAGTTTAATCCTTTAACCATTTTGGTTCAACGACCCATCATATTTGGAGCAGCATTTCTGTCATATACCCATAGGAGGTGCCAGGGTTTTTTCCATTTCTTCTTCCAGAGCACAGAAACACTATACTGAAGTGGAAAAAACAGGAACATCCTGAGGTGACTGGCCAAGGGAGACATTCCAGCAGCTCGGCAGTGCACGGTAAGGTAAGAGGGTCAGGCAGGGTACCTGCATTGTGATACTAAGTTAAATAGTCACATCTAGCTTGTCCTGATGTTTAATTCATAACCTTAAATTTCACAATGAGATATAGAGAAAACTCCAAACATTAATGAAAGTGATACAGAATAAAATACATAATTGTAATCATCTAAGGTTTCCCTGCATTATCTCCAGCTACCACTGCCAGTAATCTACCCAGGACATCAAAACTTCTAGACTGCCCCAACCATCTGGAACAGTTGGTTTCTCTGCACTCTTTGCTCCCATGCTGGGCAACTCCTGCTCAGTGTATTTGTTTCTACCAATGTAATAAAGTCTGCTGCAGGCTTACCTTGTGTGCTGAACTACCACCTGGTGGTCACACATTATATTGCAGCTATCCAGGCCCTGTTTACCTGCTATAACATTGCTGTGCCTGCAATAATCTATTGTTGCTACCGATCTCTGCCCGACTTTGTGCCCTGATTTCTGTCCCTTCCCTCTCATGCTGATGTGCACCCAGAGAGACATACTATCCCCTCTCATACTGATGTGCACCTAGAGAGACTGACTCCCCCATCTCATGGTGATGTGCACCTAGAGAGACGGACTCTCCCCTCATACTCATGTGCACCTAGAGAGACTGACTCCCCCTCTCTGCTGATGTGCACCTAGAGAGAGACTGACTCCCCCATCTCATGCTGATGTGCACCAAGAGAGACTGACTCCCCCTCATGCTGATGTTCACCTAGAGAGACTGACTGACCCATCTCATGCTGATGTGCACCTAGAGAGACTGACTGACCCATCTCATGCTGATGTGCACCTAGAGAGACTGACTCCTCCATCCCATGCTTATGTGCACCAAGAGAAACTGACTCCCCCGTCCCATGCTAGTGTGCTCCTAGAGAGACTGACTCCCCCTTTGCATGCTGATGTGCACCTAGAGAGATGGATTCTACCTTCTCATACTGATGTGCATCTAGAGAGGCTGACTCCCCCATCTCATGCTGATGTGCACCTAGAGAGACTGACTCCTCCATCCCATGCTGATGTGCACCAAGAGAAACTGACTCCCCCATTCCATGCTAGTGTGCACCTAGAGAGACTGACTCCCCCCATCTCATGCTGATGTGCACCTAGAGAGATGGATTCTACCTTCTCATACTGATGTGCATCTAGAGACGCTGACTCCACCATCTCATGCTGATGTGCACCTAGAGAGATTGACTCCCCCCATCTCATGCTGATGTGCACCAAAAGAGACTGACTCCCCCTTCTCATGCTGATGTGCGCTTAGAGACTGACTCCCGCTTCTCATGGTAATGTGCACCTAGAGAGACTGACTCCCCCATCTCATGCTGATGTGCGTCATAGAGAGACTGACTCCCCCATCTCATGCTGATGTGCACCTAGAGAGACTGACTCCCCCTTTGCATGCTGATGCACCTAGAGAGAAACTGACTCCCCCATCCCATGCTAGTGTGCACCTAGAGAGACTGACTCCCCCTTTACATGCTGATGTGCACCTAGAGAGACTGACTCCCCCTCTCATCCTGATGTACACCTAGAGAGACTGACTCCCCCATCTCATGCTGATGTGCACCTAGAGAGACTGACTCCCCCTTTGTATGCTGATGCACCTAGAGAGAAACTGACTCCCCCATCTCATGCTGATGTGCGCCATAGAGAGACTGACTCCCCCATCTCATGCTGATGTGCTCCTAGAGAGACTGACTCCCCCTCTCATCCTGATGTGCACCTAGAGAGACTGACTCCCCCATCTCATGCTGATGTGCACCTAGAGAGATGGATTCTACCTTCTCATCCTGATGTGCATCTAGAGAGGCTGACTCCACCATCTCATGCTGATGTGCGCTTAGAGACTGACTCCCAATTCTCATGGTAATGTGCACCTAGAGAGACTGACTCCCCCATCTCATGCTGATGTGCGCTTAGAGACTGACTCCCAATTCTCATGGTAATGTGCACCTAGAGAGACTGACTCCCCCATCTCATGCTGATGTGCGCCATAGAGAGACTGACTCCCCCATCTCATCCTGATGTGCACCTAGAGAGACTGACTCCCCCATCTCATGCTGATGTGCACTTAGAGAGACAGACTCCCCCATCTCATGCTGATGTGCGCCATAGAGAGACTGACTCCCCCATCTCATGCTGATGTGCACCTAGAGAGACTGACTCCCCCTTTGCATGCTGATGTGCACCTAGAGAGAAACTGACTCCCCCATCCCATGCTAGTGTGCACCTAGAGAGACCGACTCCCCCTTTGCATGCTGATGTGCACCTAGAGAGAGACTGACTCCCCCATATCATGCTGATGTGCACCGAGAGAGACTGACTCCCCCTCTCATGCTGATGTGCACCTAGAGAGACTGACTCCCCCTCTCATCCTGATGTGCACCTAGAGAGACTGACTCCCCCAACTCATGCTGATGTGCACCTAGAGAGATGGATTCTACCTTCTCATACTGATGTGCATCTAGAGAGGCTGACTCCACCATCTCATGCTGATGTGCACCTAGAGAGATTGACTCCCCCATCTCATGCTGATGTGCACCAAAAGAGACTGACTCCCCCTTCTCATGCTGATGTGCGTTTAGAGACTGACTCCCACTTCTCATGGTAATGTGCACCTAGAGAGACTGACTCCCCCATCTCATGCTGATGTGCACCATAGAGAGACTGACTCCCCCATCTCATGCTGATGTGCACCTAGAGAGACTGACTCCTCCATCTCATGCTGATGTGCACTTAGAGACAGACTCCACCATCTCATGCTGATGTGCACCTAGAGAGACTGACTCCCCCATCTCATGCTGATGTGCACCTAGAGAGACTGACTCCCCCATCTCATGCTGATGTGCACCTAGAGAGACTGACTCCTCTATCCCATGCTGATGTGCACCAAGAGAAACTGACTCCCCCATCCCATACTAGTGTGCACCTATAGAGACTGACTCCTCCTCTCATGCTGATGTGCACCTAGAGAGAGACTGACTCCACCATATCATGCTGATGTGCACCTAGAGAAACTGACTTCCCCATCTCATACTGATGTGCACCTAGAGAGACTGACTCCCCCATCTCATGGTGATGTGCACCTAGAGAGACGGACTCTCCCCTCATACTCATGTGCACCTAGAGAGACTGACTCCCCCTCTCTGCTGATGTGCACCTAGAGAAAGACTGACTCCCCCATCTCATGCTGATGTGCACCAAGAGAGACTGACTCCCCCTCTCATGCTGATGTTCACCTAGAGAGACTGACTGACCCATCTCATGCTGATGTGCACCTAGAGAGACTGACTGACCCATCTCATGCTGATGTGCACCTAGAGAGACTGACTCCTCCATCCCATGCTTATGTGCACCAAGAGAAACTGACTCCCCCGTCCCATGCTAGTGTGCTCCTAGAGAGACTGACTCCCCCTTTGCATGCTGATGTGCACCTAGAGAGATGGATTCTACCTTCTCATACTGATGTGCATCTAGAGAGGCTGACTCCCCCATCTCATGCTGATGTGCACCTAGAGAGACTGATTCCCCCCTCGCATGCTGATGTGCACCTAGAGAGACTGACTCCTCCATCCCATGCTGATGTGCACCAAGAGAAACTGACTCCCCCATTCCATGCTAGTGTGCACCTAGAGAGACTGACTCCCCCCATCTCATGCTGATGTGCACCTAGAGAGATGGATTCTACCTTCTCATACTGATGTGCATCTAGAGACGCTGACTCCACCATCTCATGCTGATGTGCACCTAGAGAGATTGACTCCCCCCATCTCATGCTGATGTGCACCAAAAGAGACTGACTCCCCCTTCTCATGCTGATGTGCGCTTAGAGACTGACTCCCGCTTCTCATGGTAATGTGCACCTAGAGAGACTGACTCCCCCATCTCATGCTGATGTGCGTCATAGAGAGACTGACTCCCCCATCTCATGCTGATGTGCACCTAGAGAGACTGACTCCCCCTTTGCATGCTGATGCACCTAGAGAGAAACTGACTCCCCCATCCCATGCTAGTGTGCACCTAGAGAGACTGACTCCCCCTTTACATGCTGATGTGCACCTAGAGAGACTGACTCCCCCTCTCATCCTGATGTACACCTAGAGAGACTGACTCCCCCATCTCATGCTGATGTGCACCTAGAGAGACTGACTCCCCCTTTGTATGCTGATGCACCTAGAGAGAAACTGACTCCCCCATCTCATGCTGATGTGCGCCATAGAGAGACTGACTCCCCCATCTCATGCTGATGTGCTCCTAGAGAGACTGACTCCCCCTCTCATCCTGATGTGCACCTAGAGAGACTGACTCCCCCATCTCATGCTGATGTGCACCTAGAGAGATGGATTCTACCTTCTCATCCTGATGTGCATCTAGAGAGGCTGACTCCACCATCTCATGCTGATGTGCGCTTAGAGACTGACTCCCAATTCTCATGGTAATGTGCACCTAGAGAGACTGACTCCCCCATCTCATGCTGATGTGCGCTTAGAGACTGACTCCCAATTCTCATGGTAATGTGCACCTAGAGAGACTGACTCCCCCATCTCATGCTGATGTGCGCCATAGAGAGACTGACTCCCCCATCTCATCCTGATGTGCACCTAGAGAGACTGACTCCCCCATCTCATGCTGATGTGCACTTAGAGAGACAGACTCCCCCATCTCATGCTGATGTGCACCATAGAGAGACTGACTCCCCCATCTCATGCTGATGTGCACCTAGAGAGACTGACTCCCCCTTTGCATGCTGATGTGCACCTAGAGAGAAACTGACTCCCCCATCCCATGCTAGTGTGCACCTAGAGAGACCGACTCCCCCTTTGCATGCTGATGTGCACCTAGAGAGAGACTGACTCCCCCATATCATGCTGATGTGCACCGAGAGAGACTGACTCCCCCTCTCATGCTGATGTGCACCTAGAGAGACTGACTCCCCCTCTCATCCTGATGTGCACCTAGAGAGACTGACTCCCCCAACTCATACTGATGTGCACCTAGAGAGATGGATTCTACCTTCTCATACTGATGTGCATCTAGAGAGGCTGACTCCACCATCTCATGCTGATGTGCACCTAGAGAGATTGACTCCCCCATCTCATGCTGATGTGCACCAAAAGAGACTGACTCCCCCTTCTCATGCTGATGTGCGTTTAGAGACTGACTCCCACTTCTCATGGTAATGTGCACCTAGAGAGACTGACTCCCCCATCTCATGCTGATGTGCACCATAGAGAGACTGACTCCCCCATCTCATGCTGATGTGCACCTAGAGAGACTGACTCCTCCATCTCATGCTGATGTGCACTTAGAGACAGACTCCACCATCTCATGCTGATGTGCACCTAGAGAGACTGACTCCCCCATCTCATGCTGATGTGCACCTAGAGAGACTGACTCCCCCATCTCATGCTGATGTGCACCTAGAGAGACTGACTCCTCTATCCCATGCTGATGTGCACCAAGAGAAACTGACTCCCCCATCCCATACTAGTGTGCACCTATAGAGACTGACTCCTCCTCTCATGCTGATGTGCACCTAGAGAGAGACTGACTCCACCATCTCATGCTGATGTGCACCTAGAGAAACTGACTTCCCCATCTCATGCTGATGTGCACCTAGAGAGACTGACTGACCAATCTCATGCTGATGTGCACCTAGAAAGACTGACTCCTCCATCCAATGCTGATGTGCACCAAGAGAAACTGACTCCCCCATCCCATGCTAGTGTGCACCTAGAGAGACTGACTCCCCCTCTCATACTGATGTGCACCTAGAGACACTGACTCCTCCATCCCATGCTGATGTGTACCAAGAGAAACTGACTCCCCCATCCCATACTAGTGTGCACCTAGAGAGACTGACTCCCCCTCTCATGCTGATGTGCACCTAGAGAGACTGACTCCACCATCTCATGCTGATGTGCACCTAGAGAGACTGACTGACCCATCTCATGCTGATGTGCACCTAGAGAGACTGACTCCTCCATCCCATGCTGATGTGCAACTAGAGAAACTGACTCCCCCATCCCATGCTAGTGTGCACCAAGAGAGACTGACTCCCCCTTTGCATGCTGATGTGCACCTAGAGAGAGACTGACTCCCCCATCTCATGCTGATGTGCACCGAGAGACTGACTCCTCCTCTCATGCTGATGTGCACCTAGAGAGACTGACTCCACCATCTCATGCTGATGTGCACCTACAGAGACTGACTCCCCCATCTCATGCTGATGTGCACCTAGAGAGATGGATTCTACCTTCTCATACTGTTGTGCATCTAGAGAGGCTGACTCCCCCTTCTCCTGCTGATGTGCACCTAGAGAGATTGACTTCCCCCATCTCATGCTGATGTGCACCAAAAGAGACTGACTCCCCCTTCGCATGCTGATGTGCACCTAGAGGGACTGACGCCCCCATCTCATGCTGATGTGCACCTAGAGGGACTGATGCCCCCATCTCATGCTGATGTGCACCTAAAGAGACTGACTCCCCCATCTCATGCTGATGTGCACCTAAAGAGACTGACTCCCCCATCTCATGCTTATGTGCACCTAGAGAGACTGACTCCCCCATCTCATGCTGATGTGCACCTAGAGAGACTGACTCCCCCCATCTCATGCTGATGTGCACCTAGAGAGACTGACTCCCCCATCTCATGCTGATTTCCACCTAGAGAGACTGACTCCACCATCTCATGCTGATGTGCACCTAGAAAGACTGACTCCCCCATCCCATGCTGATGAGACTGACTCCCCCATCCCATGCTAGTGTGCACCTAGAGAGACTGACTCCCCCATCCCATGCTGGTGTGCACCTAGAGAGTCTGGCTCCCCATCTCATGCTGATGTGCACCTAGAGACTGGCTCCCCCATCTCAAGCTGATGTGCACCAAGAGAAACTGACTCCATCTCATGCTGATGTGCACCGAGAGAGACTAACTCCCCCTTCGCATGCCGATGGGCACCTAGAGAGACTGACTCACCCATCTCATGCTGATATGCACCTAGAGAGACTGACTCCCCCATCTCATGCTGATATGCACCTAGAGAGACTAACTCCCCCCTTGCATGCTGATGTGCACCTAGAGAGACTGACTCACCCATCTCATGCTGATATGCACCTATAGAGACTGACTCCCCCATCCCATGCTGATGTGCACCTAGACTGACTCCCCCATCCCATGCTAATGTGCACCTAGACTGACTCCCCCATCTCATGCTGGTGTGCACCTAGAGAGACTGATTCCCCCATCTCATGCTGGTGTGCACCTAGAGAGACTGATACCCCCATCTCATGCTGATGTGCACCTAGAGAGACTGACTCCCCCTCTCATGCTGATGTGCACCTAGAGAGACTGACTCCCCCATCTCATGCTGATGTGCACCTAGAGAGACTGACTCACCCATCTCATGCTGATATGCACCTAGAGAGACTGACTCCCCCATCTCATGCTGATATGCACCTAGAGAGACTAATTCCCCCCTTGCATGCTGATGTGCACCTAGAGAGACTGACTCCCCCATCTCATGCTGATGTGCACCTAGAGAGACTGACTCACCCATCTCATGCTGATATGCACCTAGAGAGACTGACTCCCCCATCTCATGCTGATATGCACCTAGAGAGACTAATTCCCCCCTCACATGCTGATGTGCACCTAGAGAGACTGACTCACCCATCTCATGCTGATATGCACCTATAGAGACTGACTCCCCCATCCCATGCTGATGTGCATCTAGACTGACTCCCCCATCCCATGCTAATGTGCACCTAGACTGACTCCCCCATCTCATGCTGGTGTGCACCTAGAGAGACTGATTCCCCCATCTCATGCTGATGTGCACCTAGAGAGACTGACTCCCCCTCTCATGCTGATGTGCACCTAGAGAGACTGACTCCCCCATCTCATGCTGATGAGCACCTAGAGAGACTGACACCCCCATCTCATGCTGATGTGCACCTAGAGACTGACTCCCCCATCTCATGCTGATGTGCACCTAGAGAGACTGACTCCTCCATCTCATGCTGATGTGCACCTAGAGAGACTGAGTCCCCCATCTCATACTGATGTGCACCTAGAGGGACTGACTCCCCCATCTCATGCTGATGTGCACCTAGTTAGACTGACTCCCCCTTAGCTTTGAGCATCAGAAATTTATCTCCTTCAACTAAAGATTTCCTTGACTTAAAATTCATCAGTGATAATTTTAAACTCTAATATCTCAGCTAGAGGATGTGGTATCTTACATTAAGGAGGACATCTGCTCCACTTCTCAAACTACAAAGCCTCATCAATAGAAATTTATTAGATTTCACCTGACATAAATATTGAGGTTCATGATTTCCATAATGAATCGGTGGAACATGAGATAAGAGCTGGAGAATAGGCAGAGCCGCTATAACATATGTATCAAAAATGTCCCTGAATCTGTGACCTGGAGTTGTTCTCTCTGCACTGAATGTGCTCACAGGACGCTGTGCCCAAAGCCTTGTTACAAGAAGTCTCCACAAGTTATTTCCATCCACCTTTTATGTTTCAAATATACGGAACACATCATGAACTCCATCAGAGGTCACCCACACTTCCTTTATAAACATTTCAAAAGATTCTTCTTACAGCATATGGTAGGTGTGAATTCAGGGCACTGTCTGTTGTGTGACAAGGGAAGTGCTCAAGGAAAAATACTTATCTTATGACGTATTAGTGTTTTTCCTTGTACTATTGTAATTATACCGGATGTCTTTATGTTCATTCAACCCGGGTTGTTCATACATATATATAGAAATATACATAATGAAAAAATTTGTAGTTTCTTCCAGGTAAAAAAAAAAATATTTTAATTATAAAAAAATATATAAAAAAAATCAAAAACTATTTGAGAGGTTTTTTTACCTGGAAGAAACTACAGATATTTGTATTGTTTATTTCTATATATGTATGAAAGGAATGCGATTGAAATACCGGCGGCTGAAGGGCCGATGGTTCAAATCCCAACAGTGAGAGGCCAACAGCTGAAGATCCCGACGCCCAGGGATAAGTATGGTAAAGTCTCCCCTCTCCGCCCCTAACCCTCACTTAAGGGTGCCTAACTCTAACCTCCCCCACATGGGTGCCTAAACCTAACTCCCCCTCCTTGCAGCCTAACCCTAACCTTTCCCGGGTGGGTCCCTAAATCCCCTTACCTGGGCTAAGTGTATACAAAGGCCAGTTTCACACCTGCCGGTTTTGACTGGTGGCAAAAAGCCGCCTGGTTTTATACAGGGTGTGAAAAAATGATAAACAGGGAAGCAGTTGGATCCTTTCACACGGCCCGGCATGGCACGGTTGCCGTGTAACAGCTGGGAGTATCTACTGAGCAGGACGGCTGCCATGCCATCCCTGCACGCCAGTGGTGTTTAGGAAACAATGTTTCCTTTCACACACACTGGCTTGTGCCGGCTGGGCTTGTGCAGCAGCTACTGCTGTGCATGCCCAATAATTGAAAAAAAAAAAACATTAAAAGCGTCTCAAAGCCACTGCTTGTGAAAGGCACTGAGTGCCTGAAAAACCCATCTGGCTACCGCCAGTTTCTTGTCCGGCCGGCGAAAAACCGGCAGGTGTGTAACTGGCCTTACCCGGCAGAGAGGATGATCGGTTCGGCGTTCTGGCGTCGGTATTTCGGTGCCTATGTGAAATCCCTTTCCGGGATTACACTGTTGGGATTGAGACTGGTGGCTGCAACCCGGGTTGGATGAACATAAAGAATGACATCAAGTAGAACTATAACAGTACAAGGAAAAACATTAATACGTTATAAGATAAGTATTTTTCCTTAAGCAGTTCCCTTGTTACACAACAGACAGTGCCCTTAATTCACACTTACCGTATGCTATTTGATTTTCTAACAGACCTAGAGGGATAGGTCATTCTGGTGTGGACAGGCTGAAGTCTGGTTGCAGTGCCATTTTCCTCTCCAAGCATTTTTTTACGTATTCTTACAGGACAATTACACTGTGACAGGAGACAAGCATCGCATCTTGAGAGATCTGACACAAGTGCTCTGTGCCAAGTGACTGCTATGAATGGGGTTTCCCTTTCAAGATTACAGTGGACATTGGTGGCAAGACTATCTTCATTAAAGACCCCAGACAGGTAAAGGACTTCCACACCTACAGGAATTGGGCCCTCCGTTGCAAGATCAGTATCACTTCCAAGCCTCCAGAAATCCATTAGACATGTGACATCTCCATCTGATAACTATTGAATCTTCACAAAACTCCTACTAAACTTTTTGGACATCTTATAGACATGCTATTAGTCACCAAGCCCCTCCTTTCCCCAGATTGAGCCTTTTTGCACACAGTGGACCATCTGGTTTGTATAATATGACTAAATGATATCTCCTGAAGGAAGACTCATTAGGCCTGTAATATATTGAAATCTTTAGTTATAGACGGTTACTCTGATTTTCAGTCTGCCCATGGGTGGTGATGGCCTGGTTAAGATGAAGCAAGGTCAGTGGTTTTCCATGACCCGAGTGGATGGTCACATCAATCAGGTTAGGTATAACACACCATGCTGACATAAAGTAAAGCCTTGTAGCAAAGCCTTGTAGCAGTGTCGGAGTTACATCCTCAGAAATGATGCTACAATCGTGTGCAGGTGTGAAGCCGGCACTGCTGAGATATCATTGGTGACACCATCTAATGTCTGTGGTAGAATGTAAATCTGGCACTGCTGAGATATCATCGGTGACACCATCTAATGTCTGTGGTAGAATGTAAATCTGGCACTGCTGAGATATCATCGGTGACACCATTTAATGTCTGTGGCTGAATGTAAAGCCGGCACTGCTGAGATATCGGTGACACCATTTAATGTATGTGGCTGAATGTAAAGCCGGCACTGCTGAGATATCATCGTTGACACCATTTAATGTATGTGGCTGAATGTAAAGCCGGCACTGCTGAGATATCATCGGTGAGACCATCTAATGTCTGTGGCTGAATGTAAAGCCAGCACTGCTGAGATATCATCGGTGAGACCATCTAATGTCTGTAGCTGAATGTAAAGCCGGCACTGCTGAGATATCATCGGTGACACCATCTAATGTATGTGGCTGAATGTAAAGCCGGCACTGCTAAGATATCATCGGTGAGACCATCTAATGTATGTGGCTGAATGTAAAGCCGGCACTGCTGAGATAGCATCGGTGAGACCATCTAATGTCTGTGGTAGAATGTAAAGCCGGCACTGCTGAGATATCATCGGTGACACCATCTAATGTCTGTGGCTGAATGTAAAGCCGGCACTGCTGAGATATCATCGGTGACACCATCTAATGTCTGTGGTAGAATGTAAATCTGGCACTGCTGAGATATCATCGGTGACACCAGCTAATGTCTGTGACTGAATGTAAAGCCGGCACTGCTGAGATATCATCGGTGACACCATTTAATGTATGTGGCTGAATGTAAAGCCGGCACTGCTGAGATATCATCGGTGAGACCATCTAATGTCTGTGGCTGAATGTAAAGCCAGCACTGCTGAGATATCATCGGTGAGACCATCTAATGTCTGTAGCTGAATGTAAAGCCGGCACTGCTGAGATATCATCGGTGACACCATCTAATGTATGTGGCTGAATGTAAAGCCGGCACTGCTAAGATATCATCGGTGAGACCATCTAATGTATGTGGCTGAATGTAAAGCCGGCACTGCTGAGATAGCATCGGTGAGACCATCTAATGTCTGTGGTAGAATGTAAAGCCGGCACTGCTGAGATATCATCGGTGACACCATCTAATGTCTGTGGCTGAATGTAAAGCCGGCACTGCTGAGATATCATCGGTGACACCATCTAATGTCTGTGGTAGAATGTAAATCTGGCACTGCTGAGATATCATCGGTGACACCAGCTAATGTCTGTGACTGAATGTAAAGCCGGCACTGCTGAGATATCATCGGTGACACCATTTAATGTATGTGGCTGAATGTAAAGCCGGCACTGCTGAGATATCATCGGTGAGACCATCTAATGTCTGTGGCTGAATGTAAAGCCAGCACTGCTGAGATATCATCGGTGAGACCATCTAATGTCTGTAGCTGAATGTAAAGCCGGCACTGCTGAGATATCATCGGTGACACCATCTAATGTATGTGGCTGAATGTAAAGCCGGCACTGCTAAGATATCATCGGTGAGACCATCTAATGTATGTGGCTGAATGTAAAGCCGGCACTGCTGAGATAGCATCGGTGAGACCATCTAATGTCTGTGGTAGAATGTAAAGCCGGCACTGCTGAGATATCATCGGTGACACCATCTAATGTCTGTGGCTGAATGTAAAGCCGGCACTGCTGAGATATCATCGGTGACACCATTTAATGTCTGTGACTGAATGTAAAGCCGGCACTGCTGAGATATCATCGGTGACACCATTTAATGTCTGTGACTGAATGTAAAGCCGGCACTGCTGAGATATCATCGGTGAGACCATTTAATGTCTGTGGCTGAATGTAAAGCCAGCACTGCTGAGATATCATCGGTGAGACCATCTAATGTCTGTGGCTGAATGTAAAGCCGGCACTGCTGAGATATCATCGGTGACACCATTTAATGTCTGTGACTGAATGTAAAGCCGGCACTGCTGAGATATCATCGGTGACACCATCTAATGTCTGTGACTGAATGTAAAGCCGGTACTGCTGAGATATCATCGGTGACACCATCTAATGTGTGTGGTAGAATGTAAATGACATAAAAGGGATAATAGCAGAATAATTACATGGGGAACAGCACTTATGACAAACGAGTCTGAAGGCAATATATTGTAATAAGGCAGAGGTCATACTGATATTATGGTGAAGCCCAGCATGAGTAAGGCTAGAGAGCAGAGCTAAATGATCTAACAATGGCTGAGGCCATGTTTAAGCCAGAGAGTGTACAGCAAGTCACAGTAGAGAAGGTCGTCAGTATTAGGGAATGCCATCTGATAAGCTTATTATCTACAGCTGTGTATCTTGCTATAGTTTCTGGCCTTATAGATGCAGAAGTTACAGCTGTAGTGGGAGATGCCAAAAGTAAATCAGACAGGAACCAACTCTATCTGCCTCTCGTTTATATTGTGTGAGGGGATCCAGCACCTCTGATGTTCCCTGAGACCTTCCCTGGAGAGCCCGGGGGGAGGTGGGGGAATTTTAAACCACACCCTGAATTTGTTTATCAAACTGAAGCAAGCTTAGGTGGCCAAATTGGGTAACTAGAATGATTTGTAGCCCCCTAGTCTGTTTTGGATTTGTGTGAAATGCTAAGCAGCTGTGTAAGAAGGTGGAAGAGCAAATGGTAGTGCAAGGTCCTTCCATTGGGAAAACATTGAGCTTATCCTCTATGGACCACTGGACCTGGCATAAGATGTGGTAACAAATGTAACTATTTATGGCTATTCAGAAGCATGGACTAAATAATAAATATTCCAGACCTCAAGGGAACCTGCAATTTTTTTCATGCTTCCCAGAACATAATGGGCTCTTAAATTATATCACACTGTACAGTATTAATTACCCAGTGGCAATTTTCTAGAGCATTTTGCATACAGCAATGGAAGGGGCACTTCCAGGCCTTTTGTTGTATGATATAGGTGTAATCAGGGCCGGTCCCAGGTCTACTAGCACCCTGTGCAAAACATTTTGTAGTGCCCCCCCTCTTCCAAAGTATAAATAGCATTAAAATGTCTCCATTGGTATGGAATTTATATGTATATAAATATATATCTGTAATCAGGTATCACTGGTAATTTGCTAAATACAGGTAAAACGAGAATTGTCTTGTCATGGTGCACAAAATGGTTACAAAAGCTTTTATTATTAGTTAATAAACATTAATATTCATCTGGCACAATATTAATGCAAATCTTCTAGAGACGCTATTAAAAGGTATGTAAGTTCACCCCTGCTTCTAATGTAATAATGATAATTGGTTTTATAAATCTCCAGCGGACTCAACTTCTGGTGCACTATGAATTACTGTATTTTATTATTTTCAATGTTTATTTGTATAGAGTTAGGTATTTTATACTGAAAGATAAGTAAATTAGAGATGCTTTTCTTGGATGCAGAATCTCAGACAATTTTTATATCCCTTGCATACTGGAACATGGTAATAGGCATCCTTAAAGCGGCCCATACACAGTGCGATGAAGCAGCCGATTCCGACTGATTGGTGTGATTTGGCTGCTACATCACACCGTGTATGGGCCTGATGACGGCCCAAGCGCGTTCCCCTGGGGTCGTACATTGCATCTCCTGATTGTACAGCAAAAGCAGTCAATCAGGGGATGTGATGTGCGATCCCATACAGCGCTATGCGGTTGAGGTAGGGGGGAGCTGGCATATCGGTCAGTCGGCCACCCGATCGCACTGGGTGTGGGGACTGCCCGTAGTCGGATCCCGTTGCCTCACACGGTGCGGTCACACCGTGTATGGCCGGCTTTAGATCTACTGGCACCAGAAAATCCTCTTTTCTTATAACCCAGAATGGATTTCAGGGTTTCCATATAAAATTTATGTACCTTCATGAATTTATTCAATTGTCTGAGGTCCAGAATAGTTTTGAATCCTGTAGATTTTTTGTATCAAAAATATTCAAGAACAAAGTCCCTTCTTTTCTGACGTTAGGACAATTTCCACAGCGTTTGAGTTAATCGATTTCTCCAAACTGTTTTCTAGCACCCTAATGCCTAAAGTTACTACCAGAGCCTTTGATTCCACAAAGTTGTTCATTTTTGGAGTTTTAGAAAAATCTACCCAATACCCTTGAGACATTGAGACACCACATCCAGAACCCATCTGTCTTGAACAGAATCCTTCCATTGCTTGGCATATTTCAGGAGTCTGCCCCCTACTGTCATGGATGCTGGGAAACTGTAGTAGTCATTGTCTCCAATTGCCCCTTTTATAGAACTGGCAATAGGACTGCCGTGTCATCCCTCAAGAGTATCTGCTACTATATTGCCATCCAGGTCTAGAACTTCTAGATTTCTTAAACTGTTGTTTAGAAGATGGCATAGAATACCTGCTGTCTATCCCAAGGTAATTTTGCAGAGTTACCTCTTTTGATTTTCAGTATTATTGCCTCCACTTATTAGCAAAGAGCAGGGACTCTTCCTATGGTAAAGAAACCAGTCTATTTTTGAATGCACATCAGCTGCCCATAAACGCAACCACAGGGTTCTTCTTGCCAACAACCCAGTTGAGCTGTCACTCACCACTGGTTCCCTGCAGCATGTGTGCGGATGATCAGCATTTCACTCATACACACCAGCGGATGTCTGTGAATTATGTCATTCACTGCTGTACACACTAGCATATGCACTATAGATACATTACCCGTTCAATGGAACAACTACTTTATATATCAGTGTGTACCTTATAGATTTGCAGAGAATTTCAATACATTGAGTGAGGCCTCACAGAGATATTCTATAGCTTTATTGATTATTAAGACTTCTCCATAAATAATGACTTGAAATCTTTTCTTTCAAGTCAGTGTTCATAACAGACTCCTAGTGTTCTGGAGACTGATGCTATAGCCACACCAGACTTCAGAGAGACAGCCGCAGAGCTAAGCAATTTGTTTTTAAGGAACGCAATCCTTTAATCCATACTAACTTTTAATACAGCCCCATCTTCAAGAGGAATGGTAGTTCTTGATAAAATCTCTGCAACTGCTGCATCGATTTTAGGAACAGTGCTCCAAGAAAGGAATTGTTCATCATTAATCAAATACATCCAACCTATTCTTTTGATATTACCCAGACGTTTATCAACATTCTGCCATTCCTTAGAGATAATTTCCTTCATTGCTTTATGTACCGGAAAATACCTGCTTTTTATTTTTTTAGACCTGTCCTCAAACAACAAATCCTGATCGTCACAATAGTCCTCAGTTTCATTACAATTCATAGATATATAGAAATTTGTCAGTAGACTATCCACAAGATCCAGATTAAGTATTCTGACATTATTTTGTAGTTCTAATGCAGAACAAAGGGGGAAAAATGCAGATGCACACTCATTATCAAAATATATATAATAAACTCGAACAACATGGTTTTGTAATAAGGTTCTTAGTACGTTTGGCCAAAGATGTTTGCCCATGAACCACGTCATGGTGAACCTCATTATCTTGTATTTCACCAGATTCATCATTCTCTCATTGTCCACTGCTCAAAAGTAAGATCTGGCATAATTGAGACAGGATAGACAGAATAGGATGGTAACTATACCTACACCCTAACGCTGCATTAATAAAAGTGCCCTCTATGAGGACTCACCTCATTTGGGCACATGCTGGCTTTTGGGAAGAAGGCTCCTGCTCCATACTGGCTCCAATGCAGGACAAGCAGACACACCACCAAATCCCAGTAGTAAATGGAAGGGCAAAAGCAGCTCTATACCATTGTATGCATGGCACCATATTTAAATGACTCTGTGCAGACTACCCTGCACAGCCCTCTGGGTCAGACGCTTCATTGGCACTTCCATCCATTAGCCGTCCCCATTTCTTCCGCCTGACGTCAGCCATTTTCGGTACTACCACCCACAGTACTGAATACGTGGGAGGGGTAGGTTGCGCAGTTGCAGGGGTGATACTGAAGCACTGCAGGCAGCGGCCAACAGCGCACACAGTGGAGGACACCATATTCGGGCACATAGTCACCGGGCCCATTTTAATCACAGCACACCAGCCACTCCCCAGAGTGCCACACTATCCAGACCATGGCTACAAAGAAGGGAATACTTAGAAAAATAGAGGTAAGTCCTAGAAACAAAATAACAAACTTCCTACTCTATCCCTATGACTAGGAGACAGGAAAAAAGACTAAAGAGCAAGAGGAGGAGTGAAACTATATACCCTAAGTGAGCGGTCCCTGTGGGAAAATAATTCCTGTCTAGAACTAGGGGGATGGGAAGTAATCCCAGAGTATTGGCTGCCATGAAGTAGTGAAGAAGAGAACACTTTAATATACATGAAAAACAAAAAGACAATTTTTAAAATGCATAACAATGAAAAGTTTTATTTAAAGCCCCAGCTTAAGTACCAGATGGATGTAAGAGGCGTGTAACAAGATCTTTCTATGCTGCAAAATTCACAAGTCCATTGACTAAATTTACATGTCCATCTAGTGTTCCACTTTGGCTTTTGAATGAGAGGAAATGTCGAAACACATTAAGAAGATACCTGTCTCATACCCCGCCAGAGTGGAACACTGGGCAGATGTGTAATTTTAACAAACTGACTTGCTGACATGTTTGGGAATGAGAAGTAAACACCTCTCCCTTGGATTGTTGTGATTCACATTATGATTCCATGAACATTTGGAAATACTACATCATATTGCATTTTCTTTGTTATCTCTTTACATATATACTCAATAATTGAAGAACCACAGCAATTTATCGGTGTGATCTGTAAGAGACACTGATCCACCACCATAAGCATTTCCCACACTCAGAGCATGGAAATGGATTCTCACCTCTGTGACTTCTCTGATGTGTAACAAAATCTGATTTGTTAGTTCCCGCACTTTAGAGCTCAAAAAATACTTCTCACCTCACATGCTTCTCATGTGTAACAAGAACTGATTTATGTGAATAACATTTACCACAGTGGGAACATGGAAATGGCCTCTCACCTGTGACGTCTCTGATGTGCAACAAGATTTGATTTCCATGTAAAACATTTCCCACACTGAGAACATAGAAATGGCCTCTCACCTTTGTGACTTTTCTGATGTTTACAAAGAGCTGATTTACTTCTAAAATATTTCCCACATTCAGAGCATGGGTATGGTTTCTCGCCTGTGTGTCTTCTCTGATGTTCAACAAGAATTGATCTGTGTGCAAAACATTTCTCACACTCAGAACATGGAAATGGCCTCTCACCTGTGTGAGTTCTGCGATGCTTAACAAGATTTGATTTATTTGTAAAACATTTCCCACACTCAGAGCATGCAAATGGATTCTCACCTGTGTGACTGCTCTGATGTGCAACAAGATCAGATTTTTGTGCAAAACATTTCTCACACTCAGAGCACGGAAATGGCTTCTCACCTGTGTGAGTTCTCTGATGTTTAACAAAAATTGATTTATATGCAAAACACTTCCCACACTCAGAGCATGGGAATGGTTTCTCACCTGTGTGAGTTCTCTGATGTTTACAAAGAGCCGATTTATTTTTAAAACAATTCCCACACTCAGAGCATGGGAATGGTTTCTCACCTGTGTGAATTCTCTGATGTATAACAAGATCCGATTTATGTGTAAAACATTTCCCACACTCAGAGCATGGAAATGGTTTCTCACCTGTGTGACTTCTCTGATGACTAATAAGAACTGATTTATATGCAAAACATCTCCCACACTCAGAGCATAGAAATGGCTTCTCACCTGGGTGACTTCTCTTATGTTTAACAAGATCTGACTTATGTGTAAAACATTTCCCACATTCAGAACAGGGATATATTTTATCAGATGCATGAGCTGCACTGTGTGTATCAAAAGCTGAGGTAACAGAAGAACAGTCCTTGCGATTAGAGGGATCACATGATATATCCGAACTGTGAGGTACTGGATGTATATTTAGTGTAATGGGATTATTTCCTGGAGGTTCCTGTGTGATGTTATCTTCTATTTTAATATCTGTAGACAAGATGAGATGTCCCTCCAAGGCATTCCTGCTTGTGCATCCATCTGCTGAAAATACAATACCTGTATTATTATTATTCACACTTTTTTGTATAGCACAGACGGGATGCAGACAAAATCTTGACTGCTGGGATTCTGGCGGACAGAATGCAGACGCCGGAATCCTGACACTCATCAGAATACCGGCACCAGCATCACGACCGCTGGAATAACGAAGATAGTCGTGGGTTAGGGGGAGGGATAAGGTAAGGGGTTAGGCACTGGGGAGGGATGGGTAGGGGTTAGGTTAGGAGTATTTATGTTCCCCACTGCGCATGCGCACGATGGAGGGAGCTCCGTCGTGCGCATGCCCGAGACCCGGGGAGCGACGGGCTTCCCATCGCTCCGGGTGTCGCACCAAAGGGGGCGTGCTGTCGATGTTGATTTACAGCACGCCCCCTTTGGCGGGCATGCCTGCCAGACGGAGGCGTTCCCATGGGAACGCCTACCGTCTGAAGCCGGCCCCACTGACATCACTAGTGATGTCAGTGGGAGTGATTTTGGCTCTGATAGAGCTAAAATCACTCCAGTTCTTGTGGCAGGGAGACCCTATCGCAAGGTCTCCGTCGCAAGTCCGATGGTCAAGACCATCGTGACCATCTTTTTGGCCGCTCGCATATGCTGTGGGTGGTCACCCACAGCTATGCGAGCGGCCAGGAGGCCGCTCCATTTTCATGGAGGAGGGCCCTGATTCAGAGCGAGCGCTCTGGTCAGAGCGTCCGGCTCTGAATCAGGCCCTTAGTGTGCTGCTGTAGCTGTTGGTCTCAGGAGGGTTTGGGTCAGTCTCCCTGTATACCTCTCCCTTGGTTAAGGTATATAGTGCTCTATAACCTACCATTCCATTGTGTTTGTGCAGTTAATTTAGAGTTAATTGTAAATATATTACATATGCATTGTATGTGACTGATAGAGACAGTGTCAATACAGGAGCTGTCAATTATAACTATCACTGTTTTTTCTCTATCCTCTTGGGGTGGAAGTTTTTCTCTGAGTACTTCACATTCATAAAGATTTGTGAATGCTGTCACATAACATTGCAATTATTGCCTTTATTGAACATGTGAAAAGCTAAAGGGATACAGGAGGGGGAGCCACCTGTGCTGGTTTCATGTAAATCCTGTATGGCCTATTTATCGCCTCAGGATGTAAAGGATGGTTGGTGTGTTGTCTGTAAATAGCCACCTTACTGGTCCAGTTTACCTGTCCCTGGACAAGAGCTATCTTGGGTCTCCTCTTTGTCCCAGGTAATGAAGCAGTTTGTGGATCGTATGGCTGCTACCACACTGCCTCCTTGGATGGGGTGTACACAGCATGCCATGTTTGCACCTCCTATGCATCCTTCCTGGAATGATGTTTATGGCCATCCAAGTCAGAGGATGGCACCATCTAATGTTGACAGCAGACCGGTAATTACTAAGGCGCCTATGCAGAAGTTATCTTTTTATCAGTCTGCCCAACATATGGATTCAGACACATCGTCAGAGGAATCAGATGATGCACAGGGTTCCTCTCCAGGGTTTAGCTCGGGGGAAAAGGACCAACTGTCCACAGTGGATGTTCCTTCTTTGGTGAGAACGGTTAAATCAATCCTAGATATTCAGGATGATAAACCACCTCATAGTAAGAAGTCACCAGTGTTTAATTACCACCGAAAAATGGTCAAAACTGAGTTTCCTGTATCTCAACAGCTCACTGAGCTTATGGATGAGGCATGGGGTAACCTGGACAAACGATTTTATGTGAATAAAAGAATAACATCGTTGTATCCTTTCCCGACATCTCTATGTACTAAGTGGGATGTACCTCCTACTATGGATGCTCATGTGACGCATTTAATCAGAAATGCTACATTACCTATTCCATCAGCATCTTCTCTGAAGAATTCCACAGATAAAGAAATTGAAGCATGTCTTAAGGCAATATTTTCATCATCTGGAGCTGTTACTCATCCAGCTATGGCTGAAGCCTGGGTAGCCAAAGCTGTTGAAGAATAGATGGGGGCATTAGAAGACTTTCTACCAAATGCTACAACAGAACAGATGATGTATATCTCCCACATACAGGAAGCAGCTTCCTATCTGGGAGGAGTTGCAGTGGATTCTGGAATTTTAGCTTCTAAAGGCAACAGCAGCTCCAATAGTGGCATGCAGGAAAGCGGATGCAGGATCAAAGAAGGCGCTGGAAGCCTTACCTTTCTATGGAAAGGTACTTTTTGGAGCAGAGTTGGATAAAATAATAGCTACTCTGGTGGCTTCAAAGTCAGCAGGTCTGCCATCTATGACAACTATAAAATATAGGCAGGTTTCTTTTCGGTCCCTTCATCCTCAGGGACGAGCAAGGGAAGTCTTCCTCTAAGCCGACTAGTTTTCGCAAGACAAGGCGACAAAGCAAGACGTTCAGCTTGTAAGCCAGACAACAAACCCTGGGCCTAATGGGACGGGCCTCCTACTGGGGGATCCCAGGGTGGGAGGCCGACTTTTTCAGTTTGTGGATTGTTAGCGTCAAACGACAACAGATGCCTGGGTCCGAGAAGTGGTCTCTCATGGGTATGCCCTCACTTTCAGGAGGCATACTCCCCAGAAGTTTTTTTTGCACAGATCCTCCATCATATGGGCAAAGGCCTTAGCCCTTCAGGAAGCAATTCACTCCCTGCTGCAAGCGGGGTTAATAATCCCGGTTCCTGTGTCGCAACAGGGAAGTGGTTATTATTCCAATCTATTCTTGGTTTAGAAACCGAATGGGGCTCATCACCCTATACTAAATCTAAAAACCTTCAGCAAGTTTATCCTTGTACCCAAGTTTTGTATGGAAACTCTCCGGTCAATTATTTTGGCAATGGAGCCTGGGGATTATATGGTTTCCCTGGACATTCAGGATGAATATCTGCATGTTCCTATTACACAATCCCACTAACAATTTTATGGTTTGCTGTCCTTCAGCTACATTACCATTTTCAGGCTCTACCCATTGGCCTATCTATGGCTCCCCGGGTATTTATCAAAATAATGGCAGCCAGGCATCAAGCAGTCAGAATTCTGCCATATCTGGACGATCTTCTGATTTTGGCACAGACTCCGGTTGTTTTACAAAGCCATCTTCAACTGACTACAAAAGCATGGCTGGAAGAAATCATCGCTTTCTCAAACACAGCAGATGGTACTGTCAGGGTTCAGCCTAGGATCTGCCGTTGCTCACCTCTGCGCCGGTTTCCCCTGACTGCTTGTGTGGTCTACAAAAGCGATCATCAATTGGAAGAAATCATTGCTTTCTCCAACACAGCAGATGGTACATCTGGGAGCTCTTCTGGATTCTCTGGCACAAACAGGGTTTCTGCCAGAGGACAGGATTGTGAGTCTATCATTGCGAATATGCAAAATGCTATGAAAGCAAAGGGTAGCCATTTTGTTAGCAATGCAGGTCCTAGGATCAATGGTATCCACCTTCAGCATGGTGGGGTATGCTCAGTTCCATTTCACGCCTCTGCAAAGATTGATTCTGTCCAAGTGGAACGGACAGTATCATCTAATAAGGCCCCAGAAGATCATTCTCACTCCAGAGGTTCATCACTCCCTCCTGTGGTGGCTGAGAAAGGATCATCTGAACAAAGGGCGCCCATTCTGGATTCCAAATTGGGTGCTTCTCACCAAAGATGACAGTGGATGGGGGGTGGTGACAGGTCATCGCACCCTTCAGGGAAGATGAACAAATCAGGAAAGTCATCTGCCAATAAATATTTTGGAGCTGCGAGCAGTATACAAAGCACTTATCATGGCACAGGACCTGCTCCAGGGCAGGCTGGTCCAGATCCAGTCCGACAACGCGACTACAGTGGCCTACCTCAATCATCAGGGAGGCACGAGAAGTTACGCAGCCATGAAAGAAGTGACAAGGATTCTGATTTGGGCAGAACATCATCTTCCGGCCATCTCGGCAATAGTCATACCAGGAGTACACAATTGGGAAGCAGACTTCCTAAGTCACCAGGACATACACGCCGGAGAGTGGTCTCTTCATCCGGGAGTATTTCAACTCCTGGTAAACAAATGTGGTCTACCAGGGATAGATCTCATGGCGTCACGTCACAACCACAAGGTCCCCAGGTCCAGAGTCCCATCAGCAGCCTTTGTGGACGCACTGGCAGTAAGATGGGATTTCAAGCTGGCGTATCTCTTTCCTCCAATTTCCCTCCTCCCAAGAGTTCTTGGGAAATTCAAGCAGGAAGGCAGAACAGTAATATTGGTGGCTCGGCTTAGCCCAAACGTCATTGGTTCACCGTCATACAGAATCTGTCAATAGACTTCTGTATCCTCTTCCTCTATGGCAGAATCTGCTAATGCAGGGTCCCTGCCGGCATCCGTACTTATCTTGTCTGGCTTAGATGGTGTGGCTTAGATGGTGTGCCTCTGTCCGCATCTATTACAGAGTTTGGCATTCTTCTGGTCAATGGTGTTCCCATAGGAAGTAGGATCCTAAGGTGTTCAGGATTTCTAGGATACTGGCTTTTCAGGATTTCCAGGGTACCGGCTTTTCTCCAGGCAGGTTTAGACCGTGGTCTCCGCCTGGCCACTTTGAGAGTGCAGTTTCTGCCCTGTCAGTCTGGTTCCAGAGGAAGATTGCCTCATTACCACATGTTGGAATATTTTTCCAAGGAGTTCTGCAAGTTCAGTCTCCTTTTCTTCCATCGGAAGTACAGCAGGATTTGTCTTTGGTTCTTATGGGGCTACAAGCTCCCCTATTTGAACCTCCTGACTCTGTAGATTTGAAATGGTTGACAGCGAAGACACTTTTTCTCCTTGCTATCTCTTCTGCATGCAGAGTCTCTGATTTGGCAGCTCTTTCTTGTCGCTCACCATTTTTGATTTTTCACCAGGATGAAGCTGTTCTTAGTACAAGGGAGGGTTACCCTCCTAAGGTAGTGTCCCGTTTTCATTTGTATGAAGAAATTGTAGTTCCAGTTTTTCAGGCTCCAGATCTTTCCGTAGGTGAAGCTGACCTTCTGTGAGGAGAGGTATGCAGGAGGGACCCAGGAACCGTACAACGTTGAGACCAGCGCTTGCTCAAAAAAAGATGGCCGCCGGAGAGCTCAGAGGATGCGGGCCCGGGGGAGGATCGCTGGTACAGCCCGCTTAATACATAGAGAAAACGGCGCTGTGTGCAGCAGGGGGGGGGGGGAAGAGCCTCCTGTGCTGTACAGGGAAAGCGCTCCCCCCAGGCATGCATTTAACCCCTTTGATGCTGGCGTGCAACTCCGCTCGCTTAATACATAGAGAAAACGGCGCTGTGTGCAGCAGGGGGGGGGAGCCTCCTGTGCTGTACAGGGAAAGCTCTCTCCCCTGGCATGCATTTAACCCGCTGGATGCTGGCGCGCAACTCCGCGGCATGCCAACCCCATATCCTGGTGGTCCAGTGGTAGCGCAGGCTCTTGCCTGGCTCCACTTGCAGCCATCCCCAGGGAGCCCCGGGGACAAAAACGGACTGTGCATCAGCGGGCGTCTACAGCAGACGCCCGCTGCTTACCTTGCTGTCCCCCTGCGTACCGACCACAGTCCAGGGCTCCCCGGGGGGTTTCCTGCTAGCTGGAACCCCCAAAAGCCCGCCGAGTTCCCCGGATCAGTAACGGTGGTCGGCGCCAGCGGGGGTGTCAGAGCAGCAGCATGGACGTCCGCTGATCATCACCAATGTATATCTCCTCCCAAATGCAAACTTTGCTGGGTAGCATTCCCTAGCCATCATCACAGAGCTGGAAGCCTCATTAGCCAGTGATGTTGGTGAACCACAAAACCCATCTAGACCTCCCTCACAAATAGAAATGGGACATATGTCGGCTAATTACCCAAAGACTGCGTCCACACTACACAAAGTTCCCCAGGTGGATATATATGTAGTAAAAGCAGCAACTATATGGTCCTCTGGTCATCCTCAGGGAGAGTAGTCCCACCAGAGTCACTGTATATAACCGCTGAGAGGGAAGGAGAGAGATAGGACAGAGCAACAAAGTATGATAATGGTGGCACAGAATGGGGGAGGCAGCAAGACAGGGTAGGGGAATGGCACAGGGTACAGAGTGGGGGAGGCAGCAGGACAGGATGGGGGAATGGTGCAGGGCACAGCGTGGGGAGGCAGCAGGACAGGGTAGGGGAATGGTGCAGGGCACAGAGCAGGGGAGGCAGCAGGACAGGGCAGGGGAATGGCGCAGGGCACAGAGCGGGGGAGGCAGCAGGACAGGGTAGGGGAATGGTGCAGGGCACAGAACGGGGGAGGCAGCAGGACAGGGTAGGGGAATGGTGCAGGGCACAGAGCGGAGGAGGCAGGACAGGGTAGGGGAATGGTGCAGGGCACAGAGTGGGGGAGGCAGCAGGACAGGGTAGGGGAATGGTGCAGGGTACAGAGCGGGGGAGGCAGCAGGACAGGGTAGGGGATAGGGGAATGGCGCAGGGCACAGAGTGGGGGAGGCAGCAGGACAGGATGGGGGAATGGTGCAGGGCACAGCACGGGGAGGCAGCAGGACAGAGTAGGGGAAGGGTGCAGGGTACAGCGCGGGGAGGCAGCAAGACAGGGTAGGCGAATGGCGCAGGGCACAGAGTGGGGGAGGCAGCAGGACAGGGTAGGGGAATGGTGCAGGGCACAGCGCGGGGAGGCAGCAGGACAGAGTAGGGGAAGGGTGCAGGGTACAGCGCGGGGAGGCAGCAAGACAAGGTAGGCGAATGGCGCAGGGCACAGAGTGGGGGAGGCAGCAGGACAGGGTAGGGGGAATGGTGCAGGGCACAGCGCGGGGAGGCAGCAGGACAGAGTAGGGGAAGGGTGCAGGCACAGAGCAGGAGAGGCAGCAGGACAGGGTAGGGGAATGGCACAGGGCACAGAGCGGGAAACAGCAGAAAGAGGAAGAAAGCAGGAAGGCAGAGCAGGTTACAGAGAAAGGTCAGAAGATAAAGCACAACAGAACAGAGCATCCAAGCACGTAGACTAGAGGGAACCATTGTGCAATGACAGGTGTGTGGTTATAGCTCTGTGTGACGGAGGAGTTAAAGTGGAGTGAGTTGTGATGGGTAGTATACAGCTTATTAAACATCACTCACTCATGTATATTACTCAAGGAAGATATTGGGTAATGTCACATGGGGTCTCATCACATTGACCAGTGATTTCATCATTAAAGTGATGTCAAGTGTACTGATGTAGGATAGATACCAGAGAGTGTGGGGAGGAGACTGGTCAGATCTCTGGGCTGGTAACACACAGTGTCATGATGTGAGTGGGAGAGCAGGAGTATAATAGGGACTGATGGCTCCTGATGTATGAGATCTACCAGAGAGTGTGGGGAGGAGACTTGTCAGATCTCTGGGCTGGTAACACACAGTGACATGATGTGAGGGGGAGAGCAGGAGTATAATTGGGGCTGATGTCTCCTGATGTATGAGCTACACCAGAGAGTGTGGGGAGGAGACTGGTCAGATCTCTGGGCTGGTAACACACAGTGACATGATGTGAGGGGGAGAGCAGGAGTATAATAGGGGCTGATGGCTCCTGATGTATGAGATACACCAGAGAGTGTGGGGAGGAGACTGGTCAGATATCTGGGCTGGTAACACACAGTGACATGATGTGAGAAGGAGAGCAGGAGTAGAATAGGGGCTGATGGCTCCTGATGTATGAGATACACCAGAGAGTGTGGGGAGGAGACTGACAGGTGTGTCTGTGCGTATGAACACTGTTTCAAGGGTGTATACAATTAAGACGCATCGTCAGCATACACGTCACACGGCTGAAATAAACACAGCAGCACTCGCAGTGCTTGCGGTAGGGTAAGGTCCACCAGAAGTGCTGCGTATGGGTCCTATGTTGGCAGATGTTACCGATAGTTTAATACACTTCCTGGACATGACGTATGTTTCTAAGACCAAGTGGGCGTCTTGTGTCAGGTTGATGGGCGTCTAAATACATACAAAGATCAAAAGGCAAATCATAGTGGGCGTGCTAATGTTTTGCTTGCAATCGCGGGATTTGCATACTATTGCGGACAGCTGCGTGCGAACGGGTCTGAATCGAGCCCTCAATTCCATCAAGTTCTTCAAATCAACATCGGTCTCAAACCGATCCAGCTCTCAATCCAGCATCATCGGTCCCAATCCGATTTTGCTCATTCATTCAGTATTATATATTCAGTTCCATTCCAACAAACTGTTCAATAATTACATTCTATTCCTGTTCTCAACTTCGGGCCCATCATCCACTGCTGTATCTCTACCTCCTCACATCTATATGAGGAGGTCCTGGCTCTCAACACCTAAGTTCATCCACACCTCTCTGATCTCCTCTTCAGTCTACCACACCTATTCCAACCCAAAACCAACCCTCAGGCATCACAAGCTGCAGCTATCGATATCGACAACTGCTGCTGTCGTTGCCCTATTACCACAGCTGGGAAAGCACTGTCTCTGCTGCGGCGGCCGCCAACTCTGGAGGTTGTTTACAAGATCCTGCGCATGCCCAGTGGAGGCGGCCGGGAGTGAGACACAGCGCATCAGCACTAGGCTGATGCATTGTATACTCTGGAAGGATCGTTGGGAGGGGGGAATTTTCACACCCCCACTCCGGCAGATGAGATGTTCATACATCTCAACGTTATTGCTTCCTGCTTCGCCTCGGTAAAGAGGCGAAGCAGGAAGAGTTATAGTGGCATGATGTGTGCCACTATAATACATTTACCCCACTATGTCAGAATGCTGCACACAGAGAATATGTGACTCTCTTCTGCAATAAAAGTGTTTATTTCTCACCTGTGCGGATATCTGTAGGAATTTCCTCATCCTTACACTGCTGATCACCCATCACATACATCTCTTCTTCTCCCTCTAAATCTTCTGCCTTCATATCAGTCACATACGTCACTTCTTCTCCATCTATATCTTCTGCCTTCATATCAGTCACATACGTCTCTTCTTCTCCCTCTATAAGTTCTGCCTTCATATCAGTCACATACGTCTCTTCTTCTCCCTCTATAACTTCTGTCTTCATATCAGTCACATACGTCTCTTCTTCTCCCTCTATATCTTCTGTCTTCATATCAGTCAGATCTTCACTCTAAATAAGTCACAAATTAATAACAATTTAATAATTTCTGTTCCTTAATTGAGATTATCTACAAGAATAGTGTATTAGACACAGGTCATATTATGAAATATTAGATTTTTGTACCTTGTTTACAAATCATTCTCTCTCAGTGCTTGGGGGGACACTGGATACTATGAGGTATAGCGTGTGGTGTCAGGAGTGTGGTGTTCCCGCTAGGCTGTGTTAGAGAGGTGCCGTGCCCTGCCCGATTTTAAAAGGGCTTAATGCGCCCTGCTTAAAAACCCTGTCCTGTGCCTTCCCCACCTGCGGGTGAGAAAAACTTGCGGTGATCGATCAATATGGGTTGAATTGATACCGCATCTATTCACCGTGAGGGGAGAGCTTGGGGAAAGTCTAGCATCTCCGAAAGTGCTGGGCATGCCCCCAAATGTGCCGGATTGGGGGCGTGTCACAATGGCCTACCCCTTCCCAGTCAGCCACGCCTCCTTTTTGGTGCACGCCTAGATTCCCTGCCTGCCCAGAGTCTAGAGGGAAAAACTTTTGCTATCGGCGCTAACAATAATATACTGCAAATTTATGTGTGTGCAGCAAATAAAACAAAGGGGATTTAGTCATGATTTGATCAAAGCATTTAAGCCTGCAGCCCAGCATCAAGGGTCCCCATTTTTCTGCAGGTCCCTAACACTAGCATATATGCCTAGCACATCATTACATTGCCTTTTGCTATCATGGCAGCTTTCAATTAAGGCTATAAAAAGCCTAGTTGGGTGTGGCTAACAGCCAGCCCCTGTATAGATGTGTCCCACTGTATCTAGGAGGTGAGTACATATAACTGCAATGTAATGATGCTGGTGTTACTGTATAATGTCCCATTCCCAGCAGTCACCTCTCCAGTCATCACCCAGACACATCCCCTGGTGTTACTGTATTATGTCCCATTCCCAGCAGTCACCTCTCCAGTCACCACCCAGACACATCCCCTGGTGTTACTGTATAATGTCCCATTCCCAGCAGTCACCTCTCCAGTCATCACCCAGACACATCCCCTGGTGTTACTGTATTATGTCCCATTCCCAGCAGTCACCTCTCCAGTCACCACCCAGACACATACCCTGGTGTTACTGTATTATGTCCCATTCCCAGCAGTCACCTCTCCAGTCACCACCCAGACACATCCCCTGGTGTTACTGTATTATGTCCCATTCCCAGCACTCACCTCTCCAGTCATCACCCAGACACATCCCCTGGTGTTACTGTATAATGTCCCATTCCCAGCAGTCACCTCTCCAGTCATCACCCAGACACATCCCCCGGTGTTACTGTATAATGTCCCATTCCCAGCACTCACCTCTCCAGTCATCACCCAGACACATCACCTGGTGTTACTGTATTATGTCCCATTCCCAGCAGTCACCTCTCCAGTCACCACCCAGACACATCCCCTGGTGTTACTGTATTATGTCCCATTCCCAGCACTCACCTCTCCAGTCATCACCCAGACACATCCCCTGGTGTTACTGTATTATGTCCCATTCCCAGCAGTCACCTCTCCAGTCACCACCCAGACACATCCCCTGGTGTTACTGTATTATGTCCCATTCCCAGCAGTCACCTCTCCAGTCACCACCCAGACACATCCCCTGGTGTTACTGTATTATGTCCCATTCCCAGCACTCACCTCTCCAGTCATCACCCAGACACATCCCCTGGTGTTACTGTATTATGTCCCATTCCCAGCAGTCACCTCTCCAGTCACCACCCAGACACATCCCCTGGTGTTACTGTATTATGTCCCATTCCCAGCAGTCACCTCTCCAGTCATCACCCAGACACATCCCCTGGTGTTACTGTATTATGTCCCATTCCCAGCACTCACCTCTCCAGTCATCACCCAGACACATCCCCTGGTGTTACTGTATTATGTCCCATTCCCAGCACTCACCTCTCCAGTCAGCAGATGAATGATCTTGTTGGTGAGTTCCAGGATCTTCTGGTCATTGTGTCTCTCATGTATCAATGAGTGAGGTGGAGGCACCGTGATGGGGCTCTGGGTCTTGCTCAGTCCTCCTGACACACAGGGACAGCTGCTGGGTGTCTCACACTCACCGGATGTATTCTTCACTACTGTGTAATACTGTGTATTATGGGAGACATCAATATAGAGTATATTAGAGTATATAGTAACTCTCTATAAAATAAATCCCAAATCCAGCGAAGACTATGGGACTAATACTAATATTGGATAACGGCTCTCTGGTACTCGGTTATAACAATATATATATATATATATATATATATATATATATATATTTATATAACTGAAGTCACTGTGCACCCCCAGATCCCCTCACCTCCCCAGTCATGTCCCTGTATTATTACTAGAGATATAAGTGATGTCACTGTGACACTCCCAGATCCCCTCACCTCCCCAGTCATGTCCCTGTATTATTACTATAGATATAAGTGATGTCACTGTGACACTCCCAGATCCCCTCACCTCCCCAGTCATGTCCCTGTATTATTACTAGAGATATAAGTGATGTCACTGTGACACTCCCAGATCCCCTCACCTCCCCAGTCATGTACCTGTATTATTACTATAGATATAAGTGATGTCACTGTGCACCCCCAGATCCCCTCACCTCCCCAGTCATGTCCCTGTATTATTACTAGAGATATAAGTGATGTCACTGTGACTCTCCCAGATCCCCTCACCTCCCCAGTCATGTCCCTGTATTATTACTATAGATATAAGTGATGTTACTGTGACACCCCCAGATCCCCTCACCTCCCCAGTCATGTCCCTGTATTATTACTATAGATAGAAGTGATGTCACTGTGACTCTCGCAGATCCCCCTCACCTCCCCAGTCATGTCCCTGTATTATTACTATATATGTGAGGACACTGTGATGCCCTCAAACCCCCTCACCTCCCCAGTGAGCAGGTAGACGATCTCCAGGGTGAAATTTAGTATCCGCTCTGTCATGTGACTCTTGTCCTTATCCATTCCCGGGGAATCAATGATACGTCTCATTTTTGCGAGTACAGATGTTTCAGATTCTCACTGCTCGGTTGTCTAGGAATAAATAATAATAAACATCACAGAATACACATGTAACATACTCACATATGAAACACTGAATGACTTGCATAATAACAACATTAGGACACCGCAGGCTGCTTCCCCCTGAATAATATTATATTATTATTATCATCATCATCATCATCATCAACAGGACACCACAGGCTGCTCCCATTGTATAATAATAATAACAGGACACCACAGGCTGCTCCCCCTGTATAATAACAACAACAACAACAGGACAACACATGCTGCTCCCCCTGTATAACAATAATAATGAGACACCACAGGCTGCTCTCCCTGTATATTAATAATAACAACAACAAGACACCATAGGCTGCTCCCCATGTATAATAATAAAAATAATCACCCTCAGACACAACAAAGTCTCCTTTCTGCTTCTTCCCGCACAGCACAGTCTATGGGAGGAGGCAGAACAGCACTTCCGCCCTCACGCGGCATCACGGCCAGGTTCTGTAGCTGAAGGGGATAAGGATCTAGCAGCAAGCAAAGGGGATAGAAACACAACCCACTGTGGAACGCACAGAGCGGAAGTCTGGTGGAACGCACAGAGCGGAAGTGGGGTGTGCAGCGCATTCCGGCTACCGGGCTGTCGGTAAGCACATGCATAGATACAGGGAGAGATATGACACGGTACATGCAGCGGGTGTGGGTCTGGAGGGGGCTGCAGTCTCCCCCCTGCACCCTGCCGCCCGTACACCTCTCTCAAAGCTCTGGTGCTGCCCTGTTAGCCCACAAACTAAGTGGCCCCTTTTACCCCCCACACAATAAGTGGCCCATGTTACACCACACTAAGTGGCCCCTGTTACACCACACACTAAGGGGCCTGTGTTACCCCACACTAATGCGCCCCTGCTACCACACAGTAAGGGGCCTCTGTTAACCCCCAAACTAAATCACGTGTTGCCCCACACAAAGAGTCACGTGTTACCCCACACTGGGGTGCCTGTGTTATCACGCACAGAGGGGCCCATGTTACTCCACACTAGGGGTCTGCGTTACCACGCACTAAGGGGCCCATGTTATTACACCAGCAGTAATTGCCTGGAGGCCCATCGTGCTCCATGTTACCACCATTAGCCGCCTCTCTGGGGCTATTTATCACCATTGCCCCCCAGCCGGTGAAGGTCTCCAATGCACGTAGCCTAACATCCTGCTGATTTCTGCACTAGCTGTGTTACTGGCGGCATCTACCTAGGACCCGGGCATCACACTCCAGGAGCTTCCGAGATGACATTCGCTACTGGAATCAAGCGCAGAAAACCTTTAGCTTGGAAGCTGGATAAATGACACAAGAGCACCTGCCCCGTACATTGTATCAGGGGCGGATCTAGACTTTTATTTTAGGGGAGAGGGGCGATTTAATGATCGATCCTGACCTCCCCTTTCTGGTCCCTACTCCTCCTCCTTTCTGGTCCATACTCGTTTGTTACATGGATTATTCCAATTTCTATTTGTTTTAGGGTGGGATGTACTAAGGGCAAAAATGCGGCCAAAACTTTGTTTAGACCACCCTTTCACTTGTACTAAGCTCCTGAATGATTCATTGGACCCGGTGAGTGATGCCAGAAGACTATGGGTTTCTTTTCACATTTGCATCAGAGAGAGATCCAATCGGATCGGTAGAGACTATTTCCCCTTCAGATACTGTACCTGGAAGTGACGTACACTGAGGGCGGAAGCGCAGTTTCTTGCCCACGCAGTCCACCAAAAAGAAAGTTGGCCCCTCGCTTCGCTCACCATGCTTTGGGCTCAGTGGCTCGCTACGCTCTGCACATGATTATATTCCCCCTCTGTGCCCACTCGAATGGCAGGGAGTGACGTTGGACACTGGCTGATGACCTCAGGGTCAATCTACGGAAGGGGATCTAGCTTTCCCAATCGGATCTTTACCAGCACACCCGCGGCGCACGAGTCATACTGAGCATGTGCAGAAGTACTCCCGGGGCATAAGCCCAGAAGTCCCTCTTTCGCAAAGGACAGCTCATCGCGTTTCTAGCTACATACCAGCATTATTAATGACGGTATGTTCCCGATAAGTGACTGGGATCTAACGCATGTAGCCACTGTAGGTGGGATGTGTCTTGTACACCCCTCCCCTTATTGCATGCATACCAGCATTTATTAACGCTGTATGCATGATTACTTACACACAGGACAGCTCTGAAGACAAGAACTGTCCCATGCAAAGTTATGACTTCCAGGCTTATGACAGTCAGCCAGCGTATTCGAGGAAAAGGAGGGATCTTTCCGGGAATTTCTGCCGAAGAAAGCCCATAGGCTTCTATAGGCGACGCCATCTATTTATGGTTTGTCTATCAGGCACATGCTCCGGAAAGCGAAACTTTGTGCATATGGGAAATGCAATCAAAACTGCACATTTTGGAGTTTTGATGGCATTTTTTAGCGTTAGTACATTCCGTCCTGTGTTTGTCTGTACATGTACAATGCAAGCGTGCTAAATGCATCTATACAAACTCACAGGCTACAGTAAGCACAATGACGAGACCAGAGCTGCCTGGCACATTGCAGGGCACCCATCCCTTGGCATCTTCCCTCCAGAAGTGTTCAGGCAGTTACCCCTGCACAATGCACGGGACACACAGTACCAGACCCTGCCACTTGGAGGTGCCGATAGCCATGTGCCAGCCAGGGCTGGGTGCCCATCTCTGCAGCCACTTACGTGGGTGAGGCAGGGCAGGGAAGTACATGCTGCCTAGTACTCACACTAGAGAGGGTGTAGTGTGGCCAGGGAGAGAGAAGGGACAGAATTACACCAGGCTACTGCTACTACATGTCCAACTCTGCAAACTGCAGCTCCATTAGCTAAACATTCCCCCAGGATCCCGGCAAAAGCCCCTCAGCACTCAGTGCCTGGCTTGTGGAGGAGCTGTGTGATGTGCCCTTAGCCCAGTTATAGGCTGGGAGCTGGCTGCACAAAAAATAACTTTCCGGATACTGCAGCCCTCTCCCCACCACCTCCGATCTCCGTTCACAGCACACTGGCAGCCTGATCATGCAAAAAGACAGATGACCAGTGTCCTTAGATGAAAGGTTCCGGGTGTGTGTGCAGCTAAAGGGAGGAGTGGGAAATTAACCTTTTCAGTGCAGGAGTGCAGCAGGATTGCTGAAACATAATGTAGGACGGTTTTCACTACGGAGGGCGATCGCCCTAATCGCCACCACCGGATCCGTCACTGCATTGTATGGGGACGGTGCTGGTCTCTAGTACTGACAGCTATAGGCTTAGTAATTACCCTTGTTGGTAACTCTAGTATATAAATCCTCTTTAGTAACAAATGCTTCAGCCACACAATCAGCTCCGTATATTGCTCAGGTGGCTGCAGAACAAGACATTTTGTATTAACATTTTACTTTCCGCCTATAAAGATCCATCACCTGCAGAGCAGATCCAGTGACATAGCAGCTCCCAACTCACATGTCCTACAAGTAGCGTTCCTGCTAGGCTGTTTTAGCGAGGCGTCGCGCCCTACCCGATTTCTAAAGGGCAGAATGCACCCTGCCCCTTTTGGCGGCATCTCGCTAACAGCCTGAAGGTGCTGTCCCCACCCGTGTACCGCAGTGTTCCGCAGGTGGGGAAAACAGCGGTGCAGCGGTCACCACCGGTGAATGGTGCTTGGGGGCAGCCAGGCATGTACGTAAGTGCCGGGCACGCCCACAAGAGTGACGAAAAGGGGACGTGTCCTAAAGACATGCCCCCTTTTCCGGCACGCGTGCAGGAATGCCCTTTTCTAGGTCCGGTGACCTCTGCGGCACAACAACATTGGAGACCATGGCATATGAGAATGTGCTTGGAGGAAATCAGTGACTGTCAGTGCAGGTGCAGTGTGACAGTTGATCCTCCAACTCACTGCTTTTCTATTGGAGCACTGTTACCTGCCCCACACTGGTACATATCAGCCTGTGCCTTTAGATCAGGGCAGGTTTAGGCACCTGAAGACATCTTGAGCGAACTTTCTTAAACAAAAATATAAAGTCAGAGACTCCACGGCCTACTTGGTGGGCACTATGTAGAGCTCCATGGCCCTGATCAACTTCAAACATAGCCAAAAAGCTAGTCCTGGTCAAACTACACCTCCATGGCAAATTTGGTGGAGCTAGGTACAAAACTCTGGCCGTGTATAAAGGACAAATAGACACAGACACACTTTCTCACTTGTATAGATAATTAATGAGAACATTACAAACTCCTTTAGAGATAATATTTCATCTTGTATCAATATATGCTCAAATATTTCTGGATCACTCACAGGAGTTACTATGTAACTAAAATAACGTACAGTAATAATTATAGATATATATATATAGATGTACAACAATGATCCGGCACTCGCAGGGTGAATACGGCAAAATACCTGCTCCGGTGCCCTCCTAATGGGGAACGGCGTCCCCACCATATAGAAGAACAAGAAGGTGGCACTCGGAGACATCTCAGTATCGTATAAACAGTGCTGTGTTTTAATATGAAACCATCATCATCGACGTTTCGGGCAACACACCGCTTCATCAGGATGTCAAATACAAAATGTGATAACAAACAAACAGCTTTAAATAACTCAGCACCCGGACGTGCAAATCACCTCTCATCCAGAACACGTGTGAGGCTGGCGCTTACGTGACCACTTCCAGCGCACGGGAGGACGAGGTTGGCCACAGTTCCTAAATGATAACCACGGCAACATGAGTCACACAAGCAATCTGAAATAACGTGAAAAAATATACAAATATAAAAATGATTTGTACAAATCTATTACTGAACACCAAAGGTTGTGAAACCACATGTGTTCAACAGTATCAGACCTACTATAGATCGTAGGTAGCATAATGAAAACTGCATCAAGTGTTGTTACAGTTGCCTGGCAACTGAGGACGAATGCTACAATACAAACAAGCATACAGTTACATAAAACATATGTGCAAAGTGCTATCGAAAGAAATACATATTGTAAAAAGATACATATAAAAAGGTTTTTTGCAATAAAACATATGACATTTAAAAAGATGGTGCTGTGATGAGATATGAGTGTATAACACTATGATGGTGCTGTGATGAGGTATGAGTGTGTGATACTATGACAGTGCTGTGATGAGGTATGAGTGTATAACACTATGACGGTGCTGTGATTAGGTAGGAGTCTGTGACACTATGACAGTGCTGTGATGAGGTACGAGTGTGTGACACTATGACGGTGCTGTGATGAGGTATGAGTGTGTGACACTATGACGGTGCTGTGATGAGGTATGAGTGTGTGACACTGATGGTGCTGTGATGAGGTATGAGCGTGTGAACTATGACGGTGCTGTGATGAGGTATGAGTCTGTGACACTGACTGTGCTGTGATGAGGTATGAGTGTGACACTATGACGGTGATGTGATGAGGTACAAGTGTGTGACACTATGATGGTGCTGTGATGAGGTATGAGTGTGTGACTATGACGGTGCTGTGATAAGGTATGTGTGTGTGACACTATGACTGCTGTGATGAGGTACGTGTGACGGTGCTGTGATGAGGTGCGAGTGTGTGACACTATGACGGTGCTGTCATGAGGTATAGGGTGTGACACTATGACGCTGCTGTGATGAGGTATGAGTGTATGACACTGACGGTGCTGTGGTGAAGTACAAGTGTGTGGCACTATGAAGGTGCTGTGATGAGGTATGAGTGTGTGACACTATGATGGTGCTGTGATGAGGTATGAGTGTGTGACACTGACGGTGCTGTGATGAGGTATGAGCGTGTGACACTATGACTGCTGTGATGAGGTACGTGTGACGGTGCTATGATGAGGTGCGAGTGTGTGACACTATGACGGTGCTGTCATGAGGTATGAGAGTGTGACACTATGACGCTGCTGTGATGAGGTATGAGTGTATGACACTGACGGTGCTGTGGTGAAGTACGAGTGTGTGACACTATGACGGTGCTGTCATGAGGTATGAGCGTGTGACACTATGACGGTGCTGTGATGAGGTACGAGTGTGTGACACTGACGATGCTGTGATGAGGTACGAGTGTGTGACAATATGAAGGTGCTGTGATGAGGTACGAGTGTGTGACACTATGACGTTGCTGTGATGAGGTATGTGTGTGTGACACTATGACGGTGCTGTGATAAGGTAAGTGTGTGTGACACTATGACTGCTGTGATGAGGTACGTGTGACGGTGCTGTGATGAGGTGCGAGTGTGTGACACTATGACGGTGCTGTCATGAGGTATGAGCGTGTGACACTGTGACGCTGCTGTGATGTATGAGTGTGTGACACTATGATGGTGCTGTGATGAGGTATGAGTGTGTGACACTATTACGGTATTATGATGAGGTATGAGTGTGTGACACTATGATGGTGCATGATGAGGTATGAGTGTGTGGCACTATGATGGTGCTGTGATGAGGTATGAGTGTGTGACACTATGACGGTATTATGATGAGGTATGAGTGTGTGACACTATGATGGTGATGTGATGAGGTATGAGTGTATGACACTATGACATTGCTCTGATGAAGTACGAGTGTATGACACTATGACGGTGCTGTGATGAGGTACGAGAGTGTGACACTATGAAGGTGCTGTGATGAGGTACGAGTGTGTGACACTATGACGGTGCTGTGATGAGGTACGAGTGTGTGACACTATGACGGTGGTGTGATGAGGTATGAGTGGGTGAGACTATGACAGTGCGGTGATGAGGTATGAGTGTGTGACACTATGACGGTGCTGTGATGTACAAGTGTGTGACACTATGAAGGTGCTGTGATGAGGTACGAGTGTGTGACACTATGACGGTGCTGTGTTGAGGTACGAGTGTGTGACACTATGACGGTGGTGTGATGAGGTATGAGTGGGTGAGACTATGACAGTGCGGTGATGAGGTATGAGTGTGTGACACTATGACGGTGCTGTGATGTACAAGTGTGTGACACTATGACGGTGCTGTGATGAGTTATGCGTGTGACACTATGACTGTGCTGTGATGAGGTATGTGTGACGGTGCTGTGATGAGGTATGAGTGTGTGACACTATGACGGTGCTGTGATGAGGCATGAGTGTGTGACACTATGACGGTGCTGTGATGAGGTATGAGCGTGTGACACTATGACGGTGTTGTGAGGAGGTATGAGCGTGTGACACTATGACGCTGCTGTGATGAGGTATGAGCGTGTGACACTATGACGCTGCTGTGATGAGGTACGAGCGTGTGACACTATGACGGTGCTGTGATGAAGTACGAGTGTGTGACACTATGAAGGTGATGTGATGAGGTATAAGTGTGTGACACTATGACGGTGCTGTGATGAGGTATGTGCGTGTGACACTATGAAGGTGCGGTGATGAAGTATGAGTGTGTGACACTATAACGGTGCGGTGATGAAGTATGAGTGTGTGACACTATAACGGTGCGGTGATGAGGTATGAGTGTGTGACACTATGACGGTGTTGTGATGAGGTATGAGTGTGTGACACTATGTCGGTGCTGTGAAGAGGTATGAGTGTGTGACACTATGATGGTGCTGTGATGAGGTATGTGTGTGACACCATGATGGTGCTGTGATGAGGTACGAGTGTGTGACACTATGACGGGGCTGTGATGATGTACGAGTGTGTGACACTATGAAGGTGCTGTGATGATTTATGCGTGTTACACTATGACACAGCTGTGATGAGGTACGAGTGGGAGACACTGTGACAGTGCGGTGATGAGGTACGAGTGTGTGACACTATGAAGGTGCTGTGATGTACAAGTGTGTGACTGTGTGACACTATGACAGTGCTGTGATGAGGTACGAGTGTGTGACACTATGACGGTGCTGTGATGAGTTATGCGTGTGACACTATGACGGTGCTGTGATGAGGTGCGAGTGTGTGACACTATGACGGTGCTGTGATAAGGTATGTGTGTGACACTATGATGGTGCTGTGATGAGGTATGTGCGTGTGACATTATGAAAGTGCGGTGATGAGGTATGAGTGTGTGATACTATGACTGTGCTGTGATGAGGTATGTGTGATGGTGCTGTGATGAGGTACGAGTGTGTGACACTATGAAGGTGCTGTGATGAGGTATGAGTGTGACACTATGACGGTGCTGTGATGAGGTATGTGCGTGTGACATTATGAAAGTGCGGTGATGAGGTATGAGTGTGTGATACTATGACGGTGCGGTGATGAGGTATGAGTGTGTGACACTATGACGGTGCTGTGATCAGGTATGAGTGTGTGATACTATGACGGTGCTATGATGAGGTATGAGTGTTTGACACTGACGGTGTTGTGATGAGGTATGAGTGTATGACATTATAACGGTGCTGTGATGAGGTGCAAGTGTGTGACACTATGACGGTGCTGTGATAAGGTATGTGTGTGTGACACTATGACTGTGCTGTGATGAGGTATGTGTGACGCTGCTGTGATGAGGTACGAGTGTGTGACACTATGATGGTGCTGTGATGAAGTACGAGTGTGTGACACTATGAAGGTGATGTGATGAGGTATGAGTGTGTGGCATCATGATGGTGCTGTGATGAGGTATGAGTGTGACACTATGACAGTGCTGTGATGAGGTATGTGCGTGTGACATTATGAAAGTGTGGTGATGAGGTATGAGTGTGTGATACTATGACGGTGCGGTGATGAGGTATGAGTGTGTCACACTATGACGGTGCTGTGATGAGGTATGAGTGTGTGATACTATGACGGTGCTATGATGAGGTATGAGTGTTTGACACTGACGGTGTTGTGATGAGGTATGAGTGTATGACATTATAACGGTGCTGTGATGAGGTATGAGTGTGTGACACTATGATGGTGCTGTGAAGAGGTATGAGTGTGTGACACTATGATGGTGCTGTGATGAGGTATGTGTGTGACACCATGATGGTGCTGTGATGAGGTACGAGTGTGTGACACTATGACGGGGCTGTGATGATGTACGAGTTTGTGACACTATGACGGTGCTGTGATGATTTATGCGTGTTACACTATGACACAGCTGTGATGAGGTACGAGTGGGTGACACTATGACAGTGCGTTGATGAGGTACGAGTGTGTGACACTATGCTGGTGCTGTGATGAGGTACGAGTGTGTGACACTATGAAGGCACTGTGATGAGGTACGAATGTGTGACACTATGACGGTGCTGTGATGAGGTATGAGTGTGTGACACTATGACGGTGCTGTGATGAGGTGCGAGTGTGTCACTATAACGGTGCTGTGATGAGGTATGAGTGTGTGACACTATGACGGTGCTGTGATGAGGTATGAGTGTGTGACACTGACGGTGCTGTGATGAGGTGCGAGTGTGTCACTATAACGGTGCTGTGATGAGGTATGAGTGTGTGACACTATGATGGTGCTGTGATGAGGTTTGAGTGTGTGACACTATGACGGTATTATGATGAGGTATGAGCGTGTGACACTATGACGGTGCTGTGATGAGGTACGAGTGTGTGACACTGACGGTGCTGTGATGAGGTATGAGCGTGTGACACTATGACGCTGCTGTGATGAGGTACGAGTGTGTGACACTATGACGGTGCTGTCATGAGGTATGAGCGTGTGACACTATGATGGTGCTGTGATGAGGTACGAGTGTGTGACACTGACAATGCTGTGATGAGGTACGAGTGTGTGACACTATGAAGGTGCTGTGATGAGGTACGAGTGTGTGACACTATGACGGTGCTGTGATGAGGTACGAGAGTGTGACACTATGAAGGTGCTGTGATGAGGTACGAGTGTGTGACACTATGACGGTGCTGTGATGAGGTACGAGTGTGTGACACTATGACGGTGGTGTGATGAGGTATGAGTGGGTGAGACTATGACAGTGCGGTGATGAGGTATGAGTGTGTGACACTATGACGGTGCTGTGATGTACAAGTGTGTGACACTATGAAGGTGCTGTGATGAGGTACGAGTGTGTGACACTATGACGGTGCTGTGTTGATGTATGAGTGTGGGACACTATGATGGTGCTGTGATGAGGTATGAGTGTGTGACACTATGATGGTGCTGTGATGAGGTATGAGTGTGGGACACTATGACGGTGCTGTGATGAGGTATGAGTGTGTGACACTATGGTGTGATGAGGTATGAGTGTGGGACACTATGACGGTGCTGTGATGAGGTATGAGTGTGTGACACTATGGTGTGATGAGGTATGAGTGAGTGACACTATGACGGTGCTGTGATGAGGTTTGAGCGTGTGACACTATGAAGGTGCTGTGATGTGGTATGAGTGAGTGACACTATGATGGTGATGTGATGAGGTATGAGTGTGTGACACTATGACGGTGCTGTGATGAGGTATGAGCGTGTGACACTATGAAGGTGCTGTGATGAGGTATGAGTGTGTGACACTATGATGGTGATGTGATGAGGTATGAGTGTGTGACACTATGACGGTGCTGTGATGAGGTATGAGCGTGTGACACTATGAAGGTGCTGTGATGAGGTATGAGTGTGTGACACTATGATGGTGCTGTGATGAGGTATGAGCGTGTGACACTATGAAGGTGCTGTGATGAGGTATGAGTGTGTGACACTATGATGGTGCTGTGATGAGGTATGAGTGTGTGACACTATGACGGTGCTGTGATGAGGTATGAGGGACACTATGATGGTGCTGTGATGAGGTATGAGTGTGTGACACTATGACTGTGCTGTGATGAGGTATGAGGGACACTATGATGGTGCTGTGGTGAGGTATGAGTGTGTGACACTATGACGGTGCTGTGATGAGGTATGAGTGTGTGACACTATGACGGTGCTGTGATGAGGTATGAGTGTGTGACACTATGACGGTGATGTGATGAGGTATGAGTGTGTGACACTATGACGGTGATGTGATGAGGTATGAGTGTGTGACACTATGACGGTGATGTGATGAGGTATGAGTGTGTGACACTATGACGGTGCTGTGATGAGGTATGAGTGTGTGACACTATGGTGTGATGAGATATGAGCGTGTGACACTATGACGGTGCCATGAGAATGTCAGCTAGATAAGACTATGCACTGGCCTCCTTACTGACAGTAATGGCTGCTTCCTCACCGTGACAATGTGTATGGAGTATTAGCTCGTTCATATAATTATAATGACCCATTAGTATAGAATAGCCTACAGTAGCAGCAGAACAAGTAGCTGTACATTGGATGTATTGATACAGAATGGTAAACTTCCATGAAGTCTACTTTACAGATCACAAAGTAACTATGTATTTGGGAGAGCAGTAAAGGAATGTATTCTAACCCCTCTATATTGTATCTTTAGGGGTTTAAAACCTGTTTACAGTTACTTCAACCAAGACTGGTGCTGCTGAGCCATCTGGCTTCTGTATTGTATGTTATCAATGTTATAGAGAGCGCTCTGCAATTCAGGATGTCATACTAGTAGCTTATTTGGTAGTGACCAAAGTTTCTAGGGAACAACCCGAATTTTATTATTTCTCAGCCCTAACCAGAACATTTACCGAGGGACCAGTAACGTCAGTAATTGTGTACTGAAGTTTTATTTGTAGCTTGTGCTGTAATTTTGTCCCAAATAAAAGCACAAAGAGCTGCATCAATGACCACAGCAAATAGGGCTGGCATGTATGATACGTCCTTGTGATCTCTTAATACCCAGTCATCCTCGTAATAATTTGGACCAGATTGTGCAGATGTTCCAATGTTACACCAAGGCATCTATTCCAGCATAGAAGAAATCAGTGTTAAGCACCTGATGCCAGGACATGACGAATGCTGAACTCCACTGTTGGTTGCGCATCGCCTTCCACCCAGGAGCTTCTTCAATGGTCCAAAGAGATGGAAATTACTTAGTACCATGTCAGGGCTGTAAGGAGGATGGTCCAGAACCTTCCAATATTAGCGCCATAACTCATGCGTGCAGTTGTGTGGCCTGGCGTTATTACACAGCGATACAATGTCTATTCACAGCAACCCTGGTTGTTTTCCTCAACAATTTGGCGATGAATTTCAGCTGCTGATGTGACCTTTAGACACAGAAATCTGATCACGCTACGCACCTCAATGTTTGAACACGTTTCCGCCATCTTACAACTGATGTTGGGACAGTATGACTGATATGAGGCACAGTCCAATGGCCATGGGGGGAAGCAGTGATCTACTTGCTCTGGCCTGGTGGGAAACTAGAATGAAATACAGAACCTTACACACGTGAGAGGTCTTGTTACCTTACTTATTGAACCACGCCGAAATGTAGCAAATGGAAGTGGCATCGATTCCACAAGTGGACGGTAGACCTCTAGAGAGATCTTGGGTGCGGATTGACCTCTCCACCACGTCCCATAAAGGCTTGATTGGGTTTATGTCGGGCAAACATGGCCACACCTTTCATCAGAACTCTACAGAATGCTCCTCTAACCTAATTTGTGTGTTTGCATGTTCTTATTTCATGTGTATTTATGTCCCTGCATATCTGCTTTTCCACATTAAGCTAGCGTGGGAGGTAGAAAAAAAGCCCCAATTACAGAATAGGCTGAGGTTCGAATTGTACCATCTCTAAGCATGTACAATATTGTAGTCCTCTTGCAGGTGGGAAAATAGTCCCTGCAGCACCCGCTAACCCGGAATGGTTCCTGTAAATACCCACATGCTCCATCCTTTACCCCACTTCCCTGCTGACCCTTTCTGGGCTCGTTACATTTCAATGTCAGTAATTATCTATGCAGTAACAGAAGGGTAACATGTTTATGGATGGTTTTACCCATATTATACATGGTACTGGCTGTGTGACACTATTAATGCCATTAATGAATACACAGGGATCACACACCAGCCCTTACCTAGATGTTATCCTCTGTATCTGGGAGGTGACCACATCTACCTGCACGTTAATGGGGTATGAGGCAGATTTCATAGAGTAGGAACTGGCAGATAAAGAGGAACCCTGGACGTTGGGCTGACCATGGTGTTATTTGCTAGAGATAATACAGATTTGTAGTGGTGATGACAAGCGCTGACAATAATTGTCTCTCTGCATTGTATGATTTATGCAGTGCCCACACAATACATATCTTGTTTTTTTTCCAAGAAAATACCATTAGTTTAATTCTCCTAAAAAAGCAAAATCTCCCCAAAACAGGCAAAAAAAAGGTCAAAATATTTTTCATTAAATTGCGAGACAGTAAAAAGAAAGCTAATATTTTTATTTTACTTTTCCTAGCCACCATCAATATTTTGTGGTTCGTACATCACCATTAATCTATCATTCCAAAAGAGCAGATCGTTGGTTTCTATCCATAAGGTTCAATAATAAAATCTGATTTGAAATATAATAATGTATTTTATCTTTTACGTGTTTGAAATGCATAAAATGTATCCCCTATATAACAACGCTGTGATCTGTTATTACTGCAGAGAGTTGTGACAATATCTAATAGAATAAAGACAATACTGTTAGTTTCACCTAAATGATCATTTCCAGTCTTATAATAATGACACACATCCCAATTATCTGAGGATGATTAACCTACAATGTTAAAATCTCTTCCCCTGAGGAAACTGCTGCACACCTGAGTGGAGGAACGCGTAAGGACTTTATATCATCTGAGTGCACCCAGTATAATTTTTTGGAGGTCTGCCACCACATCTGCTGACCGGAGATGACTGCACTGTTCTCAATGAGATCACTGTTTGGCGGCAGAAGGTGCCCTGTATTCACCCACAACTAATATTGAAATCACTGAAGCGGTTCCATATTACCATAGCTGTCCTCACTGCACACACGGCACCAGAGAACATCTACTCAGGACGATAATATTACTGTGTAGTGTTCACTCTAGGTCCTGCGCCGGGCAGGTTGCCGGACCTAGAGAGAGGGCACTTCTGTGTGCGCCAGTGGGGCGTGGCCAAGGAAAAGAGGCGTATCTCTGATGCGTCTCCTTTTCATCACTTTTGGGGGCGTGTCCAGCACTTATGGACATGCGAGGCAGCCCCCAAGCGCTACGGTCACTGTGAATGGATGTCGGGCGCATCGCTGCACCGCTGTTTTCCCCACTCATGGGACACTGTGACCCGCGGGAGGGGACAACCCGCAGGCTGTTTCAGTGGGGCGCCGTGTCGGAGGGCAGGCTGTTTCTGCCCTTTAGAAACAGAGCAGGGCGCGGCGCCCCACTGAAACAGCCTAGCGGGAACACTACTGTGTGTGTGTGTCGGACTACACATTAATACAGCAGGATACTGAAATCTGTTCAGCCGCTATTAATACCATCTGTCACAGTTTTCAGTGGTTAGAGATACGAGTTCTGCAGACCATTGGCAAATATTACATCTGCTCACAGTGGGTAACTGAATTTAAAGGCACCATTGACTATCGAAGTGCAGCTTATTATGAGATCGATTATATATCTTAATTCACAAGGGACAAGTGCTACACCTCTTTACAGGGGTTTGAAAGCATCACATTTGGGACTAAAAACTTCCTTTACATGATCTAGGAACCATAATCGCTATATAGACTGAATACTTATTGGCCAGACTACAAATTAGGTGCACCTAGTGCAGAGGTGCCCTTATGAACAAATTGTGGGTCTGATTCAGAGCCGGACGGTATTTGCGCTCGCTCGTTCAGAAAAAGGGGGTGGCTATTCAAATGAACCGTTCGCTCTTTGCGGTCTGTTCACGCCTCCATGTCTGAACGAGCGAACAAAACATGTGGTCTTTTTTTAAAAATACGCCCCCTGGCCGCTCGCATCATACGTCATGTCCGCTATTTATTAGATTAATCGAGTACATCGAACAGCGTCTGAACTGCTCGCTATTCTTGTGGTTGGTTTTTCCTACTGCAATGTTGCGAGCAGTTCTGACTATAAAATAACCAAGTGACGTGGTCAATGACGCTGCTGTATTAATTATGCACACCCATAAAACGCCTGTTTTGACCTTTAGGCACGCCTGCGTTCTGATCTCCACTCCCCGTTTTCAAGCACCTTCCCCTGTTACCACCCACATACGCCTCATCCTGTCACTCAAAATAGCAGGCATTTGCTATATTGCGAGCACACGATTTTCGGCCGCACTGACTGGTTCGCGCATGCGTATTACAATCCGTACGCATGCGCAGTTGTGCGAACATCGCTCGGAACGAACGAGCGCTTACGAGCGGCTCTGAATGAGACCCTGTGTTTTACATTTGTATATTATGTGATGTGTTTCTTGCAGTCATTTTTATGATTCATTGTGTTGTCATTTGGCTTATTTTAATAACATTTTAAAATGTTCATTAGCGCTCTTTGGATGAACACTATATAGTGTTATTGATTAGGCAATTGATTGTCGAGAAATAGTACTCACCCGTATTATTGTATTTTTTGATTGGGGTAGTAAGCTTGACCCTTATTAGGAGCGTCTGATGAAGAAGTATTTATTTATTAATTATAATTATATTTAAATAAAATTAATTTTATACACAGTTGTGCCATAATTATTATTTATAATCAGGTTATATATAATTATTGTATACAAAATGTTAAAATACTGGAGTGTTGCTACAACCCTGTTTTGTATCAGCTCATAGAAATTATTTTTTCTTGTGTGAAATTTGATGTCTAACAAGATGAGATTTATGTGGAAAACATTTCCCACACTCAGAGCATGGAAATGGTTTCTCACCTGTGTGACTTCTCTGATGTGTAACAAGAACTGATTTATATGTAAAACATTTCCCACACTCAGAGCATGGAAATGGATTTTCACCTGTGTGACTTTTCTGATGTGCAACAAGATCTGATTTCTGTGCAAAACATTTTCCACACTCAGAGCATGGAAATGGTTTCTCACCTATGTGACTTCTCTCATGTTTACCAAGAGCTGATTTATTTGAAAAACATTTTCCACACTCAGAGCATGGAAATGGTTTCTCACCTGTGTGACTTCTCTGATGTACAACAAGAGCTGAATTCTGTATAAAACATTTCCCACAGTGTGAACATGAAAATGGTTTCACACCTGTGTGACTTCTCTGATGTGCAACAAGATCTGATTTCCGTGTAAAACATTTCCTACACTCAGAACACGGAAATGGTCTCTCACCTGTGTGACTTCTCTGATGTGTAACAAGATTTGCTATCCGCGTAAAACATTTCCCACACTGAGAACATGAAAATGGTCTCTCACCTGTGTGACTTCTCTGATGTGCAACAAGAACAGATTTAAATGTAAAACATTTTCCACACTCATTGCATGGAAATGGCCTCTCACCTGTGTGACTTCTCTGATGTTTAACAAGATATGATTTATATGTAAAACATTTTCCACACTCATCGCATGGAAATGGCTTCTCACCTGTGTGACTTCTCTGATGTGTCACAAGAAGTGATTTATATGTAAAACATTTCCCACACTCAGAACATGGATATATTTTATCAGGTGCACGAGCTGCCCCATGTGTAACAAAAGTTGAAGTATCATAAGAACAGTCCTTGCGATTAGAGGGATCAGATGATATATCTGCACAGTGAGGTACCGCATATATATTTAGCATAACAGGGCTGTCTCCTAGAGATTCCTGTGTGATGTTATCTTCTATATTAATATCTGCAGACACGATGAGATCTCCCTCCAAGGCATTACTGCTTGTGCGTCCATCTGCTGGAAATAATATTATTCACAATTCTTTATGTAGCCCAGACATACTACGCAGCATTTTACAGAGAATAGTCATTCACATCAGGCTGTGTCCCACTAGAGCAAACAATCTATGGGATCTATTTACTAAGCAGTGTTAGGAGACAGAATGAAAAGTGATAAGGTGCCAGTAAAGTGAGATGGCAGTTGGGACCTGATTGGCTGGCACCTTATCACTTTTCACTCTGTCTCCTAACACTGATTAGTAAACAGACCCCTGTATTCCCTACCACATGGACACACATACACACACTAGGGTTAATTTGAGTCAGAAGCCAATTTACCCACCAGTATGATTTTTGTATGGTTGGGGGAAACACATACACCTTGTTCGGGAATTAAACTCATGAGTTCAGTGCTCTGGAGACAGCAATGCTAACCACTACACAACCGTGTTACAATTATTAATAAAGACGTTCAGTTGTTTAATTTCATCTTGCAAACTACCATTTTATCACAATTACAAATGTATCAACAACAAATAATGGACCCCATTCCTCTGCGATGCATTGGGGCAATTTGGAATTTTGTAGATGATTGTCCCAAAAATGTATGGGGTTCACCAATTGCTGATCCTGATGAAAAAGTGCTCAGAATCACTAAATCAGGTTCTACAAAATGTTGATTTTCAGAACTTAATTAGGGCTATACAGTTGATTGGTGCTGTATGGCTATGATCAACCGATTTGCTGACTGTTTTAGTGAAATTATGGGACATTCACGATTGGCAGATCTGTGAATTGATGTAAATGATCTGCAAATCACTGACAACTATGTGTAATATATGGGCACACATTGGTGGATTCGGGAATCTTTAAATCGGGGTGGGGGGGAATTCACAGAATGTGTAATTTAGTTTTGTTTAGATTGCTGATATACGGGCCCCTTATGTTTTTCTTTTTGAATACAAAAAAAATGCCACAAGCGCATTATCAGCAAATGTCATAGACCCAGCTACAGGGATGTGATTATGGCATATCACCAATATATATCTCCAACCCCCCTTCCCCACCAAATGCAGACTTTGCTGGGTAACTTCATCACAGAGCAGGAAGCCTCATTTGCCAGTGACGTTGGTGAACCACAATACCCATCTAGAGACCGCCCTCACACATAAACACGGGAAACTTGTCGGCTAATCAACAACTGCGTCCACACTACACAAAGTTCTCCAGGTGGATATATATGTAGCAAAAGCAGCCTCTATATGGTCCTCTGGTCATCCTCAGGGAGAGAAGCCCCACCAGAGTCATGCTACTAACAGGGTAATGAGTTACTGTAGATAACCGCTGAGAGGGAAGGAGAGCGATAGGACAGAGCAACACAGAATGATGGCGGCACAGAGCAGGGGAGAAAGCAGGACAGGATAGGAGAATGGTGCAGGGCACAGAGCAGGGGAGGCAGCAGGACAGGGTATGGGAATGGTGCAGGGGAGAAAGCAGGACAGGATATGGGAATGGTACAGGGCACAGACCTGGGGAGGCAGCAGGACAGGGTAGGGGAATGGTGCAGGGCACAGAGTTGGGGAGGCAGCAGGACAGGGTAAGGGAATGACGCAGGGCACAGAGCTGGGGAGGCAGCAGGATAGGGTAAGGGAATGACGCAGGGCACAGAGCAGGGGAGGCAGCAGGACAGGGTAGGGGAATGGTGCAGGGCACAGAGCGGGGGAGGCAGGACAAGGTAGGGGAATGGTGCAGGGCACAGAGTGGGGGAGACAGCAGGATAGGCTCGGGGAATGGTGCAGGGCACAGAGTGGGGGAGGCAGCAGAACAGGGTAGGGGAATGGTGCAGGGCACAGAGCGGGGGAGGCAGGACAGGGTAGGGGAATGGTGCAGGGCACAGAGTGGGGGAGGCAGCAGGACAGGATAGGGGAATGGTGCAGGGCACAGAGTGGGGGAGGCAGCAGGACAGGATAGGGGAATGGTGCAGGGCACAGAGTGGGGGAGGCAGCAGGACAGGGTGGGGGAATGGTGCAGGGCACAGAGTGGGGGAGGCAGCAGGACAGGGTAGGGGAATGGTGCAGGGCACAGAGTGGGGGAGGAAGCAGAACAGGGTAGGGGAATGGTGCAGGGCACAGAGTGGGGGAGGAAGCAGAACAGGGTAGGGGAATGGTGCAGGGCACAGAGCTGGGGAGGCAGCAGGACAGGGTAGGGGAATGGTGCAGGGCACAGAGCGGGGGAGGCAGGACAGGGTAGGGGAATGTTGCAGGGCACAGAGTGGGGGAGGCAGCAGGACAGGATAGGGGAATGGTGCAGGGCACAGAGTGGGGGAGGCAGCAGGACAGGATAGGGGAATGGTGCAGGGCACAGAGTGGGGGAGGCAGCAGGACAGGGTATGGGAATGGTGCAGGGCACAGAGCGGGGGAGGCAGCAGGACATGGTAGGGGAATGGTGCAGGGCACAGAGCGGGGGAGGCAGGAGGATGGGTAGGGGAATGGCGCAGCGCACAGAGCGGGGGAGGCAGCAGTACAGGGTAGGGGAATGGTGCAGGGCACAGAGCGGGGGAGGCAGCAGGGCAGGGGAATGGTACAGGGCACAGAGCGGGGAGGCAGCAGGGCAGGGGAATGGTACAGGGCACAGAGCGGGGGAGGCAGCAGGACAGGGTAGGGAGATGGTGCAGGGCACAGAGCGGGGGAGGCAGCAGGACAGGGTAGGGGGAATGGTGCAGGACAGAGCGGAGGAGGCAGCAGGACAGGGTAGGGGAATGGTGCTGGGCACAGAGCGGGGGAGGCAGCAGGACAGGGTAGGGGAATGGTGCAGGGCACAGAGCGGGGGAGGCAGCAGGACAGGGTAGGGGAATGGTGCTGGGCACAGAGCGGGGGAGGCAGCAGGACAGGGTAGGGGAATGGTGCTGGGCACAGAGCGGGGGAAGCAGCAGGACAGGGTAGGGGAATGGTGTAGGGCACAGAGCGGGGGAGGCAGCAGGACAGGGTAGGGGAATGGGGCAGGGCATAGAGCAGGGGAGGCAGCAGGACAGGGTAGAAGAATGGTGCAGGGCACAGAGCGGGGGTGGCAGCAGGACAGGGTAGGGGAATGGTGCAGGGCACAGAGCGGGGGAGGAAGCAGGACAGGGTAGGGAAATGGTGCTGGGCACAGAGCGGGGGAGGCAGCAGGACAGGGTAGGGGAATGGTGCAGGGCACAGAGCGGGGGAGGCAGCAGGACAGGGTAGGGGAATGGGGCAGGGCATAGAGCGGGGGAGGCAGCAGGACAGGGTAGAGGAATGGTGCAGGGCACAGAGCGGGGGAGGCAGCAGGACAGGGTAGGGGAATGGTGCAGGGCACAGAGCGGGGGAGGCAGCAGGACAGGGTAGGGGAATGGTGCAGGGCACAGAGCGGGGGAGGCAGCAGGACAGGGTAGGGGAATGGTGCAGGGCACAGAGCGGGGGAGGCAGCAGGACAGGGTAGGGGAATGGTGCAGGGCACAGAGCGGGGGAGGCAGCAGGACAGGGTAGGGGAATGGTGCAGGGCACAGAGTGGGGGAGGCAGCAGGACAGGGTAGGGGAATGGTGCACGGCACAGAGCGGGGGAAGCAACAGGACAGGGTAGGGGAATGGTGCAGGGCAAAGAGTGGGGGAGGCAGCAGGACAGGGCAGGGGAATGGCTCAGGGCACAGACTGGCAACAGCAGACAGGAAGACAGCAGAAGGGCAGAGCGGAATAGAGACGTCAGCAGATAAAGCACAACAGTACAGAAAATGCAAGCACAGAGACTGCAGGAAGACATTGTGCAATTAGAGTTTTGTGGTTATAACACTGTGTGTAAAGAAGGTGTCGTTTGTGTGACGTGTGTGTTGTAATATGTAGTATACAGCATATTGAAAATCAGTCAGTAATGTAACATTACTCAAGGAAGATAATGGGTCTAATAAGGGCTGATTGCTCCTGATGTATGAGATACACCAGAGAATATGGGGAGGAGACTAGTCAGATCTCTGGGCTGGTAACACACAGTGACATGATGTGAGAGGGGAGAGCAGGAGTATAATAGGGGCTGATGGCTCCTGATGTATGAGATACACCAGAGAGTGTGGGGAGGAGACTGGTCAGATCTCTGGGCTGGTAACACACAGTGACATGATGTGAGGAGGAGAGCAGGAGTATAATAGGGACTGATGGCTCCTGATGTATGAGCTACACCAGAGAGTGTGGGGAGGAGACTGGTCAGATCTCTGGGCTGGTAACACACAGTGACATGATGTGAGGGGGAGAGAAGGAGTATAATAGGGGCTGATGGCTCCTGATGTATGAGATACACCAGAGAGTGTGGGAGGAGACTGGTCAGATCTCTGGGCTGGTAACACACAGTGACATGATGTGAGGGGGAGAGCAGGAGTATAAAAGGGGCTGATGGCTCCTGATGTATGAGATAGACCAGAGAGTGTGGGGAGGAGACTGGTCAGATCTCTGGGCTGGTAACACACAGTGACATGATGTGAGGGGGAGAGCTGGAGTATAATAGGGGCTGATGGCTCCTGATGTATGAGATACACCAGAGAGTGTGGGGAGGAGACTGGTCAGATCTCTGGGCTGGTAACACACAGTGACATGATGTGAGGGGGAGAGCAGGAGTATAAAAGGGGCTGATGGCTCCTGATGTATGAGATAGACCAGAGAGTGTGGGGAGGAGACTGGTCAGATCTCTGGGCTAATAACACACAGTGACATGATGTGAGGGGGAGAGCTGGAGTATAATAGGGGCTGATGGCTCCTGATGTATGAGATACACCAGAGAGTGTGGGGAGGAGACTGGTCAGATCTCTGGGCTGGTAACACACAGTGACATGATGTGAGGGGGAGAGCAGGAGTATAATAGGGGCTGATGGCTCCTAATGTATGAGATACACCAGAGAGTGTGGGGAGGAGACTGGTCAGATCTCTGGGCTGGTAACACACAGTGACATGATGTGAGGGGGAGAGCAGGAGTATAGTAGGGGCTGATGGCTTCCGAGTCCCCCACTGGGCAGATACATTTACCTCATTAATTTGTAGTGACAGAGGAGGGTGTAGGATAAGAGATTGTTCTAGTGAGTGAGCAAGGAGAATACAGGACTAATTTCTGTATTAAGTGTTTATTACTCACCTGTATTGATATCTGTAGGGATTTGTTCCTCCTTACACTGCTGATCACACCTCACATATGTCTCTTCATCTCCATCTATATCTTCTGCCTTCATATCAGTCACATACGTCTCTTCATCTCCATCTATATCTTCTGCCTTCATATCAGTCACATACGTCTCTTCTTCTCCCTCTTTCTCTTCTACCTTCATATCAGTCACATATGTCTCTTCTTCTTCTATATCTTCTACCTTCATATCAGTCACATTCGTCTCTTCTCCCCCTATATCTTCTACCTTCATATTAGTCACATACGTCTCTTCTTCTCCCTCTATATCTTCTGCCTTCATATCAGTCACATACGTCTCTTCTTCTCCCTCTATATCTTCTGCCTTTATATCAGTCACATATGTCTCTTCTTCTCCCTCTATATCTTCTGCCTTTCTAGTAGTCACATACGTCTCTCCTTCTCCCTCTATATCTTCTACCTTTATAGTCACATACGTCTCTTCTTTTCCCACTTTATTTTCTACCTTAATATTAGTCAGAACTTCATCCTAAAAAGCACAATAACCAAAATGTAACATGTCCACTATGAAAGAGAACCCACCAAGGATGCCTCACACTGGACACTCCCTACATACCAGGGATGATACTTACAGTCTGCCCTCTCTTATTGTTTAATTCTTTTTCCCCACTATGTATCTTAAACTATATTATTTAACAAAATGTTCTACTGTGTTCTTTTCGCATTTCTTTACCACAACCTCATTGTTGTACAGCTAATCCGCACTTATCTACATTTGTCCTTATCTTACACATCATATCCTTTATAACCCTTAATGACATATATCCCTGACTAAACATTACGGTGCAGTCAGTAAACAGGACTCACGGCATGGACTTCTGTGTGAAGAGTCATTCACTGTCCTTGGCTAAGAGGTGCTGTTCTGCTAGGGGTTCACTGTGGAACTCACTGTATTGGATTATTTGGGACGTTGAGCCAGGTTATTTCACCTGATACCCTGTATTGTTTGAAGACCTACATCAATCTGTGGACAGCTTGAGGACGCGTGTGGACACCTTTGAATGTGTGCCGTGGTTTGTTCAGTTCTGTCTTCATAATAAACCTCAAGGTGATCTGCGGAACCTGTATCCACATTTGCCTACAGCAACAGTAGGATTATTCAGACACCAACCCACGAGCACAGAAAGCGTGAGGTCACAGCAGAGAACATAGGATCAGCCATACGTAAAGAAAGAGAAATCACAGTGAGGTGGTTCCAGCAAGTGATTGTGTGTCAGTTCCATGAAAGGTAAAATGTTACCAAGGAAAGAAAATCAATGCCTCAAGACTTCCAGGCAGTAGAGCTCGTAAATAGAGGTTCATCAACGTATCTGCAGGCTGGGAAGCCGGATATATAATTTATTTTTGCAAAGATGCAGACCATTTGGGAGTACTTGAATGAAGTTTGGCAGATTATCATCAGGTGGAGAGTTGCCAGCATGCAGGACAAATTGTGTTACCTGTTGTAAGCGTTCCTGCACTGCAAATGGGAGGCAGCTGCATGGAATCTGCTAGGGAGCCAGAGTTTGTAGAATTCACAAAGTAAGCAAACGCTCGAGTGGCCAAAATGACACAACAAAGCCAACATTTCAAGACAGGAGGGCAAGTCCAGTGTCAACAGTCTTCTCAGATAGAGCCAGAAGAGAGGTTCGACATGGGGCTGCTGCAACCCAGGCAGATGACCAAGTGGTCCAACCAGTGGGGCCTGTAGACCACTGAAAGAAATGAGCATGAAAATGAGCATGGTGGAGTTGATAGGAGAATGTCAGCTGCGAGGCATCCCTTTCCAATTTTGCACTCGCAAGGATATCCTCCAGTGTATCCGCCAGGACCAGGGGGACCCAACAAAAGTGTTCACTGATTACTGGATATGGATTCTTCGTCTGGGTCCACGGATGAGTGTGTGGGAACAGTTGGCGTCTGGAGGAGTGCTTTTTGGTGGCAGAGGAAGAAGCATTGGATTGGGGCCTCCTGGATATCCCACCTTGTCACCAGGTGGAGGCTGAAAGGCACCATCTGCAAGAGTTTCTCCCACACCCGAGGTAAACAGCTGGTCAGTGTACTATACAGGGGTAAAAGCTAGTGGTGTAATAAAAGTGGTACCCACCACTCAGGCACCAAAGGAGGAGCTGAGCTACACCTTACTTTTTTCCGAGGTGGAAGATGGAGACCTATTAATGAGCTGCCAGGGGATCTATGAGGACTGTGTCCAAAAGGAGATCACCATGGACAGGGTAGTATTGTTCCACTCACCCACAAGCATATAAGCACTGTTTGTCACCTTGCTCCAGGCTGCCCAGCATATTTCAGCTGGGGGAGGCCTATTGCGGCGGATTGGCAATGTCCACCCCAGTTATTTTGCCGAGGAAGGATGAAGAGGTAGTGCCCTGTGTATACCCTGCTTCCCTAACTCCACAAGAAGGTTATGAAGGATTGTTTCAATTTAGCAATTTGGAGAACAAGAAGCTGCTAAATGCCAGTACAAACCCTGTGACCAAAAAGGGACACGAATATCTGAGACTGTTAACATAATATCAGAGCAGGGGAATATGTTGCTCCACTTAAATCCTCCTGAAAGTTTTGTGGACTGTAACTATGTGCCAGAGTACTTGCCTGCCCTAAGTAAGATCCAACAAGTGCTGATCACTTGGATGTCAGGAGACACCATTTACCAACCCTTGTCCCCTCCCAAAGAGAAGGCACTGCGCAACTCAGCACCCTGTAGTCTGCAGAGCATAAGGTAGTTTTGGAGACAATCATGGAAGCTTCAGTGGTTACAACCCTGAGCTAAACCTCACCAGTTACCCAACCAAGTAGGATGGCAGTGGAGGTTATCCAGGAAAAGGACAGAGCAGAAGAAGCACCAGGTGAGACACTGGCTTTTGGGGGGAGGGCTGGAACAGGACCAGCCTGTCCTGTCAACTCGCTTGCATCCACCAGCTGCAATATTCCCGATGGATGGTCCATACCTGGCACCAGGCGATGAGGAGCCAGCACGTTGCACTAACATTTGTCAGCCCCCAACTTGTGTGGGGGAGTAGATAATGGTCACAACTGTTGAAATGACGGGTACAGGACCCAAACATTTGCCTGCCCCTGGGCAGCTGTTACTTGAATGAGGAGTGGTGGTGGAAGGTATTCCCTGCCCCAGTGCGCAGAGGTGAAGGAGGTGAGCATGGGCAGAGAGAAGACCATGTGTACCCCAACTCTTGTACCAGATTATTTCAGATGTTTGAGGAAGGACAACTAGGGCCCAGATTTCTTGGATGGCAGTCTATTGGTACCATTCAATGTTTTAACATTGAACAGTGGATACATGGCTTATGAGGGGGGCTTATGAGGAGGGAAGGCTACTTCAGGACCTTTAGTTCTGGTTACTCCTCTGCAGTAAGCCGTGACTTTTTGGATCAAAAGAAAGAATAATAGATCAATTCTTAGCGCACCAGAGGCAAGGGAAGCGAGGCACTGCCTTCTGGATGTGTTGGGAAGTATCGGTCCTATGGGTCCTCCGCCTATTTAGGGCACCTTTGAAATAGGAACCATGGATATGTGGATCCCACAAACTTGGGACCCTGGTAGAGAACTGCTTATTACCTTCAGCCTGGGTTGGACATTAAGGACTGTGCCTATCACTTGCCGGGACATTGGATATAAAAAGTGTGTAGGGGGGGAATATGACGAAACCTGTTGAATATGCACTTTTTTCCCATGTTCCTCTAGAGAACATGCCCTAGCATACATTATGACTACAGTCAGTATGTGTGTCATATCATTTCCCATAGCATGTCTCTGCTCACCCACATACTGTGTGTGCATGTTGCAACTCTCGGGTAGATAATGGATGCAACCCGTATTTAGGGAATTGGCTCGACCTATTCCTGAGGTGAGGAGTTTAATGTGCCGGCAGTATTCACCAGGGACCCTCTCGAGAAGGTATGGACTTGGCTGCGTCTGACACACAGGTCGCGGCCCTCAGGATAGGTTCCCCTATACAGGTGCTGGAGAACTCTGGATAGAGCGTAGAGAATTTACAATGTAGTCGACAGGCCGGGTCAGAACCAACAGACAAGATGGTACCAGGGAGCAGACGAAAAGCGGGTTCAGGGAATAGCCAAGGTCGGAACCAAATATCAAACGCAGTACCAAGGGTCAGGCGGAATTGGAGTCAAAAACAAGCCAAAGGTCAGGAACGAATTACAGGATATGCACTTGAACGCTGGAGTAAGGTAATGGAGCCTATACTCTGGCACAGGAGTGCTCCCAGGGACTTCCTTTTATAGGCAGGGCATGGATAAGGCGCATCCTGTGATGTCACCACTAGATGTGCATGGCCCTTTAAATTTTCCTACAGGTCGGCACGCGCGCTCCTAGGAGCCACGGCAGCCTGTAGCCTGACAGCCGCCCAGCAGGGGGAGCCACAACCATCAGCAGCGGATGCCGGGGAGACACTGCCCGCCGCCCGGAACTCCAGCGCCACTGGACTCGGCAAGTAGTTAGCCGGTGTCAAGCGCAACAGGGAGAAGCCACACATGGTAGCAGTTGGTGCAGGGGGACACTGCCCGCTGCTTAGAATTCCAGTGCTGCTGGACCTGGTAAATATCAGCAGGTATCCAACATTACACCCCCCCCCCTTGGGGTGGGCACCGAACACCTCACAAATGGTTTGTTAGGAAATCTTCGGTGGAACGTCTGACGAAGCTGGGGCTCATGATATCTGAGGCCTTGACCCAGCAGCGCTCCTCATGTCCATACCCTTCCAATCCACCAAGAACTGAACAGCTCTTCTAGAAACCCTGGTCCAAGATCTGTTTCGCTTCATACTCCTCCTGCTGGTCCATTGCAATCGCTGGAGGAGGACTGCCAGGTGCCGAGAAACGATTAAGGACCAGGGGTTTTAGGAGGGACACATGAAATACATTGGGTATCCTAAGTGTATTAGGGAGTTTCAGACGGAATGCCATTGGATTAACAACCTGAAGAATCTGGAAGGGACCAATGTATCTGGGAGCAAACTTCATCGTAGGAACTCTCAATCTCAGATGTTTGGTTGACAGCCAGACTTTATCACCAGACCTCAACACAGGAACCTTCCTCCTTTTCCTATCTGCAAACATTTTATACCTTCAAGAGGCCATTCACAGATTCTTCTTTACTTCCTTCCAGATTTTAAAGAACCGGTTTCCTGTACCATGCACAGCTGGACACGACACTGACCTGGTAGCGCTGGTAGCATAGGATGCAAACCATATATAGTAAAAAATGGAGAGTGCCCCGATGCTTCATGATACAGATTATTGTGGGCAAATGCAGCCCATGGTAACAGAGAGATCCAGTCATCCTGATTGGCTGAAACATACTTCCGAATGAACTTCTCCAAATCCTGGTTTATTTGCTCTGTCTAGCCATTACTCTGGGGTTGGTAGGCCAAACAGAAGCTCAAATTAATGTCAAAGCACCTGCATAATGCTCTCCAGAATCTAGAAGTAAACTGTACCCCTCGGTCGGAAACAAAGGCCCTGATTCAGACCCGCTCACTGGTCTGAAGGGCGTTTTTTTTGTCCGGCCTCCTGGCCGCTCGCTAAGCTGTAGGTGACCACCCACAGCTTTAGTGAGTGACTAGGTGATGGTCGCGATCATTGGGTTTGCGGCGAGACCCTAATAGAGCCGGAAGCTCACTACTGACATCACTCGTGATGTCAGTAGGGCCGCCCACAAACGGTAGGCGTCGAGCTGTCGATCAACATCGACAGCTGCCCCGTTTGTAGCGAGCCCCGGAGCGAGTGAATTTCTCACTCGCTCCGGGGCTCGCGCGTGCACACTGCCCGGCCGTCGACCCGCTTGCGAGCGGGTCTGAATCAGACCCCGAAATGATGTATCCCAGAAATGTCAATTCTTTCTGTTCGAAGGAGCATTTTTCAAGCTTGCAGAAAAACTGGTTGGTCCTAAGTCGTGACAACACTTCACATACATGCTGGTGATGACTCACTATATTTTCGGAGAAAATCAGGATGTCGTCCAGATATACCACTACGTACTTGTATAACAGGTCCCGTAAGATGTGATTCATATATTTTTTAAAAACAGCTGGGGCGTTACTTAAACCACATGGCATAACTAAGTATTCGTAGTGGCCATCACGAGTATTAAAGGCCGTCTTCCATTCGTCCCCCGACCGGATCCTGATTAGATTATAAGCCCCACGAAGTTCCAGCTTGGTGAAAATCTTTGCTCCTTTTATCTGATCGAAGAGCTCAGAGATCAGAGGAAACCGGTCTTTGATAGTAAATGCATTGAAACTCCGGCAGTCAATGCATGGTCGCAAACCTCCATCCTTCTTTTTAATGAAAAATAGGCCAGCCCCAATGGGGGATTTGGATTCCCTGATAAAACCACGTTCCAGATTCTCCTTAATATAATCTGTCACTGCCTGGGACTCGGTAAACGAGAGAGGAAAAATTCTTCCACGAGGGGGCGCTTTCCCAGGTAACAAATCTATGGCACAATCTCATTCTCTGTGGGTAGGAAGTATCTCAGTGGCCTTTTTACTGAACACATCACTGAAGGATTGGTATGGAGCTGGAAGCTGATCTTACGGAGAGAGACAACTGAACTCCATATAACCTGATTCTAAAAAGGCCTTAATGACTTCAGAGCAATTTCCATGGACCAGAGTTACATCAATGGTAAATTGAGGAACAGCACAGTCTTTTGGGGTGAGTTGAAACGTACCTAATCTGACCACCCCTCGATCAATTAGGCCTTCTCGTTTCCCAGATGTTTTGAGCAGCCAGAAAGAAGCTGACCCGGTTCACCACAGTACAGACAGAGTTTATTTTTGACCCTCCTCTCTCTGTCTACGGCAGGAAGGTGAGACTTTCCAACCTGCATGGGCTCTTCAGGAGATTCCACCAGTGCCGTGAAACGTGGAGCGAGCTTGAAGGTGAAGCGACGGGACTGTTCTTTCTCTATTGCTCTCTCCCTGTGGTGAAGATCTACCTGGATACACAAGGAGATTAAGTCATCCAAAGTGGTTAGCAATTCCCTGGATGCAAGTACATCTTTAATCTGATCTGACAGCCCCTGCATAAATGCGGTAACCAAGGTTTTATTATTCCACCGTAATTCCGAAGCAAGGGTTTGAAACTACACAGCATATTGTCCTGTAGATTGGTTGCCTTGTTTCAGCTGCAAGATAGCTGACCCCGAAGAGGATACTCGTCCGGGCTCATCGAAGACCCTCCGAAAAACCTTCAGAAATTCAGCACTATTATTGACCAGGGGATCATTCCTTTCCCACAACGGTGAAACCCAAGCCAACGCCTGACCGAACACTAGCGAAATCACGTAAGCCACCTTCGTCCTCTCTGAAGGGAAATTTGCTGCTTGGACCTCAAATTGAATTGAGCAATGGTTCAGGAATCCTCGACAGCCTTTAGGGTCCCCATCATACTTCGTAGGATTCGGAATGCATTGTGGGGCGGCATGTACAGTCACCGTAGGAGGAGTGACTGATTGCACCGGAGGTGGCTGAGCAGCACCAACTCGTTGCATTAGGGTCTGCAGACACTGCACAATCTGAAAAAATTTTGTCTACTATGATACTAATTCTCCATCCTATTTGTGTCTTGGCTCTTACTTTCCAAATTCTCGACCCTAGCAAGGAGGTTCTCGAGCAGATCTCGTGGTGACAGACTTCCAGCAGCATCCATGAGTATTCTGTCGCAACTCTCGGGTAGATAATGGATGCAACCTGTATTTAGGGAATTGGCTTGACCTATTCCTGAGACGCGGAGTCTAATGTGCCGGCGGTATTCACCAGGGACCCTCGCAAGAATGTATGGACTTGGCTGCGTCCGACACACAGGTCGCGGCCCTCAGGATAGATTCCCCTATACAGGTGCTGGAGAACTCTGGATAGAGCGTAGAGGATTTTCAACGTAGTAGACAGGCCGGGTCAGAACTAACAGACAAGACGGTACCAGGAAGCAGACGAAAAGCGGGTCTCAGGGAATAGCCGAGGTCGGAACCAAAGATCAAACGCAGTACAAAGGGTCAGGCGGAAGCGGAGTCAAAAACAAGCCAAAGGTCAGGAATGGGATAACAGGATATGCACTGGAACGCTGAGGTAAGGTAATGGAGCCTATACAGGAGTGCTCCCAGGGACCTCCTTTTATAGGCAGGGCTTGAATGAGGCGCATCCTGTGATGTCACCACTAGATGTGTATGGCCCTTTAAATTTCCCTACAGGTCGGTACGCGCGCTCCTAGGAGCCACGGCCGCCTGCAGCCTGACAGCCGCCCAGCAGGTGGAGCCACATCCATCAGCAGCGGATGCCGGCAGACACCGCCCGCTGCCTGCCGCCCGGAACTCCAGCGCTGTGGACTCTGCAAGTAAATAGTCGGTGTCCGGAAGCCACACACGATAGCAGCGGGCACCGGGAACACACCGACCGCTGCTTAGAATTCCAGTGCTGCCGGACCTGGTAAGTGATAGCCGGTGTCCGGCGCACTGTGACAGTGCATGTCAGCCTTAATATTGGTATTATATAAGATTGTGTTACGTTATCTGTTGCACTGTAGGTGAGGTATTCATGTTAGCCCTAGAGCTTCCTATTGTTTACTTACGCCAAAGCAGTAATGCGGGCCAGAAATCTACGGCCCTGCTTCCCCGATCAAATCCATCAATTGGCAGCCATCGATGATTGGCGAACTGACGGCGGATTGGGAAAAAAACTGCATGTTATAAATCCTAAGACCCCCATCATTCTTTTGGTCAGGATCGGTAAATCGAGGATTTCCAACATGTTGAATTCCCCGACCTCGCTGTAGGCAGATGTATGGGCCCCATAAGTCTGTGTGTATTCCAGATGTGTAGAAGCCATACAAGAATAATTAGATTATCAGGTCATGTAGACCAGACTATTGTTTGACAGAGGCTTGTTTACCTAAACTACAAGAGATCTAGCTAGGTGTAGTGTGTGTGTCCCTTCTGAATAGCCAACATTACATTATGCTGTAACCATTTATATAGATTGTAATTATTCTGCCCTGCTATTTACCCACACGTTACAGTCTAACAGGGAGAGACAGTAATGATGGGTACACACTGGCCAATATATTGGCTGATCAATTGATCGGCCAATATATCTGGTGCCCGTCGGCCAGTGTGTACCCGCGATATGTCGGTGAACGACGTCGTTCATAGACATATCACATTGGCTGTGCTGTACATCCGATGGACAGATATATCTGCAGACACATCGGCAAGTGTGTACGGGCCGGCCAGGAGCCATGATGTAGAGTATTAGGACTAGTCGGAGGAACTATGGGACTAGCAGAGATCGCCGGCTTTCGCTCCCCCCCACTGCGGCGGCTGAGATGTTAATACGTCTCGTGCTATAGCTCCATGCTTTGCCCCGATAAATGGTGAAGCAGGAGCTACTATACCTTCACAATATGTGGGATAATAGTACATCGCTCTCTATTTAACCTAATTCCTAATTACATTTACCTGGTTTTAGTTTGTTTTATGCCATCAGTCTAATTTAGGCATATTTCACAGAAATCAGACATTCAAGCGCTGGATAGGACGCTCCTTAATACTGAGTTATGTAAGACACTGACTTAACCCTTTGCTGCTACTTATGGAGCCACAAAGAGAAAATCGCAAAGTGTTAAATCGCAGAGCATTAATAGCAAAGCCTCGTTTCTGCTCAATAGGATTTCCTGCTCCTCTGGATGACCCAGGGTCCCCCCCTCTTCCCCCCAAAGTACAGGACTCTCCCGCACGGGACAGTAGGCAGGTATGCGTTATTATTGTTCACTCTAGGTCCGGAGCCGAAAATGGGGCATGACCTCGAGAATAGAGGGTGTGCCCCCTTTTCATCACTCTTGGGGGTGTGCCCGGCACTTACAGATATGCCGGGCTGCCGACAAGCTCTCCCATTTTTGGCATCTATTCACCGGCAGTAATCACTGTACAGCAATTTTCCACACCCGCGGGACACTGCGGACTGCGGGTGGGAACGGCACCTGGCAGGCTGTTTTAAAAGGGGCGTCACCAAGGGGGGAAGGGCACATTCTGCCCTTTTGAAATCAGGCAGGGCGCCACTAAAACAGCCTAGCGGGAACGCTAAGTAATCCTCTTGTACTAGTAGCGAGCATAGTGCATTCCATTTATTACACAGTATGGTTTCTATTCTGTATTTCCCATACTACTTACCCTTTCCATTGTTACTCCTGTCTACTAGGACACTAATTCTCCATCCTATTTGTGTCTTGGCTCTTACTTTCCAAATCACCAACTTACTATCCTAACACTTGTCCTATCTGACCCTTTACTTCCCATTCAAGTCCTTTTCTCACACTGTATGTACACCTACTGGGCCTACGTTATAGTAGATTAGCTGTTCCGCAGCTCTCGTCACTCCTCCTACACATTATCATCCCTCCAGCTCCCCCACAGCCATACAGATCCATCTCTGCATTACCACAGATGTCCGTCTACAGGCACCAAATACAGAGCTCCGCGGCAACACGAAGCTAAGTAGCACTTTTACCTAGGTTTTACCAGGACACTAATGCACGCACCCCATCCACTATATCATCTAAGTGCATTACTCCATCTGTAACTAACATATCAACAATGTCTGCTATCACTGAGACTGCACAGTATAATATCATCTGCTCTACACATCATACAGTGACTGTCACTTTGGTATATTGGTGAGACCCTAAATCCCATCTACTGTACCTGATGCTCCTGTGGGGTCCTGTGATTCTCCTCTGTACAGTCCTGTGAATATAGAGGACGGGGACATCTCTCTGGGGTATTTCTGTTACTGGGTCCATCTGTAGGAGACACACAGTGACTGAGTACATTGTATATATGGGATTCTCCTCTGTACAGTGCTGGGAATACAGAGGACGGGGACATCTCTCTGGGGTATTTCTGTTACTGGTTCCATCTGTAGGAGACACACAGTGACTGAGTACATTGTATATATGTGATTATCAGGTAATCTGTGTACATAAGTGGCCTTCAGAACTGTTCTTTCCTATATACAGTAATAAATGAAAATCTATTCTTATCCAGTTAGTACATAGATAATGATAAAAAGAAACAGTGCAGTGTGGGGAGGAGACTGGTCAGATGTCTGGGCTGGTAACATACAGTGACATGATGTGAGGGGGAGAGCAGGAGTATAATAGGGGCTGATGGCACTTGATGTATGAGATACACCAGAGAGTGTGAGGAGGAGACTGGTCAGATCTCTGGGCTGGTAACACACAGTGACATGATGTGAGGGGGAGAGCAGGAGTATAATAGGGGCTGATGGCTCCTGATGTATGAGATACACCAGAGAGTGTGGGGAGGAGACTGGTCGGATCTCTGGGCTGGTAACACACAGTGACATGATGTGAGGGGGAGAGCAGGAGTATAATAGGGGTGGTTGGCTCCTGATGTATGAGATACACCAGAGAGTGTGGGGAGGAGACTGGTCAGATCTCTGGGCTGGTAACACACAGTGACATGATGTGAGGAGGAGAGCAGGAGTATAATACGGGCTGATGGCTCCTGATGTATGAGATACACCAGAGAGTGTGGGGAGGAGACTGGTCAGATCTCTGGGCTGGTAACACACAGTGACATGATGTGAGGGGGAGAGCAAGAGTATAATAGGGGCTGATGGCACCTGATGTATGAGATACACCAGAGAGTGTGGGGAGGAGACTGGTCGGATCTCTGGGCTGGTAACACACAGTGACATGATGTGAGGGGGAGAGCAGGAGTATAATAGGGGTGGTTGGCTCCTGATGTATGAGATACACCAGAGAGTGTGGGGAGGAGACTGGTCAGATCTCTGGGCTGGTAACACACAGTGACATGATGTGAGGGGGAGAGCAGGAGTATAATAGGGGCTGATGGCACCTGATGTATGAGATACACCAGAGAATGTGAGGAGGAGACTGGTCAGATCTCTGGGCTGGTAACACACAGTGACATGATGTGAGGGGGAGAGCAGGAGTATAATAGGGGCTGATGGCTCCTGATGTATGAGATACACCAGAGAGTGTGGGGAGGAGACTGGTCAGATCTCTGGGCTGGTAACACACAGTGACATGATGTGAGGGGGAGAGCAGGAGTATAATAGGGGCTGATGGCACCTGATGTATGAGATACACCAGAGAGTGTGGGGAGGAGACTGGTCGGATCTCTGGGCTGGTACCACACAGTGACATGATGTGAGGGGGAGAGCAGGAGTATAATAGGGGCGGTTGGCTCCTGATGTATGAGATACACCAGAGAGTGTGGGGAGGAGACTGGTCAGATCTCTGGGCTGGTAACACACAGTGACATGATGTGAGGGGGAGAGCAGGAGTATAATAGGGGCTGATGGCACCTGATGAATGAGATACACCAGAGAGTGTGAGGAGGAGACTGGTCAGATCTCTGGGCTGGTAACACACAGTGACATGATGTGAGGGGGAGAGCAGGAGTATAATAGGGGCTGATGGCTCCTGATGTATGAGATACACCAGAGAGTGTGGGGAGGAGACTGGTCAGATCTCTGGGCTGGTAACACACAGTGACATGATGTGAGGGGGAGAGCAGGAGTATAATAGGGGCTGATGGCACCTGATGTATGAGATACACCAGAGAGTGTGAGGAGGAGACTGGTCAGATCTCTGGGCTGGTAACACACAGTGACATGATGTGAGGGGGAGAGCAGGAGTATAATAGGGACTGATGGCTCCTGATGTATGAGATACACCAGAGAGTGTGGGGAGGAGACTGGTCAGATCTCTGGGCTGGTAACACACAGTGACATGATGTGAGGGGGAGAGCAGGAGTATAATAGGGGCTGATGGCTCCTGATGTATGAGATACACCAGAGATTGTGGGGAGGAGACTGGTCGGATCTCTGGGCTGGTAACACACAGTGACATGATGTGAGGGGGAGAGCAGGAGTATAATAGGGGCGGTTGGCTCCTGATGTATGAGATACACCAGAGAGTGTGGGGAGGAGACTGGTCAGATCTCTGGGCTGGTAACACACAGTGACATGATGTGAGGGGGAGAGCAGGAGTATAATAGGGACTGATGGCTCCTGATGTATGAGATACACCAGAGATTGTGGGGAGGACACTGGACAGATCTCTGGGCTGGTAACACACAGTGACATGATGTGAGGGGGAGAACAGGAGTATAATAGGGGCTGATGGCTCCTGATGTATGAGATACACCAGAGAATGTGGGTAGGAGACTGGTCAGATCTATGGGCTGGTAACACACAGTGACATGATGTGAGGGGGAGAGCAGGAGTATAATAGGGGATGATGGCTCTTGATGTATGAGATACACCAGAGAGTGTGGGGAGGAGACTGGGCAGATCTCTGGGCTGGTAACACACAGTGACATGATGTAAGGGGGAGAGCAGGAGTATAATAGGGACTGATGGCTCCTGATGTATGAGATACACCAGAGAGTGTGGGGAGGAGACTGGTCAGATCTCTGGGCTGGTAACACATAGTGATATGATGTGAGGGGGAGAGCAGGAGTATAATAGGGGCTGATGGCTCCTGATGTATGAGATACACCAGAGAGTGTGGGGAGGAGACTGGTCAGATCTCTGGGCTGGTATTACACAGCAACATGATGTGAGGAGGAGAGCAGGAGTGTAATAGGGGCTGATGGCTCCTGATGTATGCGATACACCAGAGAGTGTGGGGAGGAGACTGGTCAGATCTCTGGGCTGGTAACACACAGCGACATGATGTGAGGGGGAGAGCAGGAGTATAATAGGGGCTGATGGTTCCTGATGTATGAGATACAGCAGAGGGTGTGGGGAGGAGACTGGTCAGGTCTCTGGGCTGGTAACACACAGTGACATGATGTGAGGGGGAGAGCAGGAGTATAATAGGGGCTGATGGTTCCTGATGTATGAGATACACAAGAGAGTGTGGGGAGGAGACTGGTCAGATCTCTGGGCTGGTAACACACAGTGACATGATGTGAGGGGGAGAGCAGGAGTATAATAGGGGCTTATGGTTCCTGATGTATGAGATACACGAGAGAGTGTGAGGAGGAGACTGGTCATATCTCTGGGCTGGTAACACACAGTGACATGATGTGAGGAGGAGAGCAGGAGTATAATAGGGGCTGATGGCTCATGATGTATGAGATACACCAGAGAGTGTGGGGAGGAGACTGGTCAGATCTCTGGGCTGGTAACACACAGTGACATGATGTGAGGGGGAGAGCAGGAGTATAATAGGAGCTGATGGCTCCTGATGTATGAGATACACCAGAGATTGTGGGGATGAGACTGGTCAGATCTCTGGGCTGGTAACACACAGTGACATGATGTGAGGGGGAGAGCAGGAGTATAATGGGGGCGGTTGGCTCCTGATGTATGAGATACACCAGAGAGTGTGGGGAGGAGACTGGTCAGATCTCTGGGCTGGTAACACACAGTGACATGATGTGAGGGGGAGAGCAGGAGTATAATAGGGGCTGATGGCTCCTGATATATGAGATACACCAGAGATTGTGGGGATGAGACTGGTCAGATCTCTGGGCTGGTAACACACAGTGACATGATGTGAGGGGGAGAGCAGGAGAATAATAGGGACTGATGGCTCCTGATGTATGAGATACACCAGAGACTGTGGGGAGGACACTGGACAGATCTCTGGGCTGGTAACACACAGTGACATGATGTGAGGGGGAGAGCAGGAGTATAATAGGGGCTGTTGGCTCCTGATGTATGAGATACACCAGAGAGTGTGGGGAGGATATTGGTCAGATCTCTGGGCTGGTAACACACAGTGACATGATGTGAGGGGGAGAGCAGGAGTATAATAGGGGCTGATGGCTACTGATGTATGAGATACACCGAAGAGTGTGGGGAGGAGACTGGTCAGATCTCTGGGCTGGTAACACACAGGGACATGATGTGAGGGGGTGAGCAGGAGTATAATAGGGGCTGATGGCTCCTGATGTATGAGATACACCAGTGTGGGGAGGAGACTGGTCAGATCTCTGGGCTGGTAACACACAGTGACATGATATGAGGGGGCAGCAGGAGTATAGTAGGGAGTGATGGCTCCTGATGTATGAGATAAACCGAAGAGTGTGGGGGCGAGACTGGTCAGATCTCTGGGCTGGTAACACACAGTGACATGATATGAGGGGGGAGCAGGAGTATAATAGGGGCTGATGGCTCCTGATGTATGAGATACATTAGAGAGTGTGAGGGAAGGAGACTGGTCAGATCTCTGGGCTGGTAACACACAGTGACATGATGTGAGGGGGAGAGCAGGAGTATAATAGGGGCTGATGGCTCCTGATGTATGAGATACACCAGAGAGTGTGGGGGCGAGACTGGTCAGATCTCTGGGCTGGTAACACACAGTGACATGATGTGAGGGGGAGAGCAGGAGTATAATAGGGGCTGATGGCTCCTGATGTATGAGATACACCAGAGAGTGTGGGGGCGAGACTGGTCAGATCTCTGGGCTGGTAACACACAGTGACATGATGTGAGGGGGAGAGCAGGAGTATAATAGGGGCTGATGGCTCCTGATGTATGAGATACACCAGAGAGTGTGGGGAGGAGACTGGACAGATCTCTGGGCTGGTAACACACAGTGACATGATGTGAGGGGGAGAGTAGGAGTATAATAGGGACTGATGGCTCCTGATGTATGAGATACACCAGAGACTGTGGGGAGGACACTGGACAGATCTCTGGGCTGGTAACACACAGTGACATGATGTGAGGGGGAGAGCAGGAGTATAATAGGGGCTGTTGGCTCCTGATGTATGAGATACACCAGAGAGTGTGGGGAGGATATTGGTCAGATCTCTGGGCTGGTAACACACAGTGACATGATGTGAGGGGGAGAGCAGGAGTATAATAGGGGCTGATGGCTACTGATGTATGAGATACACCAGAGAGTGTGGGGAGGAGACTGGTCAGATCTCTGGGCTGGTAACACACAGTGACATGATATGAGGGGGGAGCAGGAGTATAATAGGGAGTGATGGCTCCTGATGTATGAGATAAACCGAAGAGTGTGGGGGCGAGACTGGTCAGATCTCTGGGCTGGTAACACACAGTGACATGATATGAGGGGGGAGCAGGAGTATAATAGGGGCTGATGGCTCCTGATGTATGAGATACATTAGAGAGTGTGAGGGAAGGAGACTGGTCAGATCTCTGGGCTGGTAACACACAGTGACATGATGTGAGGGGGAGAGCAGGAGTATAATAGGGGCTGATGGCTCCTGATGTATGAGATACACCAGAGAGTGTGGGGGCGAGACTGGTCAGATCTCTGGGCTGGTAACACACAGTGACATGATGTGAGGGGGAGAGCAGGAGTATAATAGGGGCTGATGGCTCCTGATGTATGAGATACACCAGAGAGTGTGGGGAGGAGACTGGTCAGATCTCTGGGCTGGTAACACACAGTGACATGATGTGAGGGGGAGAGCAGGAGTATAATAGGGGCTGATGGCTCCTGATGTATGAGATACACCAGAGAGTGTGGGGGCGAGACTGGTCAGATCTCTGGGCTGGTAACACACAGTGACATGATGTGAGGGGGAGAGCAGGAGTATAATAGGGGCTGATGGCTCCTGATGTATGAGATACACCAGAGAGTGTGGGGAGGAGACTGGTCAGAACACACAGTGGCATGATGTGAGGAGGAGAGCAGGAGTATAATAGGGGCTGATGGCTCCTGATGTATGAGATACATTAGAGAGTGTGAGGGAAGGAGACTGGTCAGATCTCTGGGCTGGTAACACACAGTGACATGATATGAGGGGGGAGCAGGAGTATAATAGGGGCTGATGGCTCCTGATGTATGAGATACATTAGAGAGTGTGAGGGAAGGAGACTGGTCAGATCTCTGGGCTGGTAACACACAGTGACATGATGTGAGGGGGAGAGCAGGAGTATAATAGAGGCTGATGGCTCCTGATGTATGAGATACACCAGAGAGTGTGGGGAGGAGACTGGTCAGATCTCTGGGCTGGTAACAAACAGTGACATGATGTGAGGGGGAGAGCAGGAGTATAATAGGGGCTGATGGCTCCTGATGTATGAGATACACCAGAGAGTGTGGGGGCGAGACTGGTCAGATCTCTGGGCTGGTAACACACAGTGACATGATGTGAGGGGGAGAGCAGGAGTATAATAGGGGCTGATGGCTCCTGATGTATGAGATACACCAGAGAGTGTGGGGAGGAGACTGGTCAGATCTCTGGGCTGGTAACACACAGTGGCATGATGTGAGGAGGAGAGCAGGAGTATAATAGGGGCTGATGGCTCCTGACTGGGCAGATACATTTCCCTCATTAGTCTGTACTGACAGTTGTAGTGACTGAGTAAGGAAAATATGTGACTCTATTCTGTAATAAGTGATTATTACTCACCTGTGTTGATATCTGTTGGGATTTTTTCTTCCTTACACTGATCATCACCCATCACATATGGCTCTTCTTACGTTTCTATATCTTCTACCATAAAATGAGTGAGGTCTCCACCCTTAACAACCTATAAAACACATAATAATGTCTGGTGTCATTAATGGAGATTACACAGCAGATCAGTGTACAAAACACACACAGAATCCCTACAGATTATATAGAAGAAAAGTCTCTTCTGTGTTTAGACCCCAGTTACCTGACCCAGCATGAGCCTAGGCCCAAACAGCTGAGAGACAACTTCATAGGATAGAGCAGGGGAGTAACAGGGCTCTCTGTATCAGCCTTGTAGGACCTGTGAGATGGGAGCTGCCATGTCACAGGATAGAGCAGGGGGAGTAACAGGGATCTCTGTATCAGCCTTGTAGGACCTGTGAGATGGGAGCTGCCATGTCACAGGATAGAGCAGGGGAGTAACAGGGATCTCTGTATCAGCCTTGTAGGACATGTGAGGTGGGAGCTGCCATGTCACAGGATAGAGCAGGGGGAGTAACAGGGATCTCTGTATCAGCCTTGTAGGACCTGTGAGGTGGGAGCTGCCATGTCACAGGATAGAGCAGGGGGAGTAACAGGGATCTCTGTATCAGCCTTGTAGGACCTGTGAGGTGGGAGCTGCCATGTCACAGGATAGAGCAGGAGGAGTAACAGGGTTCTCTGTATCAGCCTTGTAGGACCTGTGAGGTGGGAGCTGCCATGTCACAGGATAGAGCAGGGGGAGTAACAGGGTTCTCTGTATCAGCCTTGTAGGACCTGTGAGGTGGGAGCTGCCATGTCACAGGATAGAGCAGGGGGAGTAACAGGGATCTCTGTATCAGCCTTGTAGGACCTGTGAGGTGGGAGCTGCCATGTCACAGGATAGAGCAGGGGGAGTAACAGGGATCTCTGTATCAGCCTTGTAGGACCTGTGAGGTGGGAGCTGCCATGTCACAGGATAGAGCAGGAGGAGTAACAGGGTTCTCTGTATCAGCCTTGTAGGACCTGTGAGGTGGGAGCTGCCATGTCACAGGATAGAGCAGGGGGAGTAACAGGGTTCTCTGTATCAGCCTTGTAGGACCTGTGAGGTGGGAGCTGCCATGTCACAGGATAGAGCAGGGGGAGTAACAGGGATCTCTGTATCAGCCTTGTAGGTCCTGTGAGGTGGGAGCTGCCATGTCACAGGATAGAGCAGGGGAGTAACAGGGATCTCTGTATCAGCCTTGTAGGACCTGTGAGGTGGGAGCTGCCATGTCACAGGATAGACCAGGGGAGTAACAGGGATCTCTGTATCAGCCTTGTAGGACCTGTGAGGTGGGAGCTGTCATGTCACAGGATAGAGCAGGGGAGTAACAGGGATCTCTGTATCAGCCTTGTAGGACCTGTGAGGTGGGAGCTGTCATGTCACAGGATAGAGCAGGGGAGTAACAGGGATCTCTGTATCAGCCTTGTAGGACCTGTGAGGTGGGAGCTGTCATGTCACAGGATCTGCTCTGCAGGTGACGGATCTTTATAGGCAGAAAGTAAAATGTTTGTACAAAGTGTCTTATTCTGCAGCCACCTGAGCAATATACGGAGCTGACTGTGTGGATGAAGCATTTGTTACTAAAGAGGATTTACTTCTTTATGAATAGATAAGAACGGTGACCACTTTCAGAACAGGATTGGTCCGTTGCACTGGATGCTGCCTATAGCCATGAATTAGGACTAATCACACGTCTCTGGTTTGGCAGTTAGATGGGCGAGTCTGAGTTTGGCGGATGCCGGGAGAACGTTACCTGCCTGACTGCATTTTGCCAATTGTGAAGTTTGGTGGAGGATAATGGGATGGGGCTGTTTTGCAGGGTTTGGGCTAGGCCCCTTATCTCCAGTGAAGGGAAATATTAATACTTCAGCACACCAAGACATTTTGGACAATGCTATGCTTCCATCTCTGTGGCAACAGCTTGGGGAAGGCCCTTTTCTATTCCAACATGACTGTGCCCCAGTGCACAAAGCAAGGACTATATAGACATGGTTTGATGAGTTTGGTGTGGAAGAACTTGACTGGTCCACACAGAGCCCTGGCCTCACCCCCATCGAGCAGCTTTGTGATGACCTGGAATGGAGATTGCGAGCCAGGTCTTCTCATCCAACATCAGCGCCTGACCTCATAGATACTCTACAGAATGAATGGGCACAAATTTCCACAGAAACCCTCCAAAATCTTGTAGAAAGCTTTTCTAGGAGAGTGGAAGCTGTTATAGCTGCAAAAGGGGGACCAACTCCATATTACAGTATATGTATTTGAATACAATGTCATTACAGTCCCTGTTGGTGTAATGGTCAGGTTTCTGAATACCTTTGTCCATATAGTGTATATTGGGATACAATGAAATATGATGTGTTTTGTGATGGAAAATAATGTAATTATCTTAAAACTGGAGAGATGTATATCTCCCAATCAGAGGATCACTTCAGTTTTTAAGTTGATAAGTTTATAAAGGAGATTTTCATGAGCGATTGACCAATTACGACATCGTAATCGTTCAATCGCTCATAAATCGTGCACTATAATGACGGAAACAACCAGCGATGCGCGCTCCCGCTGGTCGTTTCCGACATCAATCATCGCCTGAACATGCCGGTCAATCTGCCAATAACGACAGATTGGCCATGTTCTGGGATGAGGGGGGGTGTCTGCACTGAACGACATATCATTCAGTGTTGGCACTACAGGGAATCAGGAACGACAGTAACGATGTCGTAATCGTACTGTCTTTCCTCAGTCGCCTAGTGGATACGCGGCTTTGTATCTTTGCATGATAATGGTATGGCATAATTGTGATCTACATACTGTATCCAGTTAGAGATGTACTTGTGGATTGTTCAGAGTAAAAGAAATATATGTGAGAGATCACAAAGGATGAAAAAAAGGTCGACATTTATGTTGTAAAGAATATTCTTGTGACTATTTAATACTATTTTATAAATTTGGGGGCATATTCAATTAGGTGCCAAAAATTCCTGTACTGTTCGCATGCCGGACTTTTCACCGATATCGCTGGTTTTCCATGCGAAAAAGTATCGCGCTCGTCCCCACTTATCCCCATATTCAATTAGAAATCTACGAAAACGGGACCCGGCGAAACTCTAACATGCGAAAAGTGCTGTCAGATTTGGGGAAATCAGCCTGACACCCCCCAAAAGATGCTGTGACATTGGGGATCACTATAGATACCCCCGAATAGGCCTGCTGAAGGTATTTGGGGTACTTAAATTATCTCAATAGCTGCTATTTAGCGTCTTTGCATAAGTGGTGAAGAATGGCATTTAGCAGATTTTTTTCGGGAGAAAATAAGTAGTCCCAGCAAATTTGGGGTACATGAAAATGGGGGTGAGCATATTTTAAAGTTGCTAAAGTGAAGTTTTAAAAAAACGTTAAAAATCCACCTGCCGCAACCACCTGCAAACTTAAAAACACCTGGGGCATACTTGGGGTCCCCCCGGGAGTCTATTTCGCTAGTTTTTAAGTTTGTCCCCCAACTTTGGGCTTTTTCGCCCCCAAAAATGAAAGTACTTTTTTGGGGTGATCTAAAGTATTTTTTTACGCAGTTTACCTTTGGGGGACTGTCCCAAGGGTACAGGGGGGTTGCCGCAACTTTGCACCCCAAAACCCCAATTCTGCACTTTTTTCCGGCTGCTATTCATAGGCAAAACTTTTTCGCCGGCTCCATTGCATTGAGTTTCCGCACCGGGCGAAAAGTCTCCGGAATTGAATACGGAGGAAACTTTTTTGCACGGCGAAATGTCGTCACGCTTTTCCCCGCTAATTGAATACAGCCCATTGTGTGTTTCTTTCCATTCCATTTTCTAAGTGGGATTAGACTATATTAAAGGAAAGTAATACGAGTTACATTTTAATAATAACACAAGTGTCCCCAATAAAAAGTTTCCTTTTTTCTCCATAAACTATCATTTAATTTTGTGACTCTAGCGGAGCACCACCGGATTACTGCTATAATTTGTGTTTAATATTCTCAAAGAGAGATTATAATTACATTTATATTACAGTATTTTTTATCATAGGACCGCCCCTATGTCTGTAACGGACACGCCTGTGCACCCACCACCCCTTCCAAATACATAGATGAATGGCGAGACAGATAATCTTAAAGTGTCCAGTGTAAAGGTGCCTACACACTAGGCGATTTCTTACACGATCTGCCCGATTCTGACGCATCGGAACGAGAAATCGTGTAAAATGTGTCCTAATCGTAAGTGTCCACTCACGATCACAATGCGCGTATCCGCTGGTCGTACATCGCATCTTTAGACCTTGCCTGCTGCAGGCAAGAGCTGAAAATCTCAGACACGATGCACTGGAATTAGTTTGATGCACGATAGATCGTGGGTTAACCTGGACAGTTTTTAAACTCCAAATTGTGCCCACGACTGCCGAGGAGATGCCAGGGAGAGAACAAGGGAAATTGGACATGATATCGCGTCGTGACAACATCGCCTAGTGTGTAGGCACCTTCACTCTAGAGACTGGAATGCCTCACCAGGGGAGAGGTATGAGGTGGCATTAGTATACTAGGTGAGAGGTACAAGGTTTTAGGAGGATACCAGGTAAGCGGTATAAGGCGGCATTAAGAGGATACCATGTGAGCCCTTTAGTGTGTTGTAACATGGGCCCCTTAGTGTGGGGGTAAAAGGAGCTCCTTACTGTGGGGTAACAGGGGCAGCAGGGTATAGGTACAGGGCAGCACCAGAGATGTGAGAGGGGTGTACAATGTGCAGAGGGGAAGCAACAGCCCTCCAGGCCCCACACCGGCTGCATGTACCGTGTTATATCTCTCCCTGTATCTATGTATGTACTTACCGCAAGCCCTGCACCCGGATTGCGCTGCACACCCCACTTCCGCTCTGTGCGTTCCACCAGACTTCCGCTCTGTGCGTTCCACCCGACTGCCGCCCTGTGCGTTTCACCTAACTTCTGCCCTGTGCGTTGCACTCGTCTTCCACCCTGTGCGTTTCACCTGACTTCCGCCTTGTGCGTTCCACCAATCTCCTCCTTTTGGTAACAGCTTCTGGTAGACTGTGCTGAGCGGGAAGAGGCAGATAGGAGACTTTGTTGTGTCTGTCAGCAGCTGATGGTGACTATTATTATACAGGGGGAGCAGCCTGTCGTGCCCTGTTATTAGTATTATTATACAGGAGAGCAGCCTATGGTTCCATGTTATTAGTATTATTATACAGGGGGAGCAGCCTGTGCTGTCTTGTTATCATTATACAGGGGGAGCAGCCTGTCGTGCCCTGTTATTAGCATTATTATACAGGAGAGCAGCCTATGGTGTCTTGTTGTTATTATTATTATTATACAGGGGGAGCAGCCTGTGGTGTCTTGTTATTATTATTATACAGGGGGAGCAGCCTGTGGTGTCCTATTATTATTATACAGGGGGAGCAGCCTGTGGTGTCTTGTTATTATTATTATACAGGGGGAGCAGCCTGTGGTGTCTTGTTATTATTATTATCCAGGGGAAGCAGCCTATGGTGTCCTATTATTATTATACAGGTCACTAAGTGATTCATGTTTGATTATATTACATATGTATTCTGTGATGTTTATTGTAATTATTCCTACACTCTGAACAGTAAAGAACTGAAGCATCTGTCCTAGAACTCTTGCGAGGATGAGACTTATCAGAGAGGGTGGATACTGACATGAGCCACATGACAGAGAGGATCTAAATATCACCCTAGAGATCATCTACCTGTTGATTGGAGAGGTGAGGGGATCTGGGAGTGTCACAGTGACATCACTTATATCTATAGTAATAATACAGGGACATGACTGGGGAGGTGAGAGGATCTGGGAGTGTCACAGTGACATCACTTATATCTATAGTAATAATACAGGGACATGACTGGGGAGGTGAGGGGATCTGGGAGTGTCACAGTGACATCACTTATATCTATAGTAATAATACAGGGACATGACTGGGGAGGTGAGGGGATCTGGGAGTGTCACAGTGACATCACTTATATCTATAGTAATAATACAGGGACATGACTGGGGAGGTGAGGGGATCTGGGAGTGTCACAGTGACATCACTTATATCTATAGTAATAATACAGGGACATGACTGGGGAGGTGAGGGGATCTGGGAGTGTCACAGTGACATCACTTATATCTATAGTAATAATACAGGGACATGACTGGGGAGGTGAGGGGATCTGGGAGTGTCACAGTGACATCACTTATATCTATAGTAATAATACAGGGACATGACTGGGGAGGTGAGGGGATCTGGGAGTGTCACAGTGACATCACTTATATCTATAGTAATAATACAGGGACATGACTGGGGAGGTGAGGGGATCTGGGAGTGTCACAGTGACATCACTTATATCTATAGTAATAATACAGGGACATGACTGGGGAGGTGAGGGGATCTGGGAGTGTCACAGTGACATCACTTATATCTATAGTAATAATACAGGGACATGACTGGGGAGGTGAGGGGATCTGGGAGTGTCACAGTGACATCACTTATATCTATAGTAATAATACAGGGACATGACTGGGGAGGTGAGGGGATCTGGGAGTGTCACAGTGACATCACTTATATCTATAGTAATAATACAGGGACATGACTGGGGAGGTGAGGGGATCTGGGAGTGTCACAGTGACATCACTTATATCTATAGTAATAATACAGGGACATGACTGGGGAGGTGAGGGGATCTGGGAGTGTCACAGTGACATCACTTATATCTATAGTAATAATACAGGGACATGACTGGGGAGGTGAGGGGATCTGGGAGTGTCACAGTGACATCACTTATATCTATAGTAATAATACAGGGACATGACTGGGGAGGTGAGGGGATCTGGGAGTGTCACAGTGACATCACTTATATCTATAGTAATAATACAGGGACATGACTGGGGAGGTGAGGGGATCTGGGAGTGTCACAGTGACATCACTTATATCTATAGTAATAATACAGGGACATGACTGGGGAGGTGAGGGGATCTGGGAGTGTCACAGTGACATCACTTATATCTATAGTAATAATACAGGGACATGACTGGGGAGGTGAGGGGATCTGGGAGTGTCACAGTGACATCACTTATATCTATAGTAATAATACAGGGACATGACTGGGGAGGTGAGGGGATCTGGGAGTGTCACAGTGACATCACTTATATCTATAGTAATAATACAGGGACATGACTGGGGAGGTGAGGGGATCTGGGAGTGTCACTGTAACATCACTTATATCTATAGTAATAATACAGGACATGACTGGGGAGGTGAGGGGGTCTGGGAGTGTCACAGTGACACCACTTATATCTATAGTAATAATACAGGGACAAGACTGGGGAGGTGAGGGGATGTGGGAGTGTCACAGTGACATCACTTATATCTATAGTAATAATACAGGGACAAGACTGGGGAGGTGAGGGGATGTGGGAGTGTCACAGTGACATCACTTATATCTACACTAATAATACAGGGACATGACTGGGGAGGTGAGGGGATCTGGGAGTGTCACAGTGACATCACTTATATCTACACTAATAATACAGGGACATGACTGGGGAGGTGAGAGGATCTGGGAGTGTCACAGTGACATCACTTATATCTACAGTAATAATACAGGGACATGACTGGGGAGGTGAGAGGATCTGGGAGTGTCACAGTGACATCACTTATATCTACAGTAATAATACAGGGACATGACTGGGGAGGTGAGAGGGTCTGGGAGTGTCACAGTGACCACTTATATCTACAGTAATAATACAGGGACATGACTGGGGAGGTGAGGGGATCTGGGAGTGTCACAGTGACATCACTTATATCTATAGTAATAATACAGGGACATGACTGGGGAGGTGAGGGGATCTGGGAGTGTCACAGTGACATCACTTATATCTATAGTAATAATACAGGGACATGACTGGGGAGGGGATCTGGGAGTGTCACAGTGACATCACTTATATCTATAGTAATAATACAGGGACATGACTGGGGAGGGGATCTGGGAGTGTCACAGTGATATCACTTATATCTATAGTAATAATACAGGGACATGACTGGGGAGGTGAGAGGATCTGGGAGTGTCACAGTGACATCACTTATATCTATAGTAATAATACAGGGACATGACTGGGGAGGTGAGGGGATCTGGGAGTGTCACAGTGACATCACTTATATCTATAGTAATAATACAGGGACATGACTGGGGAGGTGAGGGGATCTGGGAGTGTCACAGTAACATCACTTATATCTATTGTAATAATACAGGGACATGACTGGGGAGGTGAGGGGATCTGGGAGTGTCACAGTGACATCACTTATATCTATAGTAATAATACAGGGACATGACTGGGGAGGTGAGGGGATCTGGGAGTGTCACAGTGACATCACTTATATCTATAGTAATAATACAGGGACATGACTGGGGAGGTGAGGGGATCTGGGAGTGTCACAGTGACATCACTTATATCTATAGTAATAATACATGGACATGATTGGGGAGGTGAGGGGATCTGGGAGTGTCACTGTGACATCACTTATATCTATAGTAATAATACAGGACATGACTGGGGAGGTGAGGGGATCTGGGAGTGTCACAGTGACATCACTTATATCTATAGTAATAATACAGGGACATGACGGGGAAGGTGAGGGGGTCTGGGAGTGTCACAGTGACACCACTTATATCTATAGTAATAATACAGGGACAAGACTGGGGAGGTGAGGGGATGTGGGAGTGTCACAGTGACATCACTTATTTCTACTTCAGGGTCCATAGGGTATCCACAGGATACCTTGGGGTATAGGTGTGACGTCAGTCGCAGGGCACCAAAGAGTTAAGCTTTCAGCCTCCCAGGATGCACTAGGTCCCCCTCCTATACCCCGCCCCCGGGCCAAGGCACCTCAGTTTAGTTTGGTCCGGCCGGAGTCGGGTGCACCTGTTGGAGTGGGGGCTAGAAGAGCCCCTGAAGCTTTTTCTTCATGCAGCTGTGGCTGCACATCTGGATGAACAGCATGGACAGTCAGTCCTGACGTCCATGCTGTCTTCCCTACACCCCGCCGGTACCAGAACGCCGGTACTGATCCGGGGATGCTGGTGGGCGTCTGGGGTCACAGCTAGCGGTGACCCCAGATGCTCCGGACCATGGCCGGATTCAAGGGGGACAGAGGTAAGCAGCGGGGTCCCGCGGTGGGTCCCCGCTGATCACATGGTCCTAAGTCCCCAGGCAGGGGGCTCCCTGGGGACTGGCTGCAGCGTGGAGCCAGGCGACCAACCTGCGCTTCCACTACCCCCTGGGACAGCGGACCGCAGCAGAGCGGTAGCGCTGCAGCGTCCCAGGGGTTAAATGCATGCCAGGGGAGCGCGCCTTCCCTGTCTCACAGCCGGCGCCTCCCCCGCTGCACACAGCCCTCTCTGCACTGTGCTGACTGGTCCTGTGTCAGCGCTCTTTCCCCAGGCCAGCTTCTCTCTGCTCCTCGGCGGCCATCTTCTCTGCAACGCATGGTGAACGCTGCTGGAAGTCTGGAAGGAAGCATCGTGGTCTGGGTCCCCCCGCATACCTCTCCTCCGCTGTGGCTCAGGTCTGTGTATGCAGCGCTGTGTCCTACCAGGCCCTGTGTCTGTGTAGTTGAGTGATCAGCGCTGTTAGTGCAGGAATTGTTATTTCTCTGCATTGTATGTGACTGTGCTAGCGCTGCCTGTAACTTTTCTTCTCTAAACTGTCAGCTTTATTACTGTCCCTGTTCTTTCTGCTAAAGCCCTTGCGGTGCGGTGCTGCAGGGTGGTCTCTCGCCTATTTAATACTTAATTGGTGAGAGAGGTCACATACGTGGTGCCATCATGTCTGAAAGTGATTTTCCCCTCCGGCTACAGTGTACCACGTGCAAAGTACCGTTAGCGGAGGGGGAGGGTAGCGCGGAGGGCCTTTGCCGGCAGTGTTTGTCCATGGCGCGGCCTATTACGGTTACAGCACCGGTACAGGAGCCGCCCTGGGCTTGTTTCGCTCAGGCGTTAACAGCTTTAGTGGGCCAGTTAGCTCCGCAGCCCGCGTTTACTCCGATGGGTTTGTCCCAGCAGTCTGTGGTGTCGTCACCCATGCAGGGGTTCCCACGACAATTGGTGGTACCCCACAGTCTCCCTATTTCCCCGCTCCCGGGTTCTCAGGAGCCAGCGTGGGTTAACTCCCTGACGAGTTCTGTACAGCACTTGTCGGATGTGTTGCAAGGGGAGTCTGTGATGCGGCCTCATAAAAGGCCGGTGGCGTCTCTGTCCGCTCCTTATGAGGATGACGAAGGGACGTCTGATGATGGGGAGATTCTGGATCCTTACGATCAGGAACCTCTCCATACTAAGGACGCTGATGCTAAGTCCAAAGTATATATTCCTGGACTTATTCGGGCGGTCCGCACAGCCTTAGTGATTGAGGACGAAGTTCCCCCAGCGGCTAAATCTAAGTATGCCTTTTTCAAAGATGTGAAGGGCGATGCCACAGTCTTTCCTCTTTCGGGTCAGTTGGTGGACCATTTAGAGGAGGCGTGGAAACAACCTGGCAAAAGATACCAGCCGCAGAGACGCCTGGCGGTGGCTTATCCGTTCGCGGATAATTATTTTGCTAAGTGTGAATCCCCTCCACAGGTGGATTCTCACGTGACCCGTCTTGTCCGTAGTGCCACATTGCCGATGCCATCCATGTCCTCCCTTAAGGATGCTACGGACCGCAAGGTAGAAATCTGCCTGAAGTCCGCTTATTCCCTTGCAGGGGGGGCAGCACGGCCGGCTATGGCCATTTGCTGGGTTGCCAGAGCGATGGAGCGCTGGGCAGATTCATTAGAGGCTTCTTTTGAATCCGACTGTCCGGCCGAACAGGCGGAGTTGATTGGCAATCTCCGTGATTCGGCCACCTACATCAACGAGGCAGCTCTAGACATTAGTACTCTGGTGTCTAGAATTTCTTCAGCAGCGGTAGCTGCTCGTCGCACCTTGTGGCTGCGATCCTGGAAGGCGGACGCAGATCCAAGAAAGGTCTGGAAGCGTTGCCGTTTACCGGAGAAGTTCTCTTCGGTCCGGATCTGGATAAGATTGTGGCCACGCTGGCGGCAGCCAAATCTGCTTGTCTCCCGTCGGCCGCTGCTCCTTCTGGTTCTGGACCATCGTCCTTTCGGTCATCTAGGGCCCAGGGCAGGCCCAAACCACAGTCGTTTCCTCGACAGGCTGGCCCTAAGAAATCGGTCAAGCCCCGGAAACAGGCATGGAGTACCAGACGTCCGGCCCCCAAGCCAGATGACAAGCCTGCGGCCTGACGGTCCGGGTCTCCCCTTGGGGGATCCCAGGGTGGGAGGCCGCCTGCTGCAGTTCTCCCGGTGTTGGTTGTTCACTACGACAGACACTTGGGTTCTGGAGGTGGTCTCTCACGGGTACGCCCTCTCCTTCCGGCACAGACCCCCGGCTCGATTCTTCACCACGGGTCTACCATCAGACCGGAACAAGGCTACGGAGCTGCGGAAGGTATTGCACACTATGCTCCAGGCTGGAGTTATAGTGCCTGTTCCATTCTCCCAGAGGGGCCAGGGTTTCTATTCAAATCTATTTTTGGTACAGAAACCCAATGGGTCATATCGTCCGATTCTCAACCTCAAAGCACTCAACAAGTCTTTGCGGGTCCCGAAGTTTCGGATGGAGACCCTACGGTCCATCATTCTGGCGCTGGAACCTGGGGACTACATGGTGTCATTGGACATACAGGACGCTATGGCGGTCATGGCGGCTTCTCTGCGGCTGCAAGGAGTCCGCATGTTGCCGTACTTGGACGACCTGTTATTGGTGGCAGGATCTCCAGAGCTCCTGTTACACCACTTGGACCTGACCATTGCACTGCTGCAACGGCACGGCTGGCTAATCAACTGGCAGAAGTCCACTCTAATCCCGTCTCGGAGGATTCTGCATCTTGGAGCCTTATTGGACTCGGGACAGCAAAGGATCTTCGTGACGGAGGACAAGATCTCTGCTTTACAGTCAAGGGTGCGCAGTTGTCTGCACAGCCGCCGGGTGTCCTTACACTCTGCGATGAGGTTACTGGGCTCCATGGTGTCGGTGTTCGACATGGTGGAATACGCCCAGTTTCACTCCAGACCTCTGCAGCACCTGATCCTGTCCAAGTGGAACGGGCTGCCTCAGTCTCTGAAGTTCCAGACGATTGTGCTCACCCCGGAGGTTCGCCTGTCCCTTGCGTGGTGGTTAAAGACGACCCACCTCAACAAGGGACGTCCGTTCTGGGTTCCAAATTGGGTCCTGTTGACAACGGACGCCAGTCTTCGGGGCTGGGGAGCAGTTTCGGGTCCACACTTGTTCCAGGGCAGGTGGACGCCGACAGAAGCGGAGCTTCCAATAAATATCTTGGAACTCCGTGCGGTCTTCAATGCTCTCCTGCAGGCACAGCGGTTTCTCCAGGGTCACCCGGTGCAGGTCCAGTCGGACAATGCTACCACCGTGGCCTACATAAACAGGCAAGGAGGAACTCGCAGTCGGGCGGCTCTCGTAGAGGTCTCTCGGATCCTGGTTTGGGCGGAGCGCAATCTTCCGGCCATATCAGCGGTCTTCATCCCGGGAGTGCTAAATTGGGAGGCAGACTTTCTAAGTCGCCAGGACGTTCATCCAGGGGAATGGTCCCTGCACCCGGACGTTTTTCAACTACTGGTGGACAGGTGGGGTCTTCCAGAAATCGACCTCATGGCGTCCCGGCACAACAACAAGTTGCCGGTGTACGGGTCTCGCACAAGAGACGAAGGGGCGTCTCTGGTGGATGCTCTGTCCGTCCGGTGGACGTTCAGGTTCGCATACCTGTTCCCTCCGGTCTCCCTTCTTCCACGGGTAATCCGGAAATTCAAACAGGAAGGAGGGACGCTCCTGTTGATAGCTCCCGCGTGGCCCAGACGGCACTGGTTCTCAGACCTTCAGGGTCTGTCCGTGGACAGTCCTCTGCTGTTGCCGCTACGACCGGACCTTCTGTCTCAGGGTCCTTGTCTTCACCCGGACCTGACTCGGCTGTCTTTGGCGGCGTGGCTGTTGAGACGGCCATGCTGAGGTCCTGGGGGTTTTCCAGCTCTGTGGTGCGTACCATGTTACGAGCTCGGAAACCGTCTTCCGCGAGGATATACCATCGCGTGTGGCATACGTTCTTCCAGTGGTGTCGACCGAGAGGTTATGCACCGCGGGAGTTTCGTCTGTCTCGGATTCTCGCCTTCCTGCAAGTGGGACTAGATCATGGGCTTCGCCTTGCTTCTTTGAAGGTACAGGTTTCGGCCCTATCTGTCTGGTTTCACCGTAGGATTGCTACAATCCCAGATGTGCGCACCTTTATGCAAGGTGTTCTCCGTATTCAGCCGCCCTTTGTTCCACCTGTGGCGCCTTGGGATTTGGCTGTGGTCCTGAGGGCTCTCCAAGGACCGCCGTTTGAACCACTGGGCTCAGTGGATATTAAATGGCTAACAGCTAAGACTGTTTTCCTTCTGGCCGTTGCTTCAGCCAGACGAGTTTCTGAGTTAGGGGCTCTTTCTTGTAGACCCCCTTTCTTGGTTTTTCATGGGAACAGGGCAGTGCTCCGCACTCGGCCCGAGTTTCTTCCCAAAGTTGTTTCCCAGTTTCATGTTAACGAGGAAATAGTTGTTCCGGCCTTTAAATCACCGGGTCTTTCCGTGGGTGAGGCCTCTTTGGATGTTGTGCGGGCCTTAAGGACTTATGTTGACCGCACTTCTTTGTTTAGGAAGTCGGACGCTTTGTTGTCCTCTATGGCTTCTGTAAAAAGGGTTGGCCTGCTTCAAAGCAAACTTTGGCAGCCTGGATCCGTATGGCTATTTCTGAAGCTTATCTTCATGAAGGCCTACCGGTCCCTCCTTCTCTGAAGGCTCATTCCACTAGGTCTGTGGGTCCTTCGTGGGCAGCTCGACGTGGTGCCTCGGCAGTTCAGATCTGCAAGGCTGCTACGTGGTCTTCTGTCCATACCTTCGTGAGGTATTACAGGTTTGACACCTTCGCCTCTCAGGATGCTTCCTTCGGGCGGCGGATTCTCCTTTCTGCACAGGAGCGTCCCCACCCTTAAAGGATACTGCTTTGGGACATCCCCAAGGTATCCTGTGGATACCCTATGGACCCTGAAGTAGAAAATATGAGATATGGTAAGAACTTACCCTTGTTATCTCTATTTCTACGAAGTCCATAGGGTTCCACAGGACTCCCGCCCTGTCGCACCTGTGCTGCAGATGGGCTTTGCTCTGGTCACCGGTTTTCCGTCTCCCTCTGGTGAGAATGTGATTCTTGTATGTGTCCAGATCTTTGTTCTCTCTCTTCCTTCTCCTCCTCCGGCCTATGGCTTGGTAACTAACTGAGGTGCCTTGGCCCGGGGGCGGGGTATAGGAGGGGGACCTAGTGCATCCTGGGAGGCTGAAAGCTTAACTCTTTGGTGCCCTGCGACTGACGTCACACCTATACCCCAAGGTATCCTGTGGAACCCTATGGACTTCGTAGAAATAGAGATAACAAGGGTAAGTTCTTACCATATCTCATATTATCTATAGTAATAATACAGGGACAAGACTGGGGAGGTGAGGGGATCTGGGAGTGTCACAGTGACATCACTTATATCTACAGTAATAATACAGGGACATGACTGGGGAGGTATGGGGATCTGGGAGTGTCACAGTGACATCACTTATATCTACACTAATAATACAGGGACATGCCTGGGGAGGTGAGGGGATCTGGGAGTGTCACAGTGACATCACTTATATCTATAGTAATAATACAGGGACATGACTGGGGAGGTGAGGGGATCTGGGAGTGTCACAGTGACATCACGTATATCTATAGTAATAATACAGGGACATGACTGGGGAGGTGAGGGGATCTGGGAGTGTCACAGTAACATCACTTATATCTATTGTAATAATACAGGGACATGACTGGGGAGGTGAGAGGATCTGGGAGTGTCACAGTGACATCACTTATATCTATAGTAATAATACAGGGACATGACTGGGGAGGTGAGGGGATCTGGGAGTGTCACAGTGACACCACTTATATCTATAGTAATAATACAGGGACAAGACTGGGGAGGTGAGGGGATCTGGGAGTGTCACAGTGACATCACTTATATCTATAGTAATAATACAGGGACATGACTGGGGAGGTGAGGGGATGTGGGAGTGTCACAGTGACATCACTTATATCTATAGTAATAATACATGGACTTGACTGGGGAGGTGAGGGGATCTGGGAGTGTCACAGTGACACCACTTATATCTATAGTAATAATACAGGGACATGACTGGGGAGGTGAGAGGATCTGGGAGTGTCACAGTGACATCACTTATATCTATAGTAATAATACAGGGACATGACTGGGGAGGTGAGAGGATCTGGGAGTGTCACAGTGACCACTTATATCTATAGTAATAATACAGGGACATGACTGGGGAGGTGAGGGGATCTGGGAGTGTCACAGTGACATCACTTATATCTATAGTAATAATACAGGGACATGACTGGGGAGGGGATCTGGGAGTGTCACAGTGACATCACTTATATCTATAGTAATAATACAGGGACATGACTGGGGAGGTGAGGGGATCTGGGAGTGTCACAGTGACATCACTTATATCTATAGTAATAATACAGGGACATGACTGGGGAGCTGAGGGGATCTGGGAGTGTCACAGTGACATCACTTATATCTATAGTAATAATACAGGGACATGACTGGGGAGGTGAGGGGATCTGGGAGTGTCACAGTGACATCACTTATATCTATAGTAATAATACAGGGACATGACTGGGGAGGTGAGGGGATCTGGGAGTGTCACAGTGACATCACTTATATCTATAGTAATAATACAGGGACATGACTGGGGAGGTGAGGGGATCTGGGAGTGTCACAGTGACATCACTTAAATCTATAGTAATAATACAGGGACATGACTGGGGAGGTGAGGGGATCTGGGAGTGTCACAGTGACATCACTTATATCTATAGTAATAATACAGGGACATGACTGGGGAGGTGAGGGGATCTGGGAGTGTCACAGTGACATCACTTATATCTATAGTAATAATACAGGGACATGACTGGGGAGGTGAGAGGATTTGGGAGTGTCACAGTGACATCACTTATATCTATAGTAATAATACAGGGACATGACTGGGGAGGTGAGGGGATCTGGGAGAGTCACAGTGACATCACTTATATCTATAGTAATAATACAGGGACATGACTGGGGAGGTGAGGGGGTCTGGGAGTGTCACAGTGACATCACATATCTATAGTAATAATACAGGGACATGACTGGGGAGGTGAGGGGATCTGGGAGTGTCACAGTGACATCACTTATATCTATAGTAATAATACAGGGACATGACTGGGGAGGTGAGGGGATCTGGGAGAGTCACAGTGACATCACTTATATCTATAGTAATAATACAGAGACATGACTGGGGAAGTGAGGGGATCTGGGAGTGTCACAGTGACATCACTTATATCTATAGTAATAACCGAGCAGCAGGGAGCCGGTCTCAGATACAGTATCAGTCCCACAGTCCTTGCAGCAGTTCTGAATTATTACATTGCTCACAGTTTGTTGTTTACTTTCTGTCACTGACAAAAAGATATTTTAAAAAATTTTTATACTCCGGCGCTGCATATCCCATCAAAAATATGAACCTATAAAAATATAATTGTAATATAGATGGAGAAAGGGTGGGATTTGCAGCTGTGACTACCATGAACACTGTGTCAGTTTACAATATGGAAAGTCAACCAGTTGCAGTCTATGGAATTCTGTGACTATTGTCATTATACAAAGTAACACTTTACATTATTTTGGACTTGCTATTTTTTTAGATAGATACATTTACTCTTGAATTAGCAAAAGTATTGCTTCCTCTCTATAATTGCTATACACTAAATCAAGGAGGGAGAGCACACAATATTGTATTCATCTGCAGCTTTTGTGTGTACTCACCAGAATAGTATCTGTACGCATATGTTTCTTATAGGCATTTGCTCCTTATGACGTATTTGCTATTGTGACACTTTTATATATATTTTTATTATTGCATATATTTATTATTAATAATAAATATATGCAATTTTTCTTTATTACATATTTGACTCGATAATATGCTACAATTAAATAATCTTTAGAGTAATCTTGGATTAGCGCTAACTCTTTGTTTTTCTGGTTCGCTGACAAATAGATGTCAAAGCTGCAGGAGATACTATATACTGTACATTTTTATATAGGAGATTGTTACAAGATTTATTTCTGTAAATTAGAGTCTTCTTATATATTATGCAAAGCGAATATCTGAATAAACACCCCCATATAGGTGGCGTTTAATTGACCTTTTCATTGATGTCTCCCCCAATACACAGGGTTACACAGTAGTGAAAAAGACATCCGGTGAGTGTGAAATACCCAGCAGCCATCCCCGTGTGTCAGGAGGACTGAGCAGGACCCAGAGCCCCATCACGGTGCCTCCACCTCACTCACTTATACATGAAAGACACAATGACCAGAAGATCCTGGACCTCACAAACAAGATCATTCAGCTGCTGACTGGAGAGGTGACTGCTGGGAATGGGACATTATACATTAACACCAGGGGATGTGTCTGGGTGATGACTGGAGAGGTGACTACTGGGAATGGGACATTATACAGTAACACCAGGGGATGTGTCTGGGTGATGACTGGAGAGGTGACTGCTGGGAATGGGACATTATACAGTAACACCAGGGGATGTGTCTGGGTGATGACTGGAGAGGTGACTGCTGGGAATGGGACATTATACAGTAACACCAGGGGACGTGTCTGGGTGCTGACTGGAGAGGTGACTGCTGGGAATGGGACATTATACAATAACACCAGGGGGATGTGTCTGGAGAGGTGACTGCTGGGAATGGGACATTATACAGTAAAACCGGGGGATGTGTCTGGGTGATGACTGGAGAGGTGACTGCTGGGAATGGGACATTATACAGTAACACCGGGGGATATGTCTGGGTGATGACTGGAGAGGTGACTGCTGGGATTGGGAAATTATACAGTAACACCAGGGGAGGTGTCTGGGTGATGACCAGGGTTCGCAAAATACGCGCTACAGCAAGCTGGGGACCCAGATTTAAAAACTGATCGGGTCCTGTAGGACCCGCTGGCTCTGTTTGTGCTGCTGTAGCCAATGGCTGCACTGCGACGCCTCCCCCAGCCAATGGCTGCGCTGCAGCATCTCCACCAGCCAATGGCTGCGCTGCAGCGTCTCTTCCAGCCAATGGACGCGTGGCGTCTTCCCCAGCCAATGGATGCGCGGCGTCTCCCCCAGCCAATGGGCGCGCGGTGTCTCCCCCCAGCCTGTGTGCGCGGTGTCTTCCCCCCAGCCTTAATGCGCGGCGTCCATCGGGCAGCAGAATTGTCGGTGGTGCCGGGACCCTCCGGCAGCCTGCTCTCCTTCAGCCAGCTGAGCGCTCTGCACACAGGAGGCAGGGAAGGTGGACACTGCATGGGACAGGAGGAAGCTGCAATAGTGACCCGGCCGGGGGCTCCCAGCAAAAGCAATGAGGTAAACACTACCCCATGTGCTGTCTATCTTTACCCCCTCCGTACCCTCAGTTCTGCCCCAGCTGCTATCCTAACTATTGCCTGCCCTTAACACCCTCCTTGCCCCCCAGTACTGCCCTAGTTATCTACCCTTACCACTCCCTACACCCAGTATTGCTTGCCCCTAACCTCTTCCTTGACCCAGTACTGCCCTAGCTGCTAACAACTCTTTTCCCCTATATGCCTCCCATACTGCCCCTGCTGCTATCTACCCTCTCCCCCTCCCTACTCCAAGTACTGCTTGCCACTAACCCCCACTGTACCCCCCAAGTACTGCGCCAGCTGCTATCTACCATCACCCCCTCCCTACTCCAAGTACTGCTTGCCACTAACCCCCACTGTACCCCCCAAGTATTGCGCCAGCTGCTATCTACCATTGCCCCTCACACAACCTGCCCCTAGTACCCTCCATGCCCCCCAGCACTGTCGCATCAACTTTCTGCACTTACCCCTCCCTACCCCCAGCCCTGCCTGCCCTTACTCCCCTATAGCTGCAGCTCTACCCCAACTTCTCCCTGCCTTTACCCTCAGCTCTACCCCAACCCCCTCTACCCCAACTGCTATATACCCCCCAGCACAGTCCCAACTGGTGCCTGCCCTCAACTCCCATAATATGTAACGGGACCCAGAAAAAGTGGTGTAGGACCCCAATTTTTTAAAGTGAGGGGTCCCTGGGACCCACAATTTTTTCCACTCACCGCGATCATTGATGACTGTATCATTGTGTGTGTCAGGTTCCTATAAGGTGTCAGGATGTCACTGTCTATGTCTCCATGCAGGAGGGGGAGTATATAGCGGAACACAGGGGTCTGTACAAGGACGTGATGATAGAGAATCACCGGCCCCTCACATCACTGGGTAAGAGAAGACTGTCATTTATTGTAATGGGGAGAGCAGGTATGTGGGCCGCCTATATACACACATCACCTGATAATCACATATATACAATGTACTCAGTCACTGTGTGTCTCCTACAGATGGAGCCAGTAACAGAAATACCCCAGAGAGATTTCCTCGTTCTCTTTATTCCCAGCACTGTACAGAGGAGAAACACAGGACCCCACAGGATCATCAGGTAGATGGGATTTAGGGTCTCACCAAATGGTAAAATATGAAGTGACTTACTATATCCGTTTTCAATGGCGGTCCCATCAAAGGGTTATGTCTGTAATGAGGCTTCCCCACGTCACCTGTATCCTTTACTGTCTAGGTCAGCTAGTAGTGTGTCTGGTTTCTATAGCAGAGGCTTACCTCTCTCACGGTTCCTGGCTGTAACAGGCTTACCTCTCTCATCATGCCCAGCTGTAACAGAGACTTACGTCTCTCATCGTGCCCAGCTGTAACAGAAGCTTACCTCTCTCATGGTTCCTGGCTGTAATAGAGGCTTACCTCTCTCATTGTTCCCGGCTGTAACAGAGGCTTACCTCTCTCATGGTTCCTGGCTGTAACATAGGCTTACCTCTCTCATGGTTCCTGGCTGTAACAGAGGCTTACCTCTCTCATGGTTCCTGGCTGTAACAGAGGCTTACCTCTCTTATGGTTCCTGGCTGTAATAGAGGCTTACCTCTCTCATGGTTGCCGGGTGTAACATAGGCTTACCTCTCTCATGGTTCCCGGCTGTAACATAGGCTTACCTCTCTCATGGTTCCCGGCTGTAACATAGGCTTACCTCTCTCGTGGTTCCCGGCTGTAACATAGGCTTACCTCTCTCATGGTTCCCGGCTGTAACAGAGCCATGGAGTTTTCATCTAGCCTAGACGTGATGGCAGTTCTAACTTTCTGGCCGCGATGCCTGTGGTTCCCCAGTGCCTTGGGCGATCATTCAGGAGGAATCATGGCCTCACCTATTTCTTCAGGGTCCAGTATTTGTACCAAATGTTAAGAGCTAAATTTGGTGGCATAGAAAAAAAAGCAGAAATTAATCAGCGATAAAGAACTTTCAGTGTCCGTAATCAATACACTTTTACAGAGCAATGACAAAATTTTCTTCTAATGTATATTACAGAGTCTGAGAGGTATTTATTGCATAGTGTCAGGCTAAGATAGATCCAGCTAAAGTTGTCATTCCAAATATCCTTCACTTCTTACAGGATAGAGGCAGTAAGGGACGTGCCTTATATATACACACATGGTACACGTATCATCAGTAAGTGCTGGTTACCGGATAGAGGTAGTAAGGGACGTGCCTTATATATACACACATGGTACACGTGTCATCAGTAAGTGCTGCTTACCGGATAGAGGCAGTAAGGGACGTGCCTTATATACACACATGGTACACGTATCATCAGTAAGTGCTGCTTACCGGATAGAGGCAGTAAGGGACGTGCCTTATATACACAAATGGTACACGTGTCATCAGTAAGTGCTGCTTACCGGATAGAGGTAGTAAGAGACGTGCCTTATATATACACACATGGTACACGTATCATCAGTAAGTGCTGCTTACCGGATAGAGGTAGTAAGAGACGTGCCTTATATATACACACATGGTACACGTATCATCAGTAAGTGCTGCTTACCGGATAGAGGCAGTAAGGGACGTGCCTTATATATACACATGGTACACGTATTATCAGTAAGTGCTGCTTACCGGATAGAGGCAGTAAGGGACGTGCCTTATATATACACACATAGTACACGTATCATCAGTAAGTGCTGGTTACCGGATACAGGCAGTAAGGGACATGCCTTATATACACACATGGTACACGTATCATCAGTCAGTGCTGCTTACCGGATAGCGGCAGTAAGGGACGTACCTTATATACACACATGGTACACGTATCATCAGTAAGTGCTGCTTACCGGATAGAGGCAGTAAGGGACGTACCTTATATACACACATGGTACACGTATCATCAGTCAGTGCTGCTTACCGGATAGAGGCAGTAAGAGACTTATATACACACATGGTACACGTATCATCAGTCAGTGCTGCTTACCGGATAGAGGCAGTAAGGGACATACCTTATATACACACATGGTACACGTATCATCAGTAAGTGCTGCTTACCGGATAGAGGCAGTAAGAGACTTATATACACACATGGTACACGTATCATCAGTAAGTGCTGCTTACCGGATAGAGGCAGTAAGGGACGTGCCTTATATATACACACATGGTACACGTATCATCAGTAAGTGCTGCTTACCGGATAGAGGCAGTAAGGGACATGCCTTATATACACACATGGTACACTTATCATCAGTCAGTGCTGCTTACCGGATAGAGGCAGAAAGGGACGTACCTTATATACACACATGGTACACGTATCATCAGTCAGTGCTGCTTACCGGATAGAGGCAGTAAGGGACGTACCTTATATACACACATGGTACACGTATCATCAGTAAGTGCTGCTTACCGGATAGAGGCAGTAAGAGACTTATATACACACATGGTACACGTATCATCAGTAAGTGCTGCTTACCGGATAGAGGCAGTAAGGGACATGCCTTATATACACACATGGTACACGTATGCTTACCGGATAGAGGCAGTAAAGGACGTGCCTTATATACACACATGGTACACGTATCATCAGTAAGTGCTGCTTACCGGATAGAGGCAGTAAGGGACGTGCCTTATATATACACATGGTACACGTATCATCAGTAAGTGCTGCTTACCGGATAGAGGTAGTAAGGGACGTGCCTTATATACACACATGGTACACGTATCATCAGTAAGTGCTGCTTACCGGATAGAGGCAGTAAGGGACGTGCCTTATATACACACATGGTACACATATCATCAGTAAGTGCTGCTTACCGGATAGAGGCAGTAAGGGACGTGCCTTATATACACACATGGTACACGTATCATCAGTAAGTGCTGCTTACCGGATAGAAACAGTAAGAGACGTGCCTTATATACACACATGGTACAGGTATCATCAGTAAGTGCTGCTTACCGGATAGAGGCAGTAAGGGACTTATATACACACATGGTACACGTATCATCAGTAAGTGCTGCTTACCGGATAGAGACAGTAAGGGACGTGCCTTATATATACACACATAGTACACGTATCATCAGTAAGTGCTGATTACCGGATAGAGGCAGTAAGGGACATGCCTTATATACACACATGGTACACGTATCATCAGTAAGTGCTGCTTACCGGATAGAGGCAGTAAGGGACGTGCCTTATATATACACACATGGTACACGTATCATCAGTCAGTGCTGCTTACCGGATAGAGGCAGTAAGGGACGTACCTTATATACACACATGGTACACGTATCATCAGTAAGTGCTGCTTACCGGATAGAGGCAGTAAGGGACGTGCCTTATATACACACATGGTACACGTATCATCAGTAAGTGCTGCTTACCGGATAGAGGCAGTAAGGGACGTGCCTTATATACACACATGGTACACGTATCATCAGTAAGTGCTGCTTACCGGATAGAGGCAGTAAGGGACATGCCCTATATACACACATGGTACACGTATCATCAGTAAGTGCTGCTTACCGGATAGAGGCAGTAAGGGACGTGCCTTATATACACACATGGTACACGTATCATCAGTAAGTGCTGCTTACCGGATAGAAACAGTAAGAGACGTGCCTTATATACACACATGGTACACGTATCATCAGTAAGTGCTGCTTACCGGATAGAGGCAGTAAGGGACTTATATACACACATGGTACACGTATCATCAGTAAGTGCTGCTTACCGGATAGAGGCAGTAAGGGACGTACCTTATATACACACATGGTACACGTATCATCAGTAAGTGCTGCTTACCGGATAGAGGCAGTAAGGGATGTACCTTATATACACACATGGTACACGTATCATCAGTCAGTGCTGCTTACCGGATAGAGGCAGTAAGGGACATACCTTATATACACACATGGTACACGTATCATCAGTAAGTGCTGCTTACCGGATAGTGGCAGTAAGAGACTTATATACACACATGGTACACGTATCATCAGTAAGTGCTGCTTACCGGATAGAGGCAGTAAGGGACGTGCCTTATATATACACACATGGTACACGTATCATCAGTAAGTGCTGCTTACCGGATAGAAACAGTAAGAGACGTGCCTTATATACACACATGGTACACGTATCATCAGTAAGTGCTGCTTACCGGATAGAGGCAGTAAGGGACGTACCTTATATACACACATGGTACACGTATCATCAGTAAGTGCTGCTTACCGGATAGAGGCAGTAAGGGACGTACCTTATATACACACATGGTACACGTATCATCAGTAAGTGCTGGTTACCGGATAGAGGTAGTAAGGGACGTGCCTTATATACACACATAGTACACGTATCATCAGTAAGTGCTGCTTACCGGATAGAGGCAGTAAGGGACGTACCTTATATACACACATGGTACACGTATCATCAGTAAGTGCTGCTTACCGGATAGAGACAGTAAGAGACTTATATACACACATGGTACACGTATCATCAGTAAGTGCTGCTTACCGGATAGAAACAGTAAGAGACGTGCCTTATATACACACATGGTACACGTATCATCAGTAAGTGCTGCTTACCGGATAGAGGCAGTAAGGGACGTGCCTTATATACACACATGGTACATGTATCATCAGTAAGTGCTGCTTACCGGATAGAGACAGTAAGAGACTTATATACACACATGGTACACGTATCATCAGTAAGTGCTGCTTACCGGATAGAAACAGTAAGAGACGTGCCTTATATACACACATGGTACACGTATCATCAGTAAGTGCTGCTTACCGGATAGAGACAGTAAGAGACTTATATACACACATGGTACACGTATCATCAGTAAGTGCTGCTTACCGGATAGAATCAGTAAGAGACGTGCCTTATATACACACATGGTACACGTATCATCAGTAAGTGCTGCTTACCGGATAGAAACAGTAAGAGACGTGCCTTATATACACACATGGTAAACGTATCATCAGTAAGTGCTGCTTACCGGATAGAGGTAGTAAGGGACGTGCCTTATATACACACATGGTACACGTATCATCAGTAAGTGCTGCTTACCGGATAGAGGTAGTAAGGGACGTGCCTTATATACACACATGGTACACGTATCATCAGTAAGTGCTGCTTACCGGATAGAGGTAGTAAGGGACGTGCCTTATATACACACATGGTACACGTACCATCAGTAAGTGCTGCTTACCGGATAGAGGCAGTAAGGGACGTGCCTTATATACACACATGGTACACGTATCATCAGTAAGTGCTACTTACCGGATAGAAACAGTAAGAGACGTGCCTTATATACACACATGGTACACGTATCATCAGTAAGTGCTGCTTACCGGATAGAGGCAGTAAGGGACTTATATGCACACATGGTACACGTATCATCAGTAAGTGCTGTTTACCGGATAGAGACAGTAAGGGACGTGCCTTATATATACACACATGGTACACGTATCATCAGTAAGTGGTACTTACCGGATAGAGGCAGTATGGGACTTATATACACACATGGTACACGTATCATCAGTAAGTGCTGCTTACCGGATAGAGACAGTAAGGGACGTGCATTATATATACACACATGGTACACGTATCATCAGTAAGTGCTGCTTACCGGATAGAGGCAGTAAGGAACGTGCCTTATATATACACACATGGTACACGTATCATCAGTAAGTGCTGCTTACCGGATAGAGGCAGTAAGGGACATGCCTTATATACACACATGGTACACGTATCATCAGTAAGTGCTGCTTACCGGATAGAGACAGTAAGGGACGTACCTTATATACACACATGGTACACGTATCATCAGTCAGTGCTGCTTACCGGATAGAGGCAGTAAGGGACGTGCCTTATATACACACATGGTACACGTATCATCAGTAAGTGCTGCTTACCGGATAGAGGCAGTAAGGGACGTACCTTATATACACACATGGTACACGTATCATCAGTCAGTGCTGCTTACCGGATAGAGGCAGTAAGGGACGTACCTTATATACACACATGGTACACGTATCATCAGTCAGTGCTGGTTACCAGATAGAGGCAGTAAGAGACTTATATACACACATGGTACACGTATCATCAGTAAGTGCTGCTTACCGGATAGAGGCAGTAAGGGACTTATATACACACATGGTACACGTATCATCAGTAAGTGCTGCTTCCCGGATAGAGGCAGTAAGAGACTTATATACACACATGGTACACGTATCATCAGTAAGTGCTGCTTACCGGATAGAGGCAGTAAGGGACGTACCTTATATACACACATGGTACACGTATCATCAGTAAGTGCTGCTTACCGGATAGAGACAGTAAGAGACTTATATACACACATGGTACACGTATCATCAGTAAGTGCTGCTTACCGGATAGAAACAGTAAGAGACGTGCCTTATATACACACATGGTACACGTATCATCAGTAAGTGCTGCTTACCGGATAGAGGCAGTAAGGGACGTGCCTTATATACACACATGGTACATGTATCATCAGTAAGTGCTGCTTACCGGATAGAGACAGTAAGAGACTTATATACACACATGGTACACGTATCATCAGTAAGTGCTGCTTACCGGATAGAAACAGTAAGAGACGTGCCTTATATACACACATGGTACACGTATCATCAGTAAGTGCTGCTTACCGGATAGAGACAGTAAGAGACTTATATACACACATGGTACACGTATCATCAGTAAGTGCTGCTTACCGGATAGAATCAGTAAGAGACGTGCCTTATATACACACATGGTACACGTATCATCAGTAAGTGCTGCTTACCGGATAGAAACAGTAAGAGACGTGCCTTATATACACACATGGTAAACGTATCATCAGTAAGTGCTGCTTACCGGATAGAGGTAGTAAGGGACGTGCCTTATATACACACATGGTACACGTATCATCAGTAAGTGCTGCTTACCGGATAGAGGTAGTAAGGGACGTGCCTTATATACACACATGGTACACGTATCATCAGTAAGTGCTGCTTACCGTATAGAGGTAGTAAGGGACGTGCCTTATATACACACATGGTACACGTACCATCAGTAAGTGCTGCTTACCGGATAGAGGCAGTAAGGGACGTGCCTTATATACACACATGGTACACGTATCATCAGTAAGTGCTACTTACCGGATAGAAACAGTAAGAGACGTGCCTTATATACACACATGGTACACGTATCATCAGTAAGTGCTGCTTACCGGATAGAGGCAGTAAGGGACTTATATGCACACATGGTACACGTATCATCAGTAAGTGCTGTTTACCGGATAGAGACAGTAAGGGACGTGCCTTATATATACACACATGGTACACGTATCATCAGTAAGTGCTGCTTACCGGATAGAAACAGTAAGAGACGTGCCTTATATACACACATGGTACACGTATCATCAGTAAGTGCTACTTACCGGATAGAGGCAGTATGGGACTTATATACACACATGGTACACGTATCATCAGTAAGTGCTGCTTACCGGATAGAGACAGTAAGGGACGTGCATTATATATACACACATGGTACACGTATCATCAGTAAGTGCTGCTTACCGGATAGAGGCAGTAAGGAACGTGCCTTATATATACACACATGGTACACGTATCATCAGTAAGTGCTGCTTACCGGATAGAGGCAGTAAGGGACATGCCTTATATACACACATGGTACACGTATCATCAGTAAGTGCTGCTTACCGGATAGAGACAGTAAGGGACGTACCTTATATACACACATGGTACACGTATCATCAGTCAGTGCTGCTTACCGGATAGAGGCAGTAAGGGACGTGCCTTATATACACACATGGTACACGTATCATCAGTAAGTGCTGCTTACCGGATAGAGGCAGTAAGGGACGTACCTTATATACACACATGGTACACGTATCATCAGTCAGTGCTGCTTACCGGATAGACGCAGTAAGGGACGTACCTTATATACACACATGGTACACGTATCATCAGTCAGTGCTGGTTACCAGATAGAGGCAGTAAGAGACTTATATACACACATGGTACACGTATCATCAGTAAGTGCTGCTTACCGGATAGAGGCAGTAAGGGACTTATATACACACATGGTACACGTATCATCAGTAAGTGCTGCTTCCCGGATAGAGGCAGTAAGAGACTTATATACACACATGGTACACGTATCATCAGTAAGTGCTGCTTACCGGATAGAGGCAGTAAGGGACGTGCCTTATATATACACACATGGTACATGTATCATCAGTAAGTGCTGCTTACCGGATAGAGACAGTAAGAGACTTATATACACACATGGTACACGTATCATCAGTAAGTGCTGCTTACCGGATAGAAACAGTAAGAGACGTGCCTTATATACACACATGGTACACGTATCATCAGTAAGTGCTGCTTACCGGATAGAGACAGTAAGAGACTTATATACACACATGGTACACGTATCATCAGTAAGTGCTGCTTACCGGATAGAATCAGTAAGAGACGTGCCTTATATACACACATGGTACACGTATCATCAGTAAGTGCTGCTTACCGGATAGAAACAGTAAGAGACGTGCCTTATATACACACATGGTAAACGTATCATCAGTAAGTGCTGCTTACCGGATAGAGGTAGTAAGGGACGTGCCTTATATACACACATGGTACACGTATCATCAGTAAGTGCTGCTTACCGGATAGAGGTAGTAAGGGACGTGCCTTATATACACACATGGTACACGTATCATCAGTAAGTGCTGCTTACCGGATAGAGGCAGTAAGGGACGTACCTTATATACACACATGGTACACGTACCATCAGTAAGTGCTGCTTACCGGATAGAGGCAGTAGGGGACGTGCCTTATATACACACATGGTACACGTATCATCAGTAAGTGCTGCTTACCGGATATAAACAGTAAGAGACGTGCCTTATATACACACATGGTACACGTATCATCAGTAAGTGCTGCTTACCGGATAGAGGCAGTAAGGGACTTATATGCACACATGGTACACGTATCATCAGTAAGTGCTGTTTACCGGATAGAGACAGTAAGGGACGTGCCTTATATATACACACATGTTACACGTATCATCAGTAAGTGCTGCTTACCGGATAGAAACAGTAAGAGACGTGCCTTATATACACACATGGTACACGTATCATCAGTAAGTGCTGCTTACCGGATAGAGACAGTAAGGGACGTGCCTTATATACACACATGGTACACGTATCATCAGTCAGTGCTGCTTACCGGATAGAGGCAGTAAGGGACGTGCCTTATATACACACATGGTACACGTATCATCAGTAAGTGCTGCTTACCGGATAGAGGCAGTAAGGGACGTACCTTATATACACACATGGTACACGTATCATCAGTCAGTGCTGGTTACCGGATAGAGGCAGTAAGAGACTTATATACACACATGGTACACGTATCATCAGTAAGTGCTGCTTACCGGATAGAGGCAGTAAGGGACTTATATACACACATGGTACACGTATCATCAGTAAGTGCTGCTTCCCGGATAGACGCAGTAAGAGACTTATATACACACATGGTACACGTATCATCAGTAAGTGCTGCTTACCGGATAGAGGCAGTAAGGGACGTGCCTTATATATACACACATGGTACACGTATCATCAGTCAGTGCTGGTTACCGGATAGAGGTTGTAAGGGACGTGCCTTATATACACACATAGTACACGTATCATCTGTAAGTGCTGCTTACCGGATAGAGGTAGTAAGGGACGTGCCTTATATACACACATAGTACACGTATCATCAGTAAGTGCTGCTTACCGGATAGAGGCAGTAAGGGACATGCCTTATATACACACATGGTACACGTATCATCAGTAAGAGCTACTTACCGGATAGAGGCAGTAAGGGATGTGCCTTATATACACACATGGTACACGTATCATCAGTAAGTGCTGCTTACCGGATAGAGGCAGTAAGGGACGTGCCTTATATACACACATGGTACACGTATCATCAGTAAGTGCTGCTTACCGGATAGAGACAGTAAGAGACTTATATACACACATGGTACACGTATCATCAGTAAGTGCTGCTTACCGGATAGAGACAGTAAGAGACTTATATACACACATGGTACACGTATCATCAGTAAGTGCTGCTTACCGGATAGAGGCAGTAAGGAACGTGCCTTATATATACACACATGGTACACGTATCATCAGTAAGTGCTGCTTACCGGATAGAGACAGTAAGAGACTTATATACACACATGGTACACGTATCATCAGTAAGTGCTGCCTACCGGATAGAGGCAGTAAGGGACATGCCTTATATACACACATGGTAGACGTATCATCAGTAAGTGCTGCTTACCGGATAGAGGCAGTAAGGGACTTATATACTCACATGGTACACGTATCATCAGTAAGTGCTGCTTACCGGATAGAGACAGTAAGAGACGTGCCTTATATACACACATGGTACACGTATCATCAGTAAGTGCTGCCTACCGGATAGAGGCAGTAAGCGACGTGTCTTATATACACACATGGTACACGTATCATCAGTAAGTGCTGCTTACCGGATAGAGGCAGTAAGGGACATGCCTTATATACACACATGGTACACGTATCATCAGTAAGTGCTGCTTACCGGATAGAAACAGTAAGAGACGTGCCTTATATACACACATGGTACACGTATCATCAGTAAGTGCTGCTTACCGGATAGAGGCAGTAAGGGACGTGCCTTATATACTCACATGGTACACGTATCATCAGTAAGTGCTGCTTACCGGATAGAGACAGTAAGAGACTTATATACACACATGGTACACGTATCATCAGTAAGTGCTGCTTACCGGATAGAGGCAGTAAGGGACGTGCCTTATATACACACATGGTACACGTATCATCAGTAAGTGCTGCTTACCGGATAGAGGCAGTAAGGGACGTGCCTTATATACACACATGGTACACGTATCATCAGTAAGTGCTGCTTACCGGATAGAGGCAGTAAGGGACATGCCTTGTATACACACATGGTACACGTATCATCAGTAAGTGCTGCTTACCGGATAGAGGCAGTAAGGGACGTGCCTTATATATACACACATGGTACACGTATCATCAGTAAGTGCTGCTTACCGGATAGAGGCAGTAAGGGACGTACCTTATATACACACATGGTACACGTATAATCATCAGTAAGTGCTGCTTACCGGATAGAGGCAGTAAGGGACGTACCTTATATACACATGGTACACGTATCATCAGTAAGTGCTGCTTACCGGATAGAGGCAGTAAGGGACGTGCCTTATATACACACATGGTACACGTATCATCAGTAAGTGCTGCTTACCGGATAGAGGCAGTAAGGGACGTACCTTATATACACACATGGTACACGTATCATCAGTAAGTGCTGCTTACTTGATAGAGGCAGTAAGGGACGTGCCTTATATACACACATGGTACACGTACCATCAGTAAGTGCTGCTTACCGGATAGAGACAGTAAGGAACGTGCCTTATATACAAACATGGTACACGTATCATCAGTCAGTGCTGCTTACCGGATAGAGACAGTAAGAGACGTGCCTTATATACACACATGGTACACGTATCATCAGTAAGTGCTGCCTACCGGATAGAGGCAGTAAGGGACTTATATACACACATGGTACACGTATCATCAGTAAATGTTGCTTACCGGATAGAGGCAGTAAGAGACGTGTCTTATATACACACATGGTACACGTATCATCAGTAAGTGCTGCTTACCGGATAGAGGTAGTAAGGGACGTGCCTTTTATACACACATGGTACATGTATCATCAGTAAGTGCTGCTTACCGGATAGAGGCAGTAAGGGACGTGCCTTATATACACACATGGTACACGTATCATCAGTAAGTGCTGCTTACCGGATAGAGGCAGTAAGGGACGTGCCTTATATACACACATGGTACACGTATCATCAGTAAGTGCTGCTTACCGGATAGAGGCAGTAAGGGACGTGCCTTATATACACACATGGTACACGTATCATCAGTAAGTGCTGCTTACCGGATAGAGACAGTAAGGGACGTGCCTTATATACACACATGGTACATGTATCATCAGTAAGTGCTGCTTACCGGATAGAGGCAGTAAGGGACGTTCCTTATATACACACATGGTACACGTTTCATCAGTAAGTGCTGCTTACGGGATAGAGACAGTAAGAGACTTATATACACACATGGTACACGTATTATCAGTAAGTGCTGCTTACCGGATAGAGGCAGTAAGGGACGTCCCTTATATACACACATGGTACACGTATCATCAGTAAGTGCTGCTTACCGGATAGAGGCAGTAAGGGACTTATATACACACATAGTACACGTATCATCAGTAAGTGCTGCTTACTTGATAGAGGCAGTAAGGGACGTGCCTTATATACACACATGGTACACGTATCATCAGTAAGTGCTGCTTACCGGATAGAGACAGTAAGGAACGTGCCTTATATAAACACATGGTACACGTATCATCAGTAAGTGCTGCTTACTTGATAGAGGCAGTAAGGGACGTACCTTATATACACACATGGTACACGTATCATCAGTAAGTGCTGCTTACTTGATAGACGCAGTAAGGGACGTACCTTATATACACACATGGTACACCTATCATCAGTAAGTGCTGCTTACCGGATAGAGGCAGTAAGGGACGTTCCTTATATACACACATGGTACACGTTTCATCAGTAAGTGCTGCTTACGGGATAGAGACAGTAAGAGACTTATATACACACATGGTACACGTATTATCAGTAAGTGCTGCTTACCGGATAGAGGCAGTAAGGGACGTCCCTTATATACACACATGGTACACGTATCATCAGTAAGTGCTGCTTACCGGATAGAGGCAGTAAGGGACTTATATACACACATAGTACACGTATCATCAGTAAGTGCTGCTTACTTGATAGAGGCAGTAAGGGACGTGCCTTATATACACACATGGTACACGTATCATCAGTAAGTGCTGCTTACCGGATAGAGACAGTAAGGAACGTGCCTTATATAAACACATGGTACACGTATCATCAGTAAGTGCTGCTTACTTGATAGAGGCAGTAAGGGACGTACCTTATATACACACATGGTACACGTATCATCAGTAAGTGCTGCTTACTTGATAGACGCAGTAAGGGACGTACCTTATATACACACATGGTACACGTATCATCAGTAAGTGCTGCTTACCGGATAGAGACAGTAAGGAACGTGCCTTATATACACACATGGTACACGTATCATCAGTAAGTGCTGCTTACCGGATAGAGACAGTAAGGAACGTGCCTTATATACACACATGGTACACGTATCATCAGTCAGTGCTGCTTACCGGATAGAGACAGTAAGAGACTTATATACACACATGGTACACGTATCATCAGTAAGTGTTGCTTACCGGATAGATGCAGTAAGGGACATGCCTTATATACACACATGGTACACGTATCATCAGTAAGTGCTGGTTACCGGATAGAGGCAGTAAGGGACTTGCCTTATATACACACATAGTACACGTATCATCAGTAAGTGCTGCTTACCGTATAGAGACAGTAAGAGACTTATATATACACATGGTACACGTATCATCAGTAAGTGCTGCTTACCGGATAGAGGCAGTAAGGGACGTGCCTTATGTACACACATGGTACACGTATCATCAGTAAGTGCTGCTTACCGGATAGAGGCAGTAAGGGACGTGCCTTATATACACACATGGTACACGTATCATCAGTAAGTGCTGCTTACCGTATAGAGACAGTAAGAGACTTATATATACACATGGTACACGTATCATCAGTAAGTGCTGCTTACCGGATAGAGGCTGTAAGGGACGTGCCTTATGTACACACATGGTACACGTATCATCAGTAAGTGCTGCTTACCGTATAGAGACAGTAAGAGACTTATATATACACATGGTACACGTATCATCAGTAAGTGCTGCTTACCGGATAGAGGCAGTAAGGGACGTGCCTTATGTACACACATGGTACACGTATCATCAGTAAGTGCTGCTTACCGGATAGAGGCAGTAAGGGACGTGCCTTATATACACACATTGCACACGTATCAGTAAGTGCTGCTTACCGGATAAAGGCAGTAAGGGACGTACCTTATATACACACATGGTACACGTATCATCAGTAAGTGCTGCTTACCGGATAGAGGCAGTAAGGGACGTGCCTTATATATACACACATGGTACACGTATCATCAGTAAGTGCTGCTTACCGGATAGAGGCAGTAAGGGACGTGCCTTATATATACACACATGGTACACGTGTCATCAGTAAGTGCTGCTTACCGTATAGAGACAGTAAGAGACTTATATATACACATGGTACACGTATCATCAGTAAGTGCTGCTTACCGGATAGAGGCAGTAAGGGACGTGCCTTATGTACACACATGGTACACGTATCATCAGTAAGTGCTGCTTACCGTATAGAGACAGTAAGAGACTTATATATACACATGGTACACGTATCATCAGTAAGTGCTGCTTACCGGATAGAGGCAGTAAGGGACGTGCCTTATGTACACACATGGTACACGTATCATCAGTAAGTGCTGCTTACCGGATAGAGGCAGTAAGGGACGTGCCTTATATACACACATGGTACACGTATCATCAGTAAGTGCTGCTTACCGGATAGAGGCAGTAAGGGACGTGCCTTATATACACACATGGCACACGTATCATCAGTAAGTGCTGCTTACCGGATAAAGGCAGTAAGGGACGTACCTTATATACACACATGGTACACGTATCATCAGTAAGTGCTGCTTACCGGATAGAGGCAGTAAGGGTCGTACCTTATATACACACATGGTACACGTATCATGAGTAAGTGCTGCTTACCGGATAGAGGCAGTAAGGGACATGCCTTATATATACACACATGGTACACGTATCATCAGTAAGTGCTGCTTACCGGATAGAGGCAGTAAGGGACGTGCCTTATATATACACACATGGTACACGTATCATCAGTAAGTGCTGCTTACCGGATAGAGGCAGTAAGGGACGTGCCTTATATACACACATGGTACACGTATCATCAGTAAGTGCTGGTTACCGGATAGAGGCAGTAAGAGACTTATATACACACATGGTACACGTATCATCAGTAAGTGCTGCTTACCGGATAGAGGCAGTAAGGGACGTGCCTTATATACACACATGGTACACGTATCATCAGTAAGTGCTGCTTACCGGATAGAGGCAGTAAGGGACGTGCCTTATATACACACATGGTACACGTATCATCAGTAAGTGCTGCTTACCGGATAGAGGCAGTAAGGGACATGCCTTGTATACACACATGGTACACGTATCATCAGTAAGTGCTGCTTACCGGATAGAGGCAGTAAGGGACGTGCCTTATATATACACACATGGTACACGTATCATCAGTAAGTGCTGCTTACCGGATAGAGGCAGTAAGGGACGTACCTTATATACACACATGGTACACGTATAATCATCAGTAAGTGCTGCTTACCGGATAGAGGCAGTAAGGGACGTACCTTATATACACATGGTACACGTATCATCAGTAAGTGCTGCTTACCGGATAGAGGCAGTAAGGGACGTGCCTTATATACACACATGGTACACGTATCATCAGTAAGTGCTGCTTACCGGATAGAGGCAGTAAGGGACGTACCTTATATACACACATGGTACACGTATCATCAGTAAGTGCTGCTTACTTGATAGAGGCAGTAAGGGACGTGCCTTATATACACACATGGTACACGTACCATCAGTAAGTGCTGCTTACCGGATAGAGACAGTAAGGAACGTGCCTTATATACAAACATGGTACACGTATCATCAGTCAGTGCTGCTTACCGGATAGAGACAGTAAGAGACGTGCCTTATATACACACATGGTACACGTATCATCAGTAAGTGCTGCCTACCGGATAGAGGCAGTAAGGGACTTATATACACACATGGTACACGTATCATCAGTAAATGTTGCTTACCGGATAGAGGCAGTAAGAGACGTGTCTTATATACACACATGGTACACGTATCATCAGTAAGTGCTGCTTACCGGATAGAGGTAGTAAGGGACGTGCCTTTTATACACACATGGTACATGTATCATCAGTAAGTGCTGCTTACCGGATAGAGGCAGTAAGGGACGTGCCTTATATACACACATGGTACACGTATCATCAGTAAGTGCTGCTTACCGGATAGAGGCAGTAAGGGACGTGCCTTATATACACACATGGTACACGTATCATCAGTAAGTGCTGCTTACCGGATAGAGGCAGTAAGGGACGTGCCTTATATACACACATGGTACACGTATCATCAGTAAGTGCTGCTTACCGGATAGAGACAGTAAGGGACGTGCCTTATATACACACATGGTACATGTATCATCAGTAAGTGCTGCTTACCGGATAGAGGCAGTAAGGGACGTTCCTTATATACACACATGGTACACGTTTCATCAGTAAGTGCTGCTTACGGGATAGAGACAGTAAGAGACTTATATACACACATGGTACACGTATTATCAGTAAGTGCTGCTTACCGGATAGAGGCAGTAAGAGACGTCCCTTATATACACACATGGTACACGTATCATCAGTAAGTGCTGCTTACCGGATAGAGGCAGTAAGGGACTTATATACACACATAGTACACGTATCATCAGTAAGTGCTGCTTACTTGATAGAGGCAGTAAGGGACGTGCCTTATATACACACATGGTACACGTATCATCAGTAAGTGCTGCTTACCGGATAGAGACAGTAAGGAACGTGCCTTATATAAACACATGGTACACGTATCATCAGTAAGTGCTGCTTACTTGATAGAGGCAGTAAGGGACGTACCTTATATACACACATGGTACACGTATCATCAGTAAGTGCTGCTTACTTGATAGACGCAGTAAGGGACGTACCTTATATACACACATGGTACACCTATCATCAGTAAGTGCTGCTTACCGGATAGAGGCAGTAAGGGACGTTCCTTATATACACACATGGTACACGTTTCATCAGTAAGTGCTGCTTACGGGATAGAGACAGTAAGAGACTTATATACACACATGGTACACGTATTATCAGTAAGTGCTGCTTACCGGATAGAGGCAGTAAGGGACGTCCCTTATATACACACATGGTACACGTATCATCAGTAAGTGCTGCTTACCGGATAGAGGCAGTAAGGGACTTATATACACACATAGTACACGTATCATCAGTAAGTGCTGCTTACTTGATAGAGGCAGTAAGGGACGTGCCTTATATACACACATGGTACACGTATCATCAGTAAGTGCTGCTTACCGGATAGAGACAGTAAGGAACGTGCCTTATATAAACACATGGTACACGTATCATCAGTAAGTGCTGCTTACTTGATAGAGGCAGTAAGGGACGTACCTTATATACACACATGGTACACGTATCATCAGTAAGTGCTGCTTACTTGATAGACGCAGTAAGGGACGTACCTTATATACACACATGGTACACGTATCATCAGTAAGTGCTGCTTACCGGATAGAGACAGTAAGGAACGTGCCTTATATACACACATGGTACACGTATCATCAGTAAGTGCTGCTTACCGGATAGAGACAGTAAGGAACGTGCCTTATATACACACATGGTACACGTATCATCAGTCAGTGCTGCTTACCGGATAGAGACAGTAAGAGACTTATATACACACATGGTACACGTATCATCAGTAAGTGTTGCTTACCGGATAGATGCAGTAAGGGACATGCCTTATATACACACATGGTACACGTATCATCAGTAAGTGCTGGTTACCGGATAGAGGCAGTAAGGGACTTGCCTTATATACACACATAGTACACGTATCATCAGTAAGTGCTGCTTACCGTATAGAGACAGTAAGAGACTTATATATACACATGGTACACGTATCATCAGTAAGTGCTGCTTACCGGATAGAGGCAGTAAGGGACGTGCCTTATGTACACACATGGTACACGTATCATCAGTAAGTGCTGCTTACCGGATAGAGGCAGTAAGGGACGTGCCTTATATACACACATGGTACACGTATCATCAGTAAGTGCTGCTTACCGTATAGAGACAGTAAGAGACTTATATATACACATGGTACACGTATCATCAGTAAGTGCTGCTTACCGGATAGAGGCTGTAAGGGACGTGCCTTATGTACACACATGGTACACGTATCATCAGTAAGTGCTGCTTACCGTATAGAGACAGTAAGAGACTTATATATACACATGGTACACGTATCATCAGTAAGTGCTGCTTACCGGATAGAGGCAGTAAGGGACGTGCCTTATGTACACACATGGTACACGTATCATCAGTAAGTGCTGCTTACCGGATAGAGGCAGTAAGGGACGTGCCTTATATACACACATTGCACACGTATCAGTAAGTGCTGCTTACCGGATAAAGGCAGTAAGGGACGTACCTTATATACACACATGGTACACGTATCATCAGTAAGTGCTGCTTACCGGATAGAGGCAGTAAGGGACGTGCCTTATATATACACACATGGTACACGTATCATCAGTAAGTGCTGCTTACCGGATAGAGGCAGTAAGGGACGTGCCTTATATATACACACATGGTACACGTGTCATCAGTAAGTGCTGCTTACCGTATAGAGACAGTAAGAGACTTATATATACACATGGTACACGTATCATCAGTAAGTGCTGCTTACCGGATAGAGGCAGTAAGGGACGTGCCTTATGTACACACATGGTACACGTATCATCAGTAAGTGCTGCTTACCGTATAGAGACAGTAAGAGACTTATATATACACATGGTACACGTATCATCAGTAAGTGCTGCTTACCGGATAGAGGCAGTAAGGGACGTGCCTTATGTACACACATGGTACACGTATCATCAGTAAGTGCTGCTTACCGGATAGAGGCAGTAAGGGACGTGCCTTATATACACACATGGTACACGTATCATCAGTAAGTGCTGCTTACCGGATAGAGGCAGTAAGGGACGTGCCTTATATACACACATGGCACACGTATCATCAGTAAGTGCTGCTTACCGGATAAAGGCAGTAAGGGACGTACCTTATATACACACATGGTACACGTATCATCAGTAAGTGCTGCTTACCGGATAGAGGCAGTAAGGGTCGTACCTTATATACACACATGGTACACGTATCATGAGTAAGTGCTGCTTACCGGATAGAGGCAGTAAGGGACATGCCTTATATATACACACATGGTACACGTATCATCAGTAAGTGCTGCTTACCGGATAGAGGCAGTAAGGGACGTGCCTTATATATACACACATGGTACACGTATCATCAGTAAGTGCTGCTTACCGGATAGAGGCAGTAAGGGACGTGCCTTATATACACACATGGTACACGTATCATCAGTAAGTGCTGGTTACCGGATAGAGGCAGTAAGAGACGTGTCTTATATACACACATGGTACACGTATCATCAGTAAGTGCTGCTTACCAGATAGAGGCAGTAAGAGACGTGCCTTATATAAACACATGGTACACGTATCATCAGTAAGTGCTGCTTACCGGATAGAGACAGTAAGGGACGTGCCTTATATACACACATGGTACTCGTATCATCAGTAAGTGCTGCTTACCGGATAGAGGTAGTAAGAGACGTGTCTTATATACACACTTGGTACACGTGTCATCAGTAAGTGCTGCTTACCGGATAGAGGCAGTAAGGGACGTGTCTTATATACACACATGGTACACGTATCATCATTAAGTGCTGCTTACCGGATAGAGGTAGTAAGAGACGTGTCTTATATACACACATGGTACACGTATCATCAGTAAGTGCTGCTTACCGGATAGAGGCAGTAAGGGACGTGCCTTATATACACACATGGCACACGTATCATCAGTAAGTGCTGCTTACCGGATAAAGGCAGTAAGGGACGTACCTTATATACACACATTGCACACGTATCAGTAAGTGCTGCTTACCGGATAAAGGCAGTAAGGGACGTACCTTATATACACACATGGTACACGTATCATCAGTAAGTGCTGCTTACCGGATAGAGGCAGTAAGGGACGTGCCTTATATATACACACATGGTACACGTATCATCAGTAAGTGCTGCTTACCGGATAGAGGCAGTAAGGGACGTGCCTTATATATACACACATGGTACACGTGTCATCAGTAAGTGCTGCTTACCGTATAGAGACAGTAAGAGACTTATATATACACATGGTACACGTATCATCAGTAAGTGCTGCTTACCGGATAGAGGCAGTAAGGGACGTGCCTTATGTACACACATGGTACACGTATCATCAGTAAGTGCTGCTTACCGTATAGAGACAGTAAGAGACTTATATATACACATGGTACACGTATCATCAGTAAGTGCTGCTTACCGGATAGAGGCAGTAAGGGACGTGCCTTATGTACACACATGGTACACGTATCATCAGTAAGTGCTGCTTACCGGATAGAGGCAGTAAGGGACGTGCCTTATATACACACATGGTACACGTATCATCAGTAAGTGCTGCTTACCGGATAGAGGCAGTAAGGGACGTGCCTTATATACACACATGGCACACGTATCATCAGTAAGTGCTGCTTACCGGATAAAGGCAGTAAGGGACGTACCTTATATACACACATGGTACACGTATCATCAGTAAGTGCTGCTTACCGGATAGAGGCAGTAAGGGTCGTACCTTATATACACACATGGTACACGTATCATGAGTAAGTGCTGCTTACCGGATAGAGGCAGTAAGGGACATGCCTTATATATACACACATGGTACACGTATCATCAGTAAGTGCTGCTTACCGGATAGAGGCAGTAAGGGACGTGCCTTATATATACACACATGGTACACGTATCATCAGTAAGTGCTGCTTACCGGATAGAGGCAGTAAGGGACGTGCCTTATATACACACATGGTACACGTATCATCAGTAAGTGCTGGTTACCGGATAGAGGCAGTAAGAGACGTGTCTTATATACACACATGGTACACGTATCATCAGTAAGTGCTGCTTACCAGATAGAGGCAGTAAGAGACGTGCCTTATATAAACACATGGTACACGTATCATCAGTAAGTGCTGCTTACCGGATAGAGACAGTAAGGGACGTGCCTTATATACACACATGGTACTCGTATCATCAGTAAGTGCTGCTTACCGGATAGAGGTAGTAAGAGACGTGTCTTATATACACACTTGGTACACGTGTCATCAGTAAGTGCTGCTTACCGGATAGAGGCAGTAAGGGACGTGTCTTATATACACACATGGTACACGTATCATCATTAAGTGCTGCTTACCGGATAGAGGTAGTAAGAGACGTGTCTTATATACACACATGGTACACGTATCATCAGTAAGTGCTGCTTACCGGATAGAGGCAGTAAGGGACGTGCCTTATATACACACATGGCACACGTATCATCAGTAAGTGCTGCTTACCGGATAAAGGCAGTAAGGGACGTACCTTATATACACACATGGTACACGTATCATCAGTAAGTGCTGCTTACCGGATAGAGGCAGTAAGGGACATGCCTTATATATACACACATGGTACACGTATCATCAGTAAGTGCTGCTTACCGGATAGAGGCAGTAAGGGACGTGCCTTATATATACACACATGGTACACGTATCATCAGTAAGTGCTGCTTACCGGATAGAGGCAGTAAGGGACGTGCCTTATATACACACATGGTACACGTATCATCAGTAAGTGCTGGTTACCGGATAGAGGCAGTAAGAGACGTGTCTTATATACACACATGGTACACGTATCATCAGTAAGTGCTGCTTACCGGATAGAGGCAGTAAGAGACGTGCCTTATATAAACACATGGTACACGTATCATCAGTAAGTGCTGCTTACCGGATAGAGACAGTAAGGGACGTGCCTTATATACACACATGGTACTCGTATCATCAGTAAGTGCTGCTTACCGGATAGAGGTAGTAAGAGACGTGTCTTATATACACACATGGTACACGTATCATCAGTAAGTGCTGGTTACCGGATAGAGGCAGTAAGAGACGTGTCTTATATACACACATGGTACACGTATCATCAGTAAGTGCTGCTTACCGGATAGAGGCAGTAAGAGACGTGCCTTATATAAACACATGGTACACGTATCATCAGTAAGTGCTGCTTACCGGATAGAGACAGTAAGGGACGTGCCTTATATACACACATGGTACTCGTATCATCAGTAAGTGCTGCTTACCGGATAGAGGTAGTAAGAGACGTGTCTTATATACACACATGGTACACGTATCATCAGTAAGTGCTGCTTACCGGATAGAGGTAGTAAGAGATGTGTCTTATATACACACATGGTACACGTGTCATCAGTAAGTGCTGCTTACCGGATAGAGACAGTAAGGGACGTGTCTTATATACACACATGGTACACGTATCATCAGTAAGTGCTGCTTACCGGATAGAGGTAGTAAGAGACGTGTCTTATATACACACATGGTACACGTATCATCAGTAAGTGCTGCTTACCGGATAGAGGCAGTAAGGGACGTACCTTATATACACACATGGTACACGTATCATCATTAAGTGCTGGTTACCGGATAGAGGCAGTAAGGGACATGCCTTATATACACACATGGTACACACGTATCATCAGTAAGTGCTGCTTACCGGATAGAGGTAGTAAGAGACGTGTCTTATATACACACATGGTACACGTATCATCAGTAAGTGCTGCTTACCGGATACAGGCAGTAAGGGACATGCCTTATATACAAACATGGTACACGTATCATCAGTAAGTGCTGCTTACCGGATAGAGACAGTAAGGGACATACCTTATATACACACATGGTACACGTATCATCAGTAAGTGCTGCTTACCGGATAGAGGCAGTAAGGGACATGCCTTATATACACACATGGTACACATACCATCAGTAAGTGCTGCTTACCGGATAGAGACAGTAAGGGACATGCCTTATATACACACATGGTACACGTATCATCAGTAAGTGCTGCTTACCGGATAGAGACAGTAAGGGACGTGCCCTATATACACACATGGTACACGTATCATCAGTAAGTGCTTTATTAAACTTATTGACCAATTCAGGAGGATGTCCTCACTCGTCTTTGCAGCAGTCACGTCAAACAGCCCTCTCGGCGCGACTATTCCCATGTACCTAGGCTCCTGTACTCGTTCTCCACACAGCCATATAATAAATGTATTATTATGCAGCATATGTTGCTTTAAATGTGTCTTTGTGGCCCTCACTATTGTATTGCCTGGGTACGTTCCATGGTAAGGGCTGCCAAGGAGGACTGAAGCTGAGAACAGTGATTTATATACCTGATAATTCCTATTCCTCTCAGCACTCCATGGCAGCCCAGTGTTCCCACCCTTCTCGGTTCATATTATATACATTTCAAAGACAGCTTGGTAAGTTACTCATAGACACAGTGTGTCACATGACCTGTAAACTTTCCCAGTGAGGTTCAGGGGTGGAATCCGGTGGCAGGAGCCGGTGCATGTATGGCAGCGAGAAGCAAGTAACCCACAAAGAATGCAGTGAGGAAACTTTATTAAGGAAATGCAGCACAGTTATGTATCATATGTGTTGGGCTGTTTAGCAGAGTCTGGGCAGTCCTTTGGTCTGCACACAAGCAGGCATATAGAAGACCAGACAAGACATTCGGCAGCTATCTGCTTTAATCTTGTCCCATAGGTCTAATACACTAATAAGCAGTTCAAAGGCCAGTGCACCAAATTGTATCCAAGAACAGAGGCAGGTTTAGAACAACACATTAGCAGGAGGATTATATCAGATGCAGGTAGTCCAACACAAGCTGCAATTGGTACACTGTATCAGCAGGAGGAGCAGAAGCAGTTAGTCAATCACAAGCCAGGATCCAACAGGATAGGGCTGGGGACAGAGCAGAAGCGGGTAGTCACACACCAGCTGGAATCTGTACAATATCAGCAGGAGCAGAAGCAAGTAGTCAAACACAAGAAAACATCAGTATACTGTATCACATAGCATTGTGTGCAGGAGTAATTTGGATAGTGCTAGCAATCACCTAGCAGCAACTGCTAGCTCTGCCCTTGCTTTACAGTGCCAGAGGGTGGGGATCCAAGTGCATTAATACTTGCTGACAACTCGCACAGGCACCAACGAACTGCTGCAATGTGGGGACTCATGCTACACCTGTCACTCTTGCTATCAGCCGGCTTACTTTCTTATCAGCTTACTTACCAATTGGTATAGTTTAAAGGGAAGATGGGTAACACTTACTGACACAGGAAGAGGATGAGCTGCATTATATACCAGCCTATTAGGTGTCTTTATATAAACCTGTCTCTAGCTAAGTTTGAAGGAACTTAACCCACTGTAAGAGTTGCCATCTAGTTTCTTCTTCGGGTTCCATAGAGTCCACAGGATCTACCTTGGGGTATGTAGTTGGATCGTATCCAATGCACCAAACAGCAAAAGCTTTGGAGCTCCCGGCATGCACTAGTCCTCGCTATATACCCGCCCCCAGCCACAGGTATTCAGTTTTTTTGTTTGGCGCATGGCAAGCCAGTCGCACCTGTTATGCAGCAAGACTACCTAGGCAGTCCTAACCTTTTTTCTTTTACGATTTACCTTAGTTTTCAAACTTTTGAGTTTAGCGGTACCAGCTGCCGGTAATGACACTGTACTGCGACCCCGTCTACCTCCGCCGACGCCGAAACACCAGCACCGCAATATGCCCTGAGGTTCTCGGCAGGTCTCAGTGTGGCTTAGCTAGCAGCTTAATGCTGAGGTCCGGGACTGCAGTCGGGTCACGGAGATGTCAGGTAAGCGATTCCTCTCGGGGAATCGTGCGCTAAGCTGTCCCTCGCCTCTGGTGTTGAGACGCATTGGAGGCGGCTACCTGTGAAGACCTTGTCTAACGTGCCCTCATTAAGGAGGCCGGGGCCATATTTTTCTGTCGCCGGGGACGGGTGGTAAGACGCACTAGAACGCACTAGTCAACGTCTTGCTACTGTGAGGTCAGTGTACCCGGCCATCAAAATCGCAGCCTAGGCGAGATAGCCGCTCCTCCCCCCAGACGCAAACTTCCGGGTGCAATTTCCCACGTCTGGCTTGCCATAATTGACCACCTCATGTGTGAGACACGCACAGTTTAGTGTTGGTTCCGTGCACTGTGGTTGGTCTCAGAGGTTTGGTCTGTCTCTATATACCTCTCCCTTGGGTTTGGCATATAGCACACTCTATATCCTACCTTACTCCAGCGTTCCAGTGCATATCCTGTTATCCGTTCCTGACCTTTGGCTTGTTTTTGACTCCGATTTCACCTGACCCTTGGTATTGCATTTGATCTTTGGTTTTGACCTCGGCTATTCCCTGAGACCCGCTTTTCATCTGCTTCCTGGTACCGTCTTGACTGTTTGGTTCTGACCCGGCCTGTCGACTACGTTGAAAATCCTCTTCGCTTTATCCAGAGTTCTCCAGCACTTGTATAGGGGAACCTATCCTGAGGGCCGCGACCTGTGTGTCGGACGCAGCCAAGTCCATACATTTTTGCAAGGGTCCCTGGTGAATACCGCTGGCACATTAGACTCCGCGCATCAGGAATAGGTCAAGCCAATTCCCTAAATATGGGTTTCATCCATTATCTACCAGAGAGTTGCGACAGAATACTCTGGCCCAAAACATGGATGCTGCTGGAAATCTGTCACCATGAGATCTGCTCGAGCACCTTCTTGCTAGGGTCGAGAAACAAGAATTTTTTTCAGATTATGCAGTGTCTGCAGACCCTAATGCAATGAGTCGGTGCTGCTCAGCCGCCTCCGGTGGAATCAGTCACTCCTCCTACGATGACTGTACAAGCTGCATGCACTACCGCCCCACAACGCATTCCTAATCCTACGAAGTATGATGGGGACCCTAAAGGCTGTTGAGGATTCCTGAACCAATGCTCAATTCAATTTGAGGTCCAACCAGCAAATTTCCCTTCAGAAAGGATGAAGGTGGCTTACGTGATTTCGCTACTGTCCGGTCAGGCGTTGGCTTGGGCTTCACCGTTGTGGGAAAGGAATGATCCCCTGATCAATAACAGTGCTGAATTTCTGAAGGTTTTTTGAAGGGTCTTCGATGAGCCTAGACGAGTATCCTCTGTGGGGTCAGCTATCTTGCAGCTGAATCAAGGCAACCAATCTGCAGGGCAATATGCTGTGCAGTTTCAACCCTTGCTTTGGAATTAGGGTGGAGTAATAAAGCCTTGATTGCCGCATTTAAGCAGGGGCTGTCAGATCAGATTACAGATGTACTCGCATCCAGGGAATTGCCAACCACTTTGGATGACTTAATCTTGTGTATCCTGGTAGATCTTCATCACAGGGAGAGAGCAAGAGAGAAGGAACAGTGCCGTCGCTTCACCTTCAAACTCGCTCCACGTTTCACGGCACTGGTGGAATCTTCTGAAGAGCCCAAGAGGTTGAAAAATAAACTGTGGTGAACCAGGTCATCTTCTTTCTGGCTACTCAAAACGTCCGGGAAATGAGAAAGCCTAATTGATCAAGTGGTGGTCAGATTAGGTATGTTTCAACAAACTGGTGTTACTAAGAAAGGCCAGGATGCTCGAGTATGACCTTCTGAGGCAGAAGAAGCTTTTGTTCTGCTAAAACAATGTTTTCTTTCAGCACCCATTCTAAGGCAACCAAATTGTGACCAACCTTTTTTCCTGGAAGTGGACGCCTCCACAGTTGGAGTTGGGGCAGTGCTATCACAAAGAGATGAAGAAGAGAAGTGGTATTCCTGTGGGTTCTTCTCCCGTAAATTCTCGGACCTGGAGAAGAATTCTGCTGTTGGGGATAAAGAGCTACTAGCCATCAAGTTGGCTCTTCAGGAATGGCGGTATTTTTTGGAAGGAGCGAAGTTTCCAGTGACTGTCTAAAGACAGCTAACTGTTTGAATTATAGTCAGTCCAGGTGGTCATTGTTTTTTTATCGGTTTAATCTAGTAATTACCTATTGACCGGGTAATAAAAACATCAAAGCTGATGCCCTGTCCCGGGCATTCAGTTCTGCTGAAATGAAAGAAGTAAAGGAAGATACGTTTTTGAACCCTATTTGCTTTGTAGCTGTCACCAGCAAGGTCAAAATTCTGCAGGGGAAATATTCTTAGCTTCCGAACTCCACTCCAAATTACTTCAGTGGGCACAATCGTCACGTTTCAGTGGGTACGCAGGAGTCAAAAGAACCTTGGAGCTAATCCTCAGGAGTTACTGGAGGCCAACAGTCCGGCAAGATGTTAGGGACTTCGTGGCAACTTGTCATATGTGTGCGCAGCACAAAGTTCCACCACACTCTCCAACAGGTCCTCTGTTGCCACTATCAGTGCCTGATTGTTCTTGGACTCACATCTCTATGGACTTTGTGACGTATCTAATTCGTGCCAAGGATTAAACACTATCCTGGTGGTTGGGATAGGTTCTCCAAGACCGCCCACTTTGTTCCTCTAAAGGGTCTACCTTCAGCACGAAGTTGGCGGAGGTGTTTAGTAGACAAATTTTTAGGTTGCACGGATTTCCTAAAGACATTGGCCCTCAAGAAGCGATCGCTCACTCTGAATGAGGGGCGGGCACTTCTTGTTTTGAAGTGCTGCCTCCAGGTTGCAAGCTAAGCTGTTGGTTACCACCCACAGCTTAGCTTGCGATCAGGGTGATGGTCGCGATGGTGATGACCATCGGGGCTTACGACCAGACCCTAAGGTTGGGTCTGGGCACTCGTAAGCCCCAGGGAACTTCCTGCTCTGTTGGAGCAGGACGTTCCCCACTGACATCATCAATGATGTCAGTGGGGCCGCCCTCAAACGGCAAGCGTTCCGACTGGAACGCCTTCGTTTGGCCCGCCCAGCAAATGGGGCGAGCTCTCACTCAACATCGACAGCTCGCCCCGTCTGCTACGAGACCCCTAGCGACAGAGCGCCCGTCGCTAGCCGGGTCTTGCGCATGCGCACGACAGAGCCGGCTCCGTCGTGCGCATGCTCTGTGGGGACCATCGACCCGGTTGCGAGCGTATCGACGCTTGCGACCAGGTCTGAATGAGACCCATTGTTTCCGACTGAGGGGTACAGTTAACTTCTAGATTCTGGAGAGCATTATGCAGGTGCTTTGACATTAATTTGAGCTTCTCTTTGGCCTACCATCCCCAGAGTAATGGCCAGACAGAGCGAATAAACCAGGATTTGGAGAAGTTCATTCGGATGTATGTTTCAGCCAGTCAGGATGACTGGATCTCTCTGTTACCATGGGCTGAATTTGCCCACAATAATCTGTATCATGAAGCATCGGGGCACTCTCCATTTTTTACTATATACGGTTTGTATCCTATGTTACCAGAGTTACCATCAGTATCGTGCCCAGCTGTGCATGGTACAGGAAACCGGTTCTTTAAAATCTGGAAGGAGGTAAAGAAGAATCTGTGCAAGGCCTCTTCAAGGTATAAAATGTTTGCAGATAGGAAAAGGAGGAAGGTTCCTGTGTTGAGGTCTGGTGATAAAGTCTGGCTGTCAACCAAACATCTGAGATTGAGAGTTCCTACGATGAAGTTTGCTCCCAGATACATCGGTCCCTTCCAGATTTTTCAGGTGGTTAATCGAGTGGCATTACGTCTTGAACTCTTAATACACATATGGTGCATACACACGGTCAGATGTGTCAGATGAACGATTGAACAATTTCTGACTGCATTAAAATGAATGGAATCGTCCAAGTCTGACGGCAAACACTTCAGATGTCAGATATCGTTATCTGACCATCGGGAACGCGCATTGTTCATCATTCAAACATGACAGATATGTCAGCTTTTCCTTCAGATATTAATGATTGAACGATTTTTTAAATCGTTATTGTACAGATCTGAAGGAAAATCTGCACTATTAGAATACCCAATGTATTTAATGTGTCCCTCCTAAAACCCCTGGTCCTTAATCGTTTCTCGGCACCTGGCAGTCCTCCTCCTCCTGCGATTGCAGTGGACCAGCAGGAGGAGTATGAAGTGAAACAGATCTTGGACTCCAGGGTTTCTAGAGTAGCTGTTCAGTTCTTGGTGGATTGGAAGGGGTATGGACCTGAGGAACACTGCTGGCTCAAGGCCTCAGATATCCATGCGCCCCAGCTTCTTCAGAAGTTCCGCAGAAGATTTCCTAACAAACCATTTGTGAGGTTTTCGGTGCCCAACCCATAGAGGAGGGGGTAATGTTACAGTGCGCCGGACACCGGCTATCACCGGATCCGGCAGCACTGGAATTCGAAGCAGCGGGCAGTGTGTCCACGCGCCCACTGCTATTGGACCTGATTCAGGCCCGCTTGCTAGATGCGTACGCTCGCTAGATGCATATGCAAATTTTTCAAAGTGACGGCATGGGAAGCGATCGGTCGTCAAGGCATAAGCACGCCCACCATGTCTTGGCGAGCGATCACTTTGTGTGAGTGTACACCCATTAGCGTAGGCAGAGCCGCCCATCAGCGTACGTCATCTCCAGGAAGTGTATGAAAACATTGGTACATCGAGGACCATCGGAAGCGAACGCAGTGCTTGTGGTTACCTTTACCCTGCCACAAGCTCTGCGAGGATTTCAGTGTAAAAAAAGGCAAGTGACGTGTACAATGATGATGCTTTTTAATTATGCACACCTATGAAACGGCATTGAAACGATCATACACGCCTGCGTTCGCATCTCCAACCCCCCATTATTACAGGACAGCGCCTGCTACCACCCACAACCGGCCTCTCCTGTCACTCATTTCCCTGGGCTGTCTGTGGTGGGCGAGTGACCGCATCCCGATCGCTATGAGTAGTCCACGCACGCGCACTGCGATGAGTAGTTTGCGCACATGCACTGCGATGCGCACTGAGCAAAAATCGCCCGGCCGCGAGCGATCACGCCCTAGCGAGCGGGTCTGAATCAGGTGTTTTGTGTGTGGCTTCTCCCTGTTGCACTGAACACCGGCTATCCACTTGCCGAGTCCAGCAGCGCTAGAGCTCTAGTACCGCGTGTGCCAACCTGTTGAAAATTTAAAGGGCCATGGACATCTAGTGGTGACATCACAGGATGCGCCTCATTCAAGCCCTGCCTATAAAAGGAAGTCCCTGGGAGCACTCCTGTGCCAGAGTATAGGCTCCATTACCTTACTCCAGCGTTCCAGTGCATATCCTGTTATCCGTTCCTGATTTTTGGCTTGTTTTTTACTCCGATTCCACCTGACCCTTGGTACTGTGTTTGGTATTTGGTACCAACCTCGGCTATTCCTTGAGACCCGCTTTTCGTCTGCTCCCTGGTACCGTCTTGTCTGTTGGTTCTGACGCGGCCTGTCGACTACGTTGAAAATCCTCTACGCTCTATTCAGAGTTCTCCAGCACCTGTATAGGGGAACCCTGTGTGTCGGACACAGCCAAGTCCATAACTTCTTGTGAGGGTCCCTGGTGAATACTGCCGGCACATTAGACTCCGCACCTCAGGAATAGGTCAAGCCAATTCCCTAAATATGGGTTGCATCCATTATCTACCCGAGAGTTGCAACATGCACACACAGTAAGTGGGTGATCAGAGACATGCTATGGGAAATGATATGACACATACTGAATGTAGTCATAATGTGTGCTAGGGCATGTACTCTAGAGGAACATGGGAAAAAACTGCATATTCAACAGGTTTCATCACATTCCTCCCCCACTGTTTGGACCCAATATCCCAGCAAGTCATAGGCACAGTCCTTAATGTCCAACCCAGGTTGCTGGGACAATCCAGTGAGTCTTTCCCCAGGTCCGGTGGGAAGGTAATAAGCAGTTCTCTACCAGGGTCCCAAGTTTGTGGGAACCACACATAAATGGTTCCTATTTCAGAGGTGCCCTGATTAGGCAGAGGACCCATAGAACCAATACTTCCCAACACATCCAGAAGTCAGTGCCTCGCTTCCCTCGCCTCTGGTGTATTAGGAATCGATCTATCATTCTTTCTTTTGATCCAAAAAGTCACGGCTTGCTGCAGGTGAGTAACCAAAACTAAAGGTCTTGACGTAGCCTTCCCTCCTCATAAGCCCCCCTCATAAGCCAAGTCTCCACTGTTCAATGTTAAAACATTGAATGGTACCAGTAGACTGCCATCCAAGAAATCTGGGCCCTAGTTGTCCTTCCTCAAACATCTGAAATAATCTGGTACACGAGTTGGGGTACTCAGGGTCTTCTCTCTGCCCATGTTCACCTCCTTCACCTCGGCGCACTGGGGCAGGAGACACCTTCCACCACTGCTCCTCATTCAAGTAACAGCTGCCCAGGGGCAGGCAAATGTTTGGGTCCTGTACCCAGCATTTCAGCAGTTGTGACCATTATCTACTCCCCCAAACAAGTTGGGGGCTGACAAATGTTAGTGCAACGTGCTTCCTGGCTCCTCATCACCCAGAGCCAGGTATGGACCATCCATCGGGAATATTGCAGATGGTGGATGCAAGGGAGTTGACAGGACAGGCTGGTACTGTTCCAGCCCCCCCCCAAAAGCTAGTGTCTCACCTGGTGCTGCTTCTGCTCTGTCCTTCTCTGGAATAACCACCACTGCCGACCTAGTTGGCTGGGTAACTGGTGGGGTTTAGCACAGGGTTGTAACCGCTGAAGCTTCCAGGATTGTCTCCAAAACTACCTTATGCTTTGCAGGCTACAGGGTGCTGAGTTGCGTAGTGCCTTCTCTTTGGGAGGTTACAAGGGTTGGTAAATGGTGTCTCCTGAAATCCACGTGATCAGCACTTGTTGGATCTTACTTAGGGCAGGAAAAGTACTCTGGCACACAGTTACAGTCAACAAAACTTTCAGGAGAATTTAAGTGGAGCAACATATTCCCCTGCTCTGATATTATGTTAACAGTCTCAGATATTCGTGTCCCTTTTTGGTCAATGGGTATGTACTGGCATTTAGCAGCTTCTTGTTCTCCAAATTGCTAAATTGAAACAATCCTTCATAACCTTCTTGTGGAGTTAGGGAAACAGGGTTTTCACAGGGCACTACCTCTTCAGCCTTCCTTGGCAAAATAACTGGGGTGGCCATTGCCAATCCCCCACAATAGGCCTCCCCCAACTGAAATATGCTGGGCAGCCTGGAGCAAGGTGTCAAACAGTGCTCGTATGCTTGTGGTTGAGTGGGACAATACTACCCTGTCCATAGTGATCTCCTTTTGGACACTGTCTTCATAGATCCCCTGGCAGCTCATTAATAGGTCTTCATCTTCCACCTCGGAAAAAAATTAAGGTGTTAATCAGCTCCTTCTATGGTGCCTGGATGGTGGGTACCACTTTTATTACACCACTAGCATTTACCCCTGTACAGTACACTGACCAGCTGTTTACCTTGGGTGTGGGAGAAGCTCTTGCAGATGGTGCCTTTTAGCTTTCACCTAGTGCACTGATCTCGGCAAGGTGGGGTATCCAGGAGGCCCCTATCCAATGCTTCTTCCTCTGCCACTAGGAAGCACTCCTCCAGACTCCAACTGTTCCCACACATTCATCCGTGGACCCAGACGAAGGGTCCATGTCCAGTAATCAGTGAACACTTTTGTTGGGTCCCCCTGGTCCTGGCGGATACACTGGAGGATATCCTTGCAAGTGCAAAATTGTAAAGGGATGCCTCACAGCTGACATTCCTCTATCAACTCCACCATGCTCATTTTCATGCTCATTTCTTTCAGTGGTCTACAAGCCCCACTGGTTGGACTACTTGGTCATCTGCCTGGGTTGCAGCAGCCCCATGTCGAACTTCTCTTCTGGCTCTATCTGGGAAGACAGTTAACACTGGACTTGCCCTCCTGTCTTGAAATATTGGCCTTTTTGTGTCCTTTTGGCCACTCTCGCGTTTGCTTCCTTTGTGAATCCTACAAACTCTGGCTCCCCAGCAGATTTCATGCAGCTGTCTCCCCTTTGCAGTGCAGGAACGCATCCAACAGGTAACACAATTTGTCCTGCATGCTGGCAAATCTCCACCTGATGATAATCTGCCAAACTTCATTCAGGTACTCCCAAATAGTCTGCATCTTCGTAAAAATAAATGACATATCTGGCTTCCCAGCTTGTTGATACGTTGATGAACCTCTATCTATGAGCTCTACTGCCTGAAAGTCTTGCGGCATTGATTTGCTTTCCTTGGGAACATTTTACCTTTCATGGAACTGACACCCAATCACTTGCTGGAACCACCTCACTATGATTTCTTTTTCTTTACATATGGCTGATCCTGTGTTCTCTGCTGTGACCTCACTCTTTCTGTGCTCGTGGGTTGGTGTCTTAATAATCCTACTGTTACTGTCTGCAAATGTGAGGATACAGGTTTCGCAGATCACCTTGAGGTTTATTATGAAGACAGAACTGAACACACCATGGCACACATTCAAAGGTGTCCACACGCGTCCTCAAGATGTCCACAGATTGATGTAGAAGTCCTCATGCAATACAGGGTTTCAGATGAATAACCTGCCTCAACGTCCCAAATAATCCAATACAGTGGGTTCCACAGCAAACCCCTAGCAGAACATCACCTCTTAGCCAAGGACAGTGAATGACTCTTCACACAGAACTCCATGCCGTGCGTCCTTTTTACTGACTGCACCGTAATGTTTAGTCAGGGATATATGTCATTAAGGGTTATAAAGGATATAATGTGTAAGATTATGACACATTTAGATAAGGGCGGATTAGTTGTACAACAATGAGGTTGTGGTAAAGAAATGGGAAAGGAACACAGTATAACATTTTGTTTAATAATATAATTTAAGATAAATAGTGGGGAAAAACGAATTAAACAATAAGAGAGGGCAAACTGTAAGTATCATCCCTGGGATTTAGGGAGTGTACCAGTGTGAGGCATCTTTGGTGGGTTCTCTTTTATAGTGGACATGTTACATTTTGGTTCTTGGGCTTTTTAGGATGAAGTTCTGACTAATATTAAGGTAGAAAATAAAGTGGGAAAAGAAGAGACGTATGTGACTACTATAAAGGCAGAAGATAGAGAGGGAGAAGAAGAGACATATGTGACTAATATGAAGGGAGAAGAAGAGATGTATGTGACTGATATGAAGGCAGAAGAAGAGATGTATGTGACTGATATGAAGGCAGAAGATATAGAGGGAGAAGAGACGTATGTGACTGATATGAAGGGAGAAGAAGAGATGTATGTGACTGATAATAAGACAGAAAATATAGAGCGAGAAGAAACGTATGTGACTGATATGAAGGCAGAAGAGAAAGAGGGAGAAGAAGAGACGTATGTGACTGATATGAAGGCAGAAGATATAGAGCGAGAAGAAGAAACGAATGTGACTGATATGAAGGCAGAAGAGAAAGAGGGAGAAGAAGTAACGTATGTGACTGATATGAAGGCAGAAGATATAGATGGAGAAAAAGAGACGTATGTGACTGATATGAAGGCAGAAGATATAGATGGAGAAGAAGAGACATGTGTGAGGTGTGACCAGCAGTGTAAGGAGGAACAAATCCCTACATATATCAATGCAGGTGAGTAATAAACACTTAATACAGAAATTAGTCATGTATTCTCCTTGCTCAGTCACTAGAACAATCTCTTATCCTACGCCCTCCTCTGTCGCTACAAATTAATGAGGTAAATGTATCTGCCCAGTGGAGTCGGAAGCCATCAGCCCCTATTATACTCCTGCTCTCCCCCCTCACATCATGTCACTGTGTGTTACCAGCCCAGAAATCTGACCAGTCTCCTCCCCACACTCTCTGGTGTATCTCATACATCAGGAGCCCCTATTATACTCCTGCTCTCCCCCTCACATCATGTCACTGTGTGTTACCAGCCCAGAGACCTGACCAGTATCCTCCCCACACTCTCTGGTGTATCTCATACATCAGGAGCCGTCAGCCCATATTATACTCCTGCTCTCCTCCTCACATCATGTTACCATGTGTTACCAGCCCAGAGATCTGACCAGTCTCCTCACCACACTCTCTGGTGTATTTCATACATCAGGAGCCATCAGGCCCTATTATACTCCTGTTCTCCCCCTCACATCATATCACTGTGTGTTACCAACCCAGAGATCTGACAAGTCTCCTCCCCACACTCTCTGGTATATCTCATACATTAGGAGCCATCAGCCCCTATCATACTCCTGCTCTCCTCCTCACATCATGTCACTGTGTGTTACCAGCCCAGAGATCTGACCAGTTTCCTCCCCACACTATCTGGTGTATCTCATACATCAGGAGCCATCAGCCCCTATTAGACCCATTACAACACACACATCACACAAACAATACCTTCTTTACACACACAGTGCTATAACCACACAACTCTAATTGCACAATGTCTTTCTGCAGTCTCTGTGCTTGCATTTTCTGTACTGTTGTGCTTTATCTGCTGATTTCTCTATTCTGCTCTGCCCTTCTGCTGTCTTCCTCTTTCTGCTGTTGCCAGTCTGTGTCCTGCGCCATTCCCCTGCCCTGTCCTACTGCATTCCCCCGCTCTGTGCCCTGCTCCAATTCCCCTACCCTGTCCAGCTGCCTCCCCTGCTATATTCCCTGCACCATTCCCCTGCCCTGTCCTACTGCCTCCCCCGCTCTGTGCCCTGCACCAATTCCCCTACCCTGTCCTGCTGCCTCCCATGCTCTGTGACCTGCACCATTCCCCTGCCCTGTCCTGCTGCCAGCCCCGCTCTGTGCCCTGCGCCATTCCCCTACCCTGTCCTGCTGCCTCCCCCGCTCTGTGCCCTGCACCATTCCCCTACTCTGTCCTGTTGCCTCCCCCGTTCTGTGTCTTGCAGCATTCCCCTACACTATCCTGTTGCCTCCCCCGCTCTGTGCCCTGCACCATTCCCCTGCCCTGTCCTGCTGTCTCCCCCGCTCTGCCCTGCATCATTCCCCTACCCTGTCCTGCTGTCTCCCCCGCTCTGTGCCCTGCACCATTCCCCTACCCTGTCCTGCTGCCTCCCCCGCTCTGTGCCCTGCACCATTCCCCTACCCTGTCCTGCTGCCTCCCCCGCTCTGTGCCCTGCACCATTCCCCTACCCTGTCCTGCATCCTCCGCTCTGTGCCCTGCACCATTCCCCTACCCTGTCCTGCTGCCTCCCCCGCTCTGTGCCCTGCACCATTCCCCCACCCTGTCCTGCCTCCTCCGCTCTGTGCCCTGCACCATTCCCCTACCCTGTCCTGCTGCCTCCCCCCGCTCTGTGCCCTGCACCGTTCCCCTACCCTGTACTGGCCCTGCACCGTTCCCCTACCCTGTACTGCTGCCTCCCCCGCTCTGTGACGCCATCATTCTGTGTTGCTCTGTCCTATCGCTCTCCTTCCCTCTCAGCGGTTATATACAGTGACTCATTACCCTAATTTAGTAACATGGCTCTGGTGGGGCTACTCTCCCCGAGGATGACCAGAGGACCATATAGAGGCTGCTTTTGCTACATATATATCCTTCTGGAAAAATTTGTGTAGTGTGGACGCAGTTGTTGATTAGCCCACAAGTTTCCCGTGTGTGTGTGTTAGGGCGGTCTAGATGGGTATTGTGGTTCACCAATGTCACTGGCTAATGAGGCTTCCTGCTCTGTGATGATGGCTAGGGAACGTTACCCAGCAAAGTCTGCATTTAGTGTGGAAGGGGGGTTGGAGATATATATTGGTGATATGCCATAATCACATCCCTATAGCTGGGTCTATGACATTTGCTGATAATGAGCTTGTGGGATTTTTTTTCTGTTCAACGAGAAAGACTTAAGGGGCCCACATATCAGCAATCTAAAAAAACTAAAACACAGGTTCTGTGAATTCCCCCCCCCCCCGATTTAAAGATTCCCGAATCCACCAATGTGTGCCCATACATTAGATAGTTGTCAGTGATTTGCAGATCATTTACATCAATTCACAGATCTGCCAGTCGTGAAAGTCCCATAATTTCACTAAAACAGTCAGCAAATCGGTTGATCATAGCCATACAGCACCAATCAACTGTATAGCCCCGATTAAGTTCTGAATATCAACATTTTGTAGAACCTGATTTAGTGATTCTGAGCACTTTTTCATCAGAATCAGCAATTGGTGAACCCCATACATTTTTGGGACAAGCATCTACAAAATTCCAAATTGCCCCAATGCATCGCAGGGGAATGGGGTCCATTATTTGTTGTTGATACATTTGTAATTGCGATAAAATGGTAGTTTGCAAGATTAAATTAAACAACTGAATGTCTTTATTCATAATTGTAACACGGTTGTGTAGTGGTTAGCATTGCTGTCTCCAGAGCACTGAACTCATGAGTTTAATTCCCGAACAAGGCGTATGTGTTTCCCCCAACCATACAAAAATCATACTGGTAGGTTAATTGGCTTCTAACTCAAATTAACCCTAGTGTGTGTATGTGTGTCCATGTGGTAGGGAATATAGGGGTCTATTTACTAAGCAGTGCTAGGAGACAGAGTGAAAAGTGATAAGGTGCCAGCCAATCAGGTCCCAACTGCCATCTCACAGGCTGTGTTTGAAAAATGACAGTTGGGAGCTGGTTGGCTGGCACCTTATCACTTTTCACTCTGTCTCCTAGCACTGCTTAGTAAATAGACCCCATAGATTGCTCTACTGGGACACGGCCTGATTTGAATGACTATTCTCTGTAAAATGCTGCATAGTATGTCTGGGCTATATAAAGAATTGTGAATAATATTATATCCAGCAGATGGACGCACAAGCAGTAATGCCTTGGAGGGGGATCTCATCGTGTCTGCAGATATTAATATAGAAGATAACATCACACAGGAATCTCTACGAGACAGCCCTGTTATGCTAAATATATATCCTGTACATAACTGTGCAGATATATCATTTGATCCCTCTAATCCCAATGACTGTTCTTCTGATACTTCAAATTTTGTTACACATACGGCAGCTCATACAACTGATAAAATATTTCCATGTTCTGAGTGTGGGAAATGTTTTACACATAAATCACATCTTGTTAGACATCAGAGAAGTCACACAGGTGAGAAACCATTTCCATGCTCTGAGTGTGGGAAATGTTTTGCACAGAAATCAGATCTTGGTAGACATCAGAGAAGTCACACAGGTGAATATCCATTTTCATGCTCTGAGTGTGGGAAAGGTTTTACATATAAATCAGATCTTGTTACACATCAGAGACGTCACACAGGTGAGAAACCATTTATATGCTCTGAGTGTGAAAAATGTTTTGCACAGAAATCAGATCTTGTTGCACATCAGAGAAGTCACACAGGTGAATATCCATTTCCATGCTCTGAGTGTGGAAAATGTTTTACATATAAATCATATCTTGTTAAACATCAGAAATGTCACACAGGTGAGAAACCATTTCCATGCTCAGAGTGCGGAAAATGTTTTACATTTCAATTTGCTCTTGTTGCACATCAGAGAAATCACACAGGTGAGAGACCATTTTCATGTTCTGAGTGTAGGAAATGTTTTATACGGAAATCAGAACTTGTTGCACATAACAGAATTCACACAGGTGAGAGACCATTTCCATGTTCTGAGTGTAGGAAATGTTTTACACGGATATCAGATCTTGTTGTACATCAGAGAAGTCACACAGGTGAGAAACCATTTTCATGCTCTGAGTGTGGGAAATGTTATTCAAATAAATCAGCTCTTGGTAAACATGAGAGAGGTCACACAGGTGAGAAACCATTTCCATGCTCTGAGTGTGGGAAATGTTTTGCACACAAATCAAATCTTGTTGCACATCAGAGAAGTCACACAGGTGAAAATCCCTTTTTATGCTCCGAGTGTGGGAAATGTTTTACAGATAAATCACATCTTGTTATACATCAGAGAAGTCACACAGGTGAGAAACCATTTCCATGCTCTGAGTGTGGGAAATCTTTTTCACATAAATCTCATCTTGTTAGACATCAGATTTCACACAAGAAAAAATAATTTCTATGAGCTGATACAAAACAGGGTTGTAGCAGCACTCCATTATTTTAACATTTTATATACAATAATTATATTTATCCTGATTATAAATAATTATGGCGCAACTGTGTATACAATTATTTTATTTAAATGTAATTATAATTAATAATAAATACTTCATCAGACGCTCCTAATAAGGGTCAAGCCTACTACCCAATCAAAAAATACAATAATACGGGTGAGTACTATTTCTCGACAATGAATTGCCTAATCAATAACACTATATAGTATTCATCCAAAGAGCGCTAATGAAGATTTTCAAATTTTATTAAAATAAACCAAATGACAACACAATGAATCATAAAAATGACTGCAAGAAACACATCACATAATATACAAATGTAAAACACAGTTTGTTCATAAGGGCACCTCTGCACTAGGTGCACCTAATTTGTAGTCTGGCCAATAAGTATTCAGTCTATATAGTGATTATGGTTCCTAAATCATGTAAAGGAAGTTTTTAGCCCCAAATGTGATGCTTTCAAACCCCTGTAAAGAGGTGTAGCACTTGTCCCTTGTGAATTAAGATATATATTAGATCTTATAATAAGCTGCACTTCGATAGTCAAAGGTGCCTTTAAATTCAGTTACCCACTGTGAGCAGATGTAATATTTGCCAATGGTCTGCAGAACTCGTATCTCTAACCACCGAAAACTGTGACAGATGGTATTAATAGCGGCTGAACAGATTTCAGTATCCTGCTGTATTAATGTGTAGTCCGGCACACACACAGCAGTATTCCCGCTAGGCTGTTTCAGTGGGGCACCATGCCCTGCTCTATTTCTAAAAGGGCAGGAAGCACCCTGCCCTCCGGCGCGGCACCCCACTGAAACAGCCTGCGGGTTCTGTCCCTTCCCACGGGCCGCAGTGTCCCGCAGGTGGATAAAACTGTGGTGCAGCGATGCACCCGAAATCCATTCACAGTGACCGTAGCGCTTGGGGGCTGCCTGGCATGTCCATAAATGCTGGATACGCCCCCAAAAGTGATCAAAAGGGATGCGTCATAAAGACATGCCTCTTTTCCTTGGCCATGCCCCTTTGGTGCATGCAGAAGTGCCCTTTCTCTAGAGTGAACACTACACAGTAATATTACCATCCTGAGTAGATGTTCTCTGGTGCCGTCTGTGCAGTGAGGACAGCTATGGCAATATGGAACCGCTTCAGTGATTTCAATATTAGTTGTGGGTGAATACAGGGCACCTTCTGCCCCCAAACAGCGATCTCATTGAGAACAGTGCAGTCATCTCCAGTCAGCTGATGTGGTGGCAGACCTCCAAAAAATTATAAGGGTGCAGTCAGATGATAGGAAGCTCTTACACGTTCCTCCACTCAGGTGTGCAGCAGTTTCCTCAGGGGAAGAGATTTTAACATTGTATGTAAATCATCCACAGATAATTGGGATGTGTCATTAGTATGTGACTGGAAATGAACATTTAGGTGAAACTAACAGTATTGTCTTCATTCTATTGGATATCGTCACCACTCTCTGCAGTAATAACAGACCACGGCGTTGTTATATAGGGGATACATTTTATGCATTTCAAACACCTAAAAGATAAAATACATTATTATATTTCAAATCAGATTTTATTATTGAACCTTATGGATAGAAACCAACGATCTGCTCTTTTGGAATGATAGATTAATGGTGATGTATGAACCAGAAATTATTGATGGTGGCTAGGAAAAGTAAAATAAAAATATTAGCTTTCTTTTTACTGTCTCGCAATTTAATATAAAATATATATATTTCTTTGCCTGTTTTGGGGAGATTTTGCTTCTTTAGGAGAAATAAACAGAGAGACAATTATTGTCAGCGCTTGTCATCACCACTACAAATCTGTATTATCTCTAGCAAATAACACCATGATCAGCCCAACGTCCAGGGTTCCTCATCTGCCAGATCCTACTCTATGAAATATTCCTCATACCCCATTCACATCTAGGTAAGATGCACTCACCTCCCAGATACAGAGGATAACATCTAGGCAAATGCTGGCATGTGATCCCTGTGTATTCATTAATGGCATTAATAGTGTCACACAGCCTGTACCATGAATAATATGGGTAACAGCAGCCATAGACATGTTTCCCTTCTGTTACTGCATAAATAATTACTGACACTGAAATGTAACAAGCCCAGAAAGTGTGAGAATAGGCTCAGAGGGGAAGCGGGGTAAAGGATGGAGCATGTGTGTATTTAGAGGAACCATCCCGGGTTAACGGGTGCTGCAGGGCCTAATTTACCACCTGCAAGAGGACTAGAATATTGTACATGCTTAGAGATGGTACAATTCGAGCCTCACTCTATCCTGTAATTGGGGCTTTTTTTCTACCTCCCACGCTAGCTTAATGTGGAAAAGCAGATATGCAAGGACATAAACACACATGAAATAAGAGCATGCAAACACACAAATGAGGTTCGAGGAGCATTTTGTAGAGTTCTGATGAATTGTGTGGCCACCACGTTTGCCTGAAATGAACCCAATCGAGCCTTTATGGGACATGGTGAAGAGGTCAATCTGCACCCAAGATCCTGCACATACAAATATCAGGGAGCTGTGGAAAGCTATCCAGATGGCAAGGTGTCAACATCTCTCTAGAGGTCTACTGTCCACTTGTGCAATCGATGCCACTGCGATTTGCTACATTTCGGGGTGGTTCAATAAGTAAGGTAACAAGACCTCTCGTGTGTAAAGTTCTCTATTTCATTCTAGTTTCCCACTAGTCCAGAGCAGGTACATCACTGCTTCCCCTCATGGCCATTAGACTGCGCCTCATATCAGTGATACTGTCCCAACATCAGTTGTAAGCTGGTGGAAACGTTCAAACATTGAGTTGCGTAGCGTGATCAAATTTCTGTGTCTACAGGGCACATCAGCAGCTGAAATTCATCGCCAAATTGTTGAGGAAAACAACCAGGGTTGCTGTGAACAGGCATTGTATTTCTGTGCAATAACGCCAGGCCACACAACTGCACGCATGAGTTATGGCGCTAATATTGGAAGGTGGACCATCCTCCCTACAGACCTGACCTGGCATCGAATGGTTTCCATCTCTTTGGACCATTGAAGAAGCACCTGAGTGGAAGACGATTCGCAACCAACAGTGGAGTTCAGCATTCGTCATGTCCTGGCATCAGGTGCTTAACACTGATTCTATGCCAGAATAGATGCCTTGGTGTAACATTGGAACATCTGCACATTCTGTCCAAATTATTACGAGGATGACTGGGTATTAAGAGATCACAAGGACGTATCATACATGCCAGCCCTATTTGCTGTGGTCATTGATGCAGCTCTTTGTGCTTTTATTTGGGACAAAATTACAGCACAAGCTACAAATAAAACTTCAGTACACAATTACTGACGTTACTGGTCCCTCGGTAAATGTTCTGGTTAGGGCTGAGAAATAATAAAATTCGGGTTGTTCCCTAGAAACTTTGGTCACTTCCAAATAAGCTACTAGTATGACATCCTGAATTGCAGAGCGCTCTCTATAACATTGATAACATACAATACAGAAGCCAGATGGCTCAGCAGCACCAGTCTTGGTTGAAGTAACTGTAAACAGGTTTTAAACCCCTAAAGATACAATATAGAGGGGTTAGAATACATTCCTTTACTGCTCTCCCAAATACATAGTTACTTTGTGATCTGTAAAGTAGACTTCATGGAAGTTTACCATTCTGTATCAATACATCCAATGCACAGCTACTCGTTCTGCTGCTACTGTAGGGTATTCTATACTAATGGGTCATTATAATTATATGAACGAGCAAATGCTCCATACACATTGTCACGGTGAGGAAGCAGCCATTACTGTCAGTAAGGAGGCCAGTGCATAGTCTTATCTAGCTGACATTCTCATGGCACGTCATAGTGTCACACGCTCATACCTCATCACACCATAGTGTCACACACTCATACCTCATCACAGCACCGTCATAGTGTCACACACTCATACCACATCACCGTCATAGTGTCACACACTCATACCTCATCACATCACCGTCATAGTGTCACACACTCATACCTCATCACAGCACCGTCATAGTGTCACACACTCATACCTCATCACATCACCGTCATAGTGTCACACACTCATACCTCACCACAGCACCATCATAGTGTCCCTCATACCTCATCACAGCACAGTCATAGTGTCACACACTCATACCTCATCACAGCACCATCATAGTGTCACACACTCATACCTCATCACAGCACCGTCATAGTGTCACACACTCATACCTCATCACATCACCGTCATAGTGTCACACACTCGTACCTCATCACAGCACTGTCATAGTGTCACACGCTCGTACCTCATCACAGCACAGTCATAGTGTCACACACTCGTACCTCATCACAGCACAGTCATAGTGTCACACACTCGTACCTCATCACAGCCCTGTCATTGTACAACACACTCATACCTCATCACAGCACCGTCATAGTGTCACACACTCATACCTCATCACAGCACCATCATAGTGTCACACACTCATACCTCATCACAGCCCTGTCATAGTGTCACACACTCATACCTCATCACAGCACCGTCATAGTGTCACACACTCATACCTCATCACATCACCGTCATAGTGTCACACACTCGTACCTCATCACAGACCTGTCATAGTGTCACACGCTCATACCTCATCACAGCACCGTCATAGTGTCACACGCTCATACCTCATCACAGCACAGTCATAGTGGCACACTCATACCTCATCACAGCACCGTCAGTGTCACACACTAGTACCTCATCACAGCCCTGTCATAGTGTCACACACTCATACCTCATCACAGCACTGTCATAGTGTCCCTCACTCATACCTCATCACAGCCCTGTCATAGTGTCACACACTCGTACCTCATCACAGCACAGTCATAGTGTCACACGCTCATACCTCATCACAGCACCGTCATAGTGTCATACATTCATACCTCATCACACCATAGTGTCACACACTCATACCTCATCACAGCACAGTCATAGTGTCACACACTCGTACCTCATCACAGCCCTGTCATAGTGTCACACGCTCATACATCACAGCACCGTCATAGTGTCACACACTCATACCTCATCACACCATAGTGTCACACACTCATACCTCATCACAGCACCATCATAGTGTCACACACTCATACCTCATCACAGCACCGTCATAGTGTCTCACACTCATACCTCATCACAGCACCGTCATAGTGTCACACACTCATACCTCATCACAGCACTGTCATAGTGTCACACACTCATACCTCATCACAGCACCGTCATAGTGTCACACACTCGTACCTCATCACAGCCCTGTCATAGTGTCACACACTCTTACCTCATCACAGCACCGTCATAGTGTCACACGCTCATACCTCATCACAGCACAGTCATAGTGGCACACTCATACCTCATCACAGCACCGTCAGTGTCACACACTCGTACCTCATCACAGCCCTGTCATAGTGTCACACACTCATACCTCATCACAGCACCGTCATAGTGTCCCTAACTCATACCTCATCGCAGCACCGTCATAGTGTCACACACTCGTACCTCATCACAGCCCTGTCATAGTGTCACACGCTCATACCTCATCACAGCCCTGTCATAGTGTCACACACTCGTACCTCATCACAGCTCTGTCATAGTGTCACACACTCATACCTCATCACAGCACCCTCATAGTGTCACACGCTCATACATCATCACAGCACCGTCATAGTTTCACACACTGATACCTTATCACAGCACTGGCATAGTCATACACTCATACCTCATCACAGCACCATCATAGTGTCACACACTCATACCTCATCACAGCACTGTCATAGTTTCGCAAACTCACCTCATCACAGCACCATCATAGTGTCACACACTCATACCTCATCACAGCACCATCATAGTGTCACACACTCATACCTCATCACAGCCCTGTCATAGTGTCATGCGCTCATACCTCATCAGAGCACCATACCTCATCACAGCACCGTGATAGTGTGCCTCACTCATACCTCATCACAGCACTGTCATAGTTTCGCAAACTCACCTCATCACAGCACCATCATAGTGTCACACACTCATACCTCATCACAGCACCGTCATAGTGTCACACACTCATACCTCATCACAGCCCTGTCATAGTGTCACACGCTCATACCTCATCACAGCACCATACCTCATCACAGCACCGTCATAGTGTGCCTTACTCATACCTCATCACAGCACCGTCATAGTGTCACACACTCAAACCTCATCACAGCACCGTCATAGTGTCACACACTCATACCTCATCACAGCACCGTCATAGTGTCACACACATACCTCATCACAGCACCGTCATAGTGTCACACACTCATACCTCATCACAGCACCATCATAGTGTCACACACTCATACCTCATCACATCACCGTCATAGTGTCACACACTCATACCTCATCACAGCACCGTCATAGTGTCACACACTCATACCTCATCAAAGCCCTGTCATAGTGTCACACACTCATACCTCATCACAGCACCATACCTCATCACAGCACCGTCATAGTGTCCCTCACTCATACCTCATCACAGCACCATCATAGTGTCACACACTCATACCTCATCACATCACCGTCATAGTGTCACACGCTCATACCTCATCACAGCACCGTCATAGTGTCACACACTCATACCTCATCACATCACCGTCATAGTGCCACACGCTCAAACCTCATCACAGCACCGTCATAGTGTCACAAACTCACCTCATCACAGCACCATCATAGTGTCACACACTCATACCTCATCACATCACCATCATAGTGTCACACACTCATACCTCATCACAGCACCATCATAGTGTCACACACTCATACCTCGTCACAGCACCGTCATAGTGTCACACGCTCATACCTCATCACAGCACCATACCTCATCACAGCACCGTCATAGTGTCCCTCACTCATACCTCATCACAGCACCGTCATAGTGTCACACACTCATACCTCATCATAGCACCGTCATAGTGTCACACACATACCTCATCACAGCACCGTCATAGTGTCACACACTCATACCTCATCACAGCATGATCATAGTGTCACACACTCATACCTCATCACATCACCGTCATAGTGTCACACTCATACCTCATCAAAGCCCTGTCATAGTGTCACACACTCATACCTCATCACAGCACCATACCTCATCACAGCACCGTCATAGTGTCCCTCACTCATACCTCATCACAGCACCATCATAGTGTCACACACTCATACCTCATCACATCACCGTCATAGTGTCACACGCTCATACCTCATCACAGCACCGTCATAGTGTCACACACTCATACCTCATCACATCACCGTCATAGTGCCACACGCTCAAACCTCATCACAGCACCGTCATAGTGTCACAAACTCACCTCATCACAGCACCATCATAGTGTCACACACTCATACCTCATCACATCACCATCATAGTGTCACACACTCATACCTCATCACAGCACCATCATAGTGTCACACACTCATACCTCGTCACAGCACCGTCATAGTGTCACATACTCATACCTCATCACTGCACCGTCATAGTGTCACACACTCATACCTCATCACAGCCCTGTCATAGTGTCACACGCTCATACCTCATCACAGCACCATACCTCATCACAGCACCGTCATAGTGTCCCTCACTCATACCTCATCACAGCACCGTCATAGTGTCACACACTCATACCTCATCATAGCACCGTCATAGTGTCACACACATACCTCATCACAGCACCGTCATAGTGTCACACACTCATACCTCATCACAGCATGATCATAGTGTCACACACTCATACCTCATCACATCACCGTCATAGTGTCACACTCATACCTCATCACAGCACCGTCATAGTGTCACACACTCATACCTCATCACAGCCCTGTCATAGTGTCACACACTCATACCTCATCACAGCACCATACCTCATCACAGCACCGTCATAGTGTCCCTCACTCATACCTCATCACACCATAGTGTCACACACTCATACCTCATCACAGCACCTTCATAGTGTCACACCCTCATACCTCATCACAGCACCATCATAGTGTCACACTCTCATACCTCATCACAGCACCGTCATAGTGTCACACACTCATACCTCATCACAGCACCGTCATAGTGTCACACACTCATACCTCATCACAGCACCGTCATAGTGTCACACACTCATACCTCATCACAGCACCGTCATAGTGTCACACACTCATACCTCATCACATCACCGTCATAGTGTCACACGCTCGTACCTCATCACAGACCTGTCATAGTGTCACACGCTCATACCTCATCACAGCACCGTCATAGTGTCACACACTCATACCTCATCACAGCACAGTCATAGTGTCACACACTCGTACCTCATCACAGCACAGTCATAGTGTCACACACTCGTACCTCATCACAGCCCTGTCATTGTACAAAACACTCATACCTCATCACAGCACCGTCATAGTGTCACTCACTCATACCTCATCACACCATAGTGTCACACACATACCTCATCACAGCGCCTTCATAGTCTCACACACTCATACTTCATCACTGCACCGTCATAGTGTCCCACACTCATACCTCATCACAGCACCATCATAGTGTCACACACTCATACCTCATCACAGCACCGTCATAGTGTCACACACTCGTACCTCATCACAGACCTGTCATAGTGTCACACGCTCATACCTCATCACAGCACCGTCATAGTGTCACACGCTCATACCTCATCACAGCACAGTCATAGTGTAACACACTCATACCTTATCACAGCACTGTCATAGTGTCCCTCACTCATACCTCATCACAGCCCTGTCATAGTGTCACACACTCGTACCTCATCACAGCACAGTCATAGTGTCACACGCTCATACCTCATCACAGCACCGTCATAGTGTCACACGCTCAAACCTCATCACACCATAGTGTCACACACTCACACCTCATCACAGCACAGTCATAGTGTCTCACACTCATACTTCATCACAGCCCTGTCATAGTGTCACACGCTCATACCTCATCACAGCACCGTCATCGTGTCACACACTCATACCTCATCACAGCACCGTCATAGTGTCTCACACTCATACCTCATCACAGCACCGTCATAGTGGCACACTCATACCTCATCACAGCACCGTCATAGTGTCACACACTCATACCTCATCACAGCACCGTCAGTGTCATACACTCGTACCTCATCACAGCCCTGTCATAGTGTCACACACTCGTACCTCATCACAGCACCGTCATAGTGGCACACTCATACCTCATCACAGCACCGTCAGTGTCACACACTCATACCTCATCACATCACCGTCATAGTGTCACACGCTCATACCTCATCACAGCACCGTCATAGTGCCACACACTCATACCTCATCACATCACCGTCATAGTGCCACACGCTCAAACCTCATCACAGCACCGTCATAGTGTCACAAACTCACCTCATCACAGCACCATCATAGTGTCACACACTCATACCTCATCACATCACCATCATAGTGTCACACACTCATACCTCATCACAGCACCATCATAGTGTCACACACTCATACCTCGTCACAGCACCGTCATAGTGTCACATACTCATACCTCATCACTGCACCGTCATAGTGTCACACACTCATACCTCATCACAGCCCTGTCATAGTGTCACACGCTCATACCTCATCACAGCACCGTCATAGTGTCCCTCACTCATACCTCATCACAGCACCGTCATAGTGTCACACACTCATACCTCATCATAGCACCGTCATAGTGTCACACACATACCTCATCACAGCACCGTCATAGTGTCACACACTCATACCTCATCACAGCATGATCATAGTGTCACACACTCATACCTCATCACATCACCGTCATAGTGTCACACTCATACCTCATCACAGCACCGTCATAGTGTCACACACTCATACCTCATCACAGCCCTGTCATAGTGTCACACACTCATACCTCATCACAGCACCATACCTCATCACAGCACCGTCATAGTGTCCCTCACTCATACCTCATCACACCATAGTGTCACACACTCATACCTCATCACAGCACCTTCATAGTGTCACACCCTCATACCTCATCACAGCACCATCATAGTGTCACACTCTCATACCTCATCACAGCACCGTCATAGTGTCACACACTCATACCTCATCACAGCACCGTCATAGTGTCACACACTCATACCTCATCACAGCACCGTCATAGTGTCACACACTCATACCTCATCACAGCACCGTCATAGTGTCACACACTCATACCTCATCACATCACCGTCATAGTGTCACACGCTCGTACCTCATCACAGACCTGTCATAGTGTCACACGCTCATACCTCATCACAGCACCGTCATAGTGTCACACACTCATACCTCATCACAGCACAGTCATAGTGTCACACACTCGTACCTCATCACAGCACAGTCATAGTGTCACACACTCGTACCTCATCACAGCCCTGTCATTGTACAAAACACTCATACCTCATCACAGCACCGTCATAGTGTCACTCACTCATACCTCATCACACCATAGTGTCACACACATACCTCATCACAGCGCCTTCATAGTCTAACACACTCATACTTCATCACTGCACCGTCATAGTGTCCCACACTCATACCTCATCACAGCACCATCATAGTGTCACACACTCATACCTCATCACAGCACCGTCATAGTGTCACACACTCATACCTCATCACAGCACCGTCATAGTGTCACACACTCATACCACATCACCGTCATAGTGTCACACACTCGTACCTCATCACAGACCTGTCATAGTGTCACACGCTCATACCTCATCACAGCACCGTCATAGTGTCACACGCTCATACCTCATCACAGCACAGTCATAGTGTAACACACTCATACCTTATCACAGCACTGTCATAGTGTCCCTCACTCATACCTCATAACAGCCGTGTCATAGTGTCACACACTCGTACCTCATCACAGCACAGTCATAGTGTCACACGCTCATACCTCATCACAGCACCGTCATAGTGTCACACGCTCAAACCTCATCACACCATAGTGTCACACACTCACACCTCATCACAGCACAGTCATAGTGTCTCACACTCATACTTCATCACAGCCCTGTCATAGTGTCACACGCTCATACCTCATCACAGCACCGTCATCGTGTCACACACTCATACCTCATCACAGCACCGTCATAGTGTCTCACACTCATACCTCATCACAGCACCGTCATAGTGGCACACTCATACCTCATCACAGCACCGTCATAGTGTCACACACTCATACCTCATCACAGCACCGTCAGTGTCATACACTCGTACCTCATCACAGCGCTGTCATAGTGTCACACACTCGTACCTCATCACAGCACCGTCATAGTGGCACACTCATACCTCATCACAGCACCGTCAGTGTCACACACTCATACCTCATCACAGCACCATCATAGTGTCACAAACTCACCTCATCACAGCACCATCATAGTGTCACACACTCATACCTCATCACATCACCATCATAGTGTCACACACTCATACCTCATCACAGCACCATCATAGTGTCACACACTCATACCTCGTCACAGCACCGTCATAGTGTCACATACTCATACCTCATCACTGCACCGTCATAGTGTCACACACTCATACCTCATCATAGCCCTGTCATAGTGTCACACGCTCATACCTCATCACAGCACCGTCATAGTGTCCCTCACTCATACCTCATCACAGAACCGTCATAGTGTCACACTCTCATACCTCATCACAGCACCATCATAGTGTCACACACTCGTACCTCAGCACAGTCATAGTGTCACACGCTCATACCTCATCACAGCACCGTCATAGTGTCACACACTCGTACCTCATCACAGCACAGTCATAGTGTCACACGCTCAAACCTCATCACACCATAGTGTCACACACTCACACCTCATCACAGCACAGTCATAGTGTCTGACACTCATACTTCATCACAGCCCTGTCATAGTGTCACACGCTCATACCTCATCACAGCACCGTCATCGTGTCACACACTCATACCTCATCACAGCACCGTCATAGTGTCACACACTCATACCTCATCACAGCACCGTCATAGTGTCACACACTCATACCTCATCACATCACCGTCATAGTGTCACACGCTCGTACCTCATCACAGACCTGTCATAGTGTCACATGCTCATACCTCATCACAGCACCGTCATAGTGTCACACACTCATACCTCATCACAGCACAGTCATAGTGTCACACACTCGTACCTCATCACAGCACCGTCATAGTGTCACACACTCATACCTCATCAAAGCCCTGTCATAGTGTCACACACTCATACCTCATCACAGCACCATACCTCATCACAGCACCGTCATAGTGTCCCTCACTCATACCTCATCACAGCACCATCATAGTGTCACACACTCATACCTCATCACATCACCGTCATAGTGTCACACGCTCATACCTCATCACAGCACCGTCATAGTGTCACACACTCATACCTCATCACATCACCGTCATAGTGCCACACGCTCAAACCTCATCACAGCACTGTCATAGTGTCACAAACTCACCTCATCACAGCACCATCATAGTGTCACACACTCATAGCTCATCACATCACCATCATAGTGTCACACACTCATACCTCATCACAGCACCATCATAGTGTCACACACTCATACCTCGTCACAGCACCGTCATAGTGTCACATACTCATACCTCATCACTGCACCGTCATAGTGTCACACACTCATACCTCATCACAGCCCTGTCATAGTGTAACACGCTCATACCTCATCACAGCACCATACCTCATCACAGCACCGTCATAGTGTCCCTCACTCATACCTCATCACAGCACCGTCATAGTGTCACACACTCATACCTCATCACAGCACCGTCATAGTGTCACACACATACCTCATCACAGCACCGTCATAGTGTCACACACTCATACCTCATCACAGCATGATCATAGTGTCACACACTCATACCTCATCACATCACCGTCATAGTGTCACACTCATACCTCATCACAGCACCGTCATAGTGTCACACACTCATACCTCATCACAGCCCTGTCATAGTGTCACACACTCATACCTCATCACAGCACCATACCTCATCACAGCACCGTCATAGTGTCCCTCACTCATACCTCATCACACCATAGTGTCACACACTCATACCTCATCACAGCACCTTCATAGTGTCACACCCTCATACCTCATCACAGCACCATCATAGTGTCACACTCTCATACCTCATCACAGCACCGTCATAGTGTCACACACTCATACCTCATCACAGCACCGTCATAGTGTCACACACTCATACCTCATCACAGCACCGTCATAGTGTCACACACTCATACCTCATCACATCACCGTCATAGTGTCACACGCTCGTACCTCATCACAGACCTGTCATAGTGTCACACGCTCATACCTCATCACAGCACCGTCATAGTGTCACACACTCATACCTCATCACAGCACAGTCATAGTGTCACACACTCGTACCTCATCACAGCACAGTCATAGTGTCACACGCTCGTACCTCATCACAGCCCTGTCATTGTACAAAACACTCATACCTCATCACAGCACCGTCATAGTGTCACTCACTCATACCTCATCACACCATAGTGTCACACACATACCTCATCACAGCGCCTTCATAGTATCACACACTCATACTTCATCACTGCACCGTCATAGTGTCCCACACTCATACCTCATCACAGCACCATCATAGTGTCACACACTCATACCTCATCACAGCACCGTCATAGTGTCACACACTCATACCTCATCACAGCACCGTCATAGTGTCACACACTCATACCTCATCACATCACCGTCATAGTGTCACACACTCGTACCTCATCACAGACCTGTCATAGTGTCACACGCTCATACCTCATCACAGCACCGTCATAGTGTCACACGCTCATACCTCATCACAGCACAGTCATAGTGTAACACACTCATACCTCATCACAGCACTGTCATAGTGTCCCTCACTCATACCTCATCACAGCACCGTCATAGTGTCACTCGTACCTCATCACAGCACAGTCATAGTGTCACACGCTCATACCTCATCACAGCACCGTCATAGTGTCACACGCTCAAACCTCATCACACCATAGTGTCACACACTCACACCTCATCACAGCACAGTCATAGTGTCACACACTCATACCTCATCATAGCACCGTCATAGTGTCACACACATACCTCATCACAGCACCGTCATAGTGTCACACACTCATACCTCATCACAGCATGATCATAGTGTCACACACTCATACCTCATCACATCACCGTCATAGTGTCACACTCATACCTCATCACAGCACCGTCATAGTGTCACACACTCATACCTCATCACAGCCCTGTCATAGTGTCACACACTCATACCTCATCACAGCACCATACCTCATCACAGCACCGTCATAGTGTCCCTCACTCATACCTCATCACACCATAGTGTCACACACTCATACCTCATCACAGCACCTTCATAGTGTCACACCCTCATACCTCATCACAGCACCATCATAGTGTCACACTCTCATACCTCATCACAGCACCGTCATAGTGTCACACACTCATACCTCATCACAGCACCGTCATAGTGTCACACACTCATACCTCATCACAGCACCGTCATAGTGTCACACACTCATACCTCATCACAGCACCGTCATAGTGTCACACACTCATACCTCATCACATCACCGTCATAGTGTCACACGCTCGTACCTCATCACAGACCTGTCATAGTGTCACACGCTCATACCTCATCACAGCACCGTCATAGTGTCACACACTCATACCTCATCACAGCACAGTCATAGTGTCACACACTCGTACCTCATCACAGCACAGTCATAGTGTCACACACTCGTACCTCATCACAGCCCTGTCATTGTACAAAACACTCATACCTCATCACAGCACCGTCATAGTGTCACTCACTCATACCTCATCACACCATAGTGTCACACACATACCTCATCACAGCGCCTTCATAGTCTCACACACTCATACTTCATCACTGCACCGTCATAGTGTCCCACACTCATACCTCATCACAGCACCATCATAGTGTCACACACTCATACCTCATCACAGCACCGTCATAGTGTCACACACTCGTACCTCATCACAGACCTGTCATAGTGTCACACGCTCATACCTCATCACAGCACCGTCATAGTGTCACACGCTCATACCTCATCACAGCACAGTCATAGTGTAACACACTCATACCTTATCACAGCACTGTCATAGTGTCCCTCACTCATACCTCATCACAGCCCTGTCATAGTGTCACACACTCGTACCTCATCACAGCACAGTCATAGTGTCACACGCTCATACCTCATCACAGCACCGTCATAGTGTCACACGCTCAAACCTCATCACACCATAGTGTCACACACTCACACCTCATCACAGCACAGTCATAGTGTCTCACACTCATACTTCATCACAGCCCTGTCATAGTGTCACACGCTCATACCTCATCACAGCACCGTCATCGTGTCACACACTCATACCTCATCACAGCACCGTCATAGTGTCTCACACTCATACCTCATCACAGCACCGTCATAGTGGCACACTCATACCTCATCACAGCACCGTCATAGTGTCACACACTCATACCTCATCACAGCACCGTCAGTGTCATACACTCGTACCTCATCACAGCCCTGTCATAGTGTCACACACTCGTACCTCATCACAGCACCGTCATAGTGGCACACTCATACCTCATCACAGCACCGTCAGTGTCACACACTCATACCTCATCACATCACCGTCATAGTGTCACACGCTCATACCTCATCACAGCACCGTCATAGTGCCACACACTCATACCTCATCACATCACCGTCATAGTGCCACACGCTCAAACCTCATCACAGCACCGTCATAGTGTCACAAACTCACCTCATCACAGCACCATCATAGTGTCACACACTCATACCTCATCACATCACCATCATAGTGTCACACACTCATACCTCATCACAGCACCATCATAGTGTCACACACTCATACCTCGTCACAGCACCGTCATAGTGTCACATACTCATACCTCATCACTGCACCGTCATAGTGTCACACACTCATACCTCATCACAGCCCTGTCATAGTGTCACACGCTCATACCTCATCACAGCACCGTCATAGTGTCCCTCACTCATACCTCATCACAGCACCGTCATAGTGTCACACACTCATACCTCATCATAGCACCGTCATAGTGTCACACACATACCTCATCACAGCACCGTCATAGTGTCACACACTCATACCTCATCACAGCATGATCATAGTGTCACACACTCATACCTCATCACATCACCGTCATAGTGTCACACTCATACCTCATCACAGCACCGTCATAGTGTCACACACTCATACCTCATCACAGCCCTGTCATAGTGTCACACACTCATACCTCATCACAGCACCATACCTCATCACAGCACCGTCATAGTGTCCCTCACTCATACCTCATCACACCATAGTGTCACACACTCATACCTCATCACAGCACCTTCATAGTGTCACACCCTCATACCTCATCACAGCACCATCATAGTGTCACACTCTCATACCTCATCACAGCACCGTCATAGTGTCACACACTCATACCTCATCACAGCACCGTCATAGTGTCACACACTCATACCTCATCACAGCACCGTCATAGTGTCACACACTCATACCTCATCACAGCACCGTCATAGTGTCACACACTCATACCTCATCACATCACCGTCATAGTGTCACACGCTCGTACCTCATCACAGACCTGTCATAGTGTCACACGCTCATACCTCATCACAGCACCGTCATAGTGTCACACACTCATACCTCATCACAGCACAGTCATAGTGTCACACACTCGTACCTCATCACAGCACAGTCATAGTGTCACACACTCGTACCTCATCACAGCCCTGTCATTGTACAAAACACTCATACCTCATCACAGCACCGTCATAGTGTCACTCACTCATACCTCATCACACCATAGTGTCACACACATACCTCATCACAGCGCCTTCATAGTCTAACACACTCATACTTCATCACTGCACCGTCATAGTGTCCCACACTCATACCTCATCACAGCACCATCATAGTGTCACACACTCATACCTCATCACAGCACCGTCATAGTGTCACACACTCATACCTCATCACAGCACCGTCATAGTGTCACACACTCATACCACATCACCGTCATAGTGTCACACACTCGTACCTCATCACAGACCTGTCATAGTGTCACACGCTCATACCTCATCACAGCACCGTCATAGTGTCACACGCTCATACCTCATCACAGCACAGTCATAGTGTAACACACTCATACCTTATCACAGCACTGTCATAGTGTCCCTCACTCATACCTCATAACAGCCGTGTCATAGTGTCACACACTCGTACCTCATCACAGCACAGTCATAGTGTCACACGCTCATACCTCATCACAGCACCGTCATAGTGTCACACGCTCAAACCTCATCACACCATAGTGTCACACACTCACACCTCATCACAGCACAGTCATAGTGTCTCACACTCATACTTCATCACAGCCCTGTCATAGTGTCACACGCTCATACCTCATCACAGCACCGTCATCGTGTCACACACTCATACCTCATCACAGCACCGTCATAGTGTCTCACACTCATACCTCATCACAGCACCGTCATAGTGGCACACTCATACCTCATCACAGCACCGTCATAGTGTCACACACTCATACCTCATCACAGCACCGTCAGTGTCATACACTCGTACCTCATCACAGCGCTGTCATAGTGTCACACACTCGTACCTCATCACAGCACCGTCATAGTGGCACACTCATACCTCATCACAGCACCGTCAGTGTCACACACTCATACCTCATCACAGCACCATCATAGTGTCACAAACTCACCTCATCACAGCACCATCATAGTGTCACACACTCATACCTCATCACATCACCATCATAGTGTCACACACTCATACCTCATCACAGCACCATCATAGTGTCACACACTCATACCTCGTCACAGCACCGTCATAGTGTCACATACTCATACCTCATCACTGCACCGTCATAGTGTCACACACTCATACCTCATCATAGCCCTGTCATAGTGTCACACGCTCATACCTCATCACAGCACCGTCATAGTGTCCCTCACTCATACCTCATCACAGAACCGTCATAGTGTCACACTCTCATACCTCATCACAGCACCATCATAGTGTCACACACTCGTACCTCAGCACAGTCATAGTGTCACACGCTCATACCTCATCACAGCACCGTCATAGTGTCACACACTCGTACCTCATCACAGCACAGTCATAGTGTCACACGCTCAAACCTCATCACACCATAGTGTCACACACTCACACCTCATCACAGCACAGTCATAGTGTCTGACACTCATACTTCATCACAGCCCTGTCATAGTGTCACACGCTCATACCTCATCACAGCACCGTCATCGTGTCACACACTCATACCTCATCACAGCACCGTCATAGTGTCACACACTCATACCTCATCACAGCACCGTCATAGTGTCACACACTCATACCTCATCACATCACCGTCATAGTGTCACACGCTCGTACCTCATCACAGACCTGTCATAGTGTCACATGCTCATACCTCATCACAGCACCGTCATAGTGTCACACACTCATACCTCATCACAGCACAGTCATAGTGTCACACACTCGTACCTCATCACAGCACCGTCATAGTGTCACACACTCATACCTCATCAAAGCCCTGTCATAGTGTCACACACTCATACCTCATCACAGCACCATACCTCATCACAGCACCGTCATAGTGTCCCTCACTCATACCTCATCACAGCACCATCATAGTGTCACACACTCATACCTCATCACATCACCGTCATAGTGTCACACGCTCATACCTCATCACAGCACCGTCATAGTGTCACACACTCATACCTCATCACATCACCGTCATAGTGCCACACGCTCAAACCTCATCACAGCACTGTCATAGTGTCACAAACTCACCTCATCACAGCACCATCATAGTGTCACACACTCATAGCTCATCACATCACCATCATAGTGTCACACACTCATACCTCATCACAGCACCATCATAGTGTCACACACTCATACCTCGTCACAGCACCGTCATAGTGTCACATACTCATACCTCATCACTGCACCGTCATAGTGTCACACACTCATACCTCATCACAGCCCTGTCATAGTGTAACACGCTCATACCTCATCACAGCACCATACCTCATCACAGCACCGTCATAGTGTCCCTCACTCATACCTCATCACAGCACCGTCATAGTGTCACACACTCATACCTCATCACAGCACCGTCATAGTGTCACACACATACCTCATCACAGCACCGTCATAGTGTCACACACTCATACCTCATCACAGCATGATCATAGTGTCACACACTCATACCTCATCACATCACCGTCATAGTGTCACACTCATACCTCATCACAGCACCGTCATAGTGTCACACACTCATACCTCATCACAGCCCTGTCATAGTGTCACACACTCATACCTCATCACAGCACCATACCTCATCACAGCACCGTCATAGTGTCCCTCACTCATACCTCATCACACCATAGTGTCACACACTCATACCTCATCACAGCACCTTCATAGTGTCACACCCTCATACCTCATCACAGCACCATCATAGTGTCACACTCTCATACCTCATCACAGCACCGTCATAGTGTCACACACTCATACCTCATCACAGCACCGTCATAGTGTCACACACTCATACCTCATCACAGCACCGTCATAGTGTCACACACTCATACCTCATCACATCACCGTCATAGTGTCACACGCTCGTACCTCATCACAGACCTGTCATAGTGTCACACGCTCATACCTCATCACAGCACCGTCATAGTGTCACACACTCATACCTCATCACAGCACAGTCATAGTGTCACACACTCGTACCTCATCACAGCACAGTCATAGTGTCACACGCTCGTACCTCATCACAGCCCTGTCATTGTACAAAACACTCATACCTCATCACAGCACCGTCATAGTGTCACTCACTCATACCTCATCACACCATAGTGTCACACACATACCTCATCACAGCGCCTTCATAGTATCACACACTCATACTTCATCACTGCACCGTCATAGTGTCCCACACTCATACCTCATCACAGCACCATCATAGTGTCACACACTCATACCTCATCACAGCACCGTCATAGTGTCACACACTCATACCTCATCACAGCACCGTCATAGTGTCACACACTCATACCTCATCACATCACCGTCATAGTGTCACACACTCGTACCTCATCACAGACCTGTCATAGTGTCACACGCTCATACCTCATCACAGCACCGTCATAGTGTCACACGCTCATACCTCATCACAGCACAGTCATAGTGTAACACACTCATACCTCATCACAGCACTGTCATAGTGTCCCTCACTCATACCTCATCACAGCACCGTCATAGTGTCACTCGTACCTCATCACAGCACAGTCATAGTGTCACACGCTCATACCTCATCACAGCACCGTCATAGTGTCACACGCTCAAACCTCATCACACCATAGTGTCACACACTCACACCTCATCACAGCACAGTCATAGTGTCTCACACTCATACTTCATCACAGCCCTGTCATAGTGTCACACGCTCATACCTCATCACAGCACCGTCATCGTGTCACACACTCATACCTCATCACAGCACCGTCATAGTGTCTCACACTCATACCTCATCACAGCACCGTCATAGTGTCACACACTCATACCTCAACACAGCACCGTCATAGTGTCACACACTCATACCTCATCAGAGCACCGTCAAAGTGTCACACACTCGTACCTCATCACAGCCCTGTCATAGTGTCACACGCTCATACCTCATCACAGCACAGTCATAGTGGCACACTCATACATCATCACAGCACCGTCAGTGTCATACACTCGTACCTCATCACAGCCCTGTCATAGTGTCACACACTCGTACCTCATCACAGCACCGTCATAGTGGCACACTCATACCTCATCACAGCACCGTCAGTGTCACACACTCATACCTCATCACAGCACCGTCATAGTGTCACAAACTCACCTCATCACAGCACCATCATAGTGTCACACACTCATACCTCATCACATCACCATCATAGTGTCACACACTCATACCTCATCACAGCACCATCATAGTGTCACACACTCATACCTCGTCACAGCACCGTCATAGTGTCACATACTCATACCTCATCACTGCACCGTCATAGTGTCACACACTCATACCTCATCACAGCCCTGTCATAGTGTCACACGCTCATACCTCATCACAGCACCGTCATAGTGTCCCTCACTCATACCTCATCACAGAACCGTCATAGTGTCACACACTCATACCTCATCACAGCACCGTCATAGTGTCACACACTCGTACCTCATCACAGCACAGTCATAGTGTCACACGCTCATACCTCGTCACAGCACCGTCATAGTGTCACATACTCATACCTCATCACTGCACCGTCATAGTGTCACACACTCATACCTCATCACAGCCCTGTCATAGTGTCACACGCTCATACCTCATCACAGCACCGTCATAGTGTCCCTCACTCATACCTCATCACAGCACCGTCATAGTGTCACACGCTCATACATCATCACAGCACCGTCATAGTTTCACACACTGATACCTTATCACAGCACTGGCATAGTCATACACTCATACCTCATCACAGCACCATCATAGTGTCACACACTCATACCTCATCACAGCACTGTCATAGTTTCGCAAACTCACCTCATCACAGCACCATCATAGTGTCACACACTCATACCTCATCACAGCACCATCATAGTATCACACACTCATACCTCATCACAGCCCTGTCATAGTGTCACACACTCATACCTCATCACAGCACCATACCTCATCACAGCCCTGTCATAGTGTCACACGCTCATACCTCATCGCAGCACAGTCATAGTGGCACACTCATAGATCATCACAGCACCGTCAGTGTCATACACTCGTACCTCATCACAGCCCTCTCATAGTGTCACACACTCGTACCTCATCACAGCGCCGTCATAGTGGCACACTCATACCTCATCACAGCACCGTCAGTGTCACACACTCATACCTCATCACAGCACCGTCATAGTGTCACAAACTCACCTCATCACAGCACCATCATAGTGTCACACACTCATACCTCATCACATCACCATCATAGTGTCACACACTCATACCTCATCACAGCACCATCATAGTGTCACACACTCATACCTCGTCACAGCACCGTCATAGTGTCACATACTCATACCTCATCACTGCACCGTCATAGTGTCACACACTCATACCTCATCACAGCCCTGTCATAGTGTCACACGCTCATACCTCATCACAGCACCGTCATAGTGTCCCTCACTCATACCTCATCACAGAACCGTCATAGTGTCACACACTCATACCTCATCACAGCACCATCATAGTGTCACACACTCGTACCTCATCACAGCACAGTCATAGTGTCACACGCTCATACCTCATCACAGCACCGTCATAGTGTCCCTCACTCATACCTCATCACAGCACCGTCATAGTGTCACACGCTCATACATCATCACAGCACCGTCATAGTTTCACACACTGATACCTTATCACAGCACTGGCATAGTCATACACTCATACCTCATCACAGCACCATCATAGTGTCACACACTCATACCTCATCACAGCACTGTCATAGTTTCGCAAACTCACCTCATCACAGCACCATCATAGTGTCACACACTCATACCTCATCACAGCACCATCATAGTGTCACACACTCATACCTCATCACAGCCCTGTCATAGTGTCACACACTCATACCTCATCACAGCACCATACCTCATCACAGCACCGTCATAGTGTCCCTCACTCATACCTCATCACACCATAGTGTCACACACTCATACCTCATCACAGCACCTTCATAGTGTCACACCCTCATACCTCATCACAGCACCATCATAGTGTCACACTCTCATACCTCATCACAGCACTGTCATAGTCACACACTCATACCTCATCACAGCACCGTCATAGTGTCACACACTCATACCTCATCACAGCACCGTCATAGTGTCACACACTCATACCTCATCACATCACCGTCATAGTGTCACACGCTCGTACCTCATCACAGACCTGTCATAGTGTCACACGCTCATACCTCATCACAGCACCGTCATAGTGTCACACACTCATACCTCATCACAGCACAGTCATAGTTTCACACACTCGTACCTCATCACAGCACAGTCATAGTGTCACACACTCGTACCTCATCACAGCCCTGTCATTGTACAAAACACTCATACCTCATCACATCACCATCATAGTGTCACACACTCATACCTCGTCACAGCACCGTCATAGTGTCACATACTCATACCTCATCACTGCACCGTCATAGTGTCACACACTCATACCTCATCACAGCCCTGTCATAGTGTCACACGCTCATACCTCATCACAGCACCGTCATAGTGTCCCTCACTCATACCTCATCACAGCACCGTCATAGTGTCACACGCTCATACATCATCACAGCACCGTCATAGTTTCACACACTGATACCTTATCACAGCACTGGCATAGTCATACACTCATACCTCATCACAGCACCATCATAGTGTCACACACTCATACCTCATCACAGCACTGTCATAGTTTCGCAAACTCACCTCATCACAGCACCATCATAGTGTCACACACTCATACCTCATCACAGCACCATCATAGTGTCACACACTCATACCTCATCACAGCCCTGTCATAGTGTCATGCGCTCATACCTCATCAGAGCACCATACCTCATCACAGCACCGTCATAGTGTGCCTCACTCAAACCTCATCACAGCACTGTCATAGTTTCGCAAACTCACCTCATCACAGCACCATCATAGTGTCACACACTCATACCTCATCACAGCACCGTCATAGTGTCACACACTCATACCTCATCACAGCCCTGTCATAGTGTCACACGCTCATACCTCATCACAGCACCATACCTCATCACAGCACCGTCATAGTGTGCCTTACTCATACCTCATCACAGCACCGTCATAGTGTCACACACTCAAACCTCATCACAGCACCGTCATAGTGTCACACACTCATACCTCATCACAGCACCGTCATAGTGTCACACACATACCTCATCACAGCACCGTCATAGTGTCACACACTCATACCTCATCACAGCACCATCATAGTGTCACACACTCATACCTCATCACATCACCGTCATAGTGTCACACACTCATACCTCATCACAGCACCGTCATAGTGTCACACACTCATACCTCATCAAAGCCCTGTCATAGTGTCACACACTCATACCTCATCACAGCACCATACCTCATCACAGCACCGTCATAGTGTCCCTCACTCATACCTCATCACAGCACCATCATAGTGTCACACACTCATACCTCATCACATCACCGTCATAGTGTCACACGCTCATACCTCATCACAGCACCGTCATAGTGTCACACACTCATACCTCATCACATCACCGTCATAGTGCCACACGCTCAAACCTCATCACAGCACCGTCATAGTGTCACAAACTCACCTCATCACAGCACCATCATAGTGTCACACACTCATACCTCATCACATCACCATCATAGTGTCACACACTCATACCTCATCACAGCACCATCAAAGTGTCACACACTCATACCTCGTCACAGCACCGTCATAGTGTCACATACTCATACCTCATCACTGCACCGTCATAGTGTCACACACTCATACCTCATCACAGCCCTGTCATAGTGTCACACGCTCATACCTCATCACAGCACCATACCTCATCACAGCACCGTCATAGTGTCCCTCACTCATACCTCATCACAGCACCGTCATAGTGTCACACACTCATACCTCATCACAGCACCGTCATAGTGTCACACACATACCTCATCACAGCACCGTCATAGTGTCACACACTCATACCTCATCACAGCATGATCATAGTGTCACACACTCATACCTCATCACATCACCGTCATAGTGTCACACTCATACCTCATCACAGCACCGTCATAGTGTCACACACTCATACCTCATCACAGCCCCGTCATAGTGTCACACACTCATACCTCATCACAGCACCATACCTCATCACAGCACCGTCATAGTGTCCCTCACTCATACCTCATCACACCATAGTGTCACACACTCATACATCATCACAGCACCTTCATAGTGTCACACCCTCATACCTCATCACAGCACCATCATAGTGTCACACTCTCATACCTCATCACAGCACCGTCATAGTGTCACACACTCATACCTCATCACAGCACCGTCATAGTGTCACACACTCATACCTCATCACAGCACCGTCATAGTGTCACACACTCATACCTCATCACATCACCGTCATAGTGTCACACGCTCGTACCTCATCACAGACCTGTCATAGTGTCACACGCTCATACCTCATCACAGCACCGTCATAGTGTCACACACTCATACCTCATCACAGCACAGTCATAGTGTCACACACTCGTACCTCATCACAGCACAGTCATAGTGTCACACACTCGTACCTCATCACAGCCCTGTCATTGTGCAAAACACTCATACCTCATCACAGCACCGTCATAGTGTCACTCACTCATACCTCATCACACCATAGTGTCACACACATACCTCATCACAGCGCCTTCATAGTATCACACACTCATACTTCATCACTGCACCGTCATAGTGTCCCACACTCATACCTCATCACAGCACCATCATAGTGTCACACACTCATACCTCATCACAGCACCGTCATAGTGTCACACACTCATACCTCATCACAGCACCGTCATAGTGTCACACACTCATACCTCATCACATCACCGTCATAGTGTCACACACTCGTACCTCATCACAGACCTGTCATAGTGTCACACGCTCATACCTCATCACAGCACCGTCATAGTGTCACACGCTCATACCTCATCACAGCACAGTCATAGTGTAACACACTCATACCTCATCACAGCACTGTCATAGTGTCCCTCACTCATACCTCATCACAGCACCGTCATAGTGTCACACACTCGTACCTCATCACAGCACAGTCATACTGTCACACGCTCATACCTCATCACAGCACCGTCATAGTGTCACACGCTCAAACCTCATCACACCATAGTGTCACACACTCACACCTCATCACAGCACAGTCATAGTGTCTCACACTCATACTTCATCACAGCCCTGTCATAGTGTCACACGCTCATACCTCATCACAGCACCGTCATAGTGTCACACACTCATACCTCATCACAGCACCGCCATAGTGTCTCACACTCATACCTCATCACAGCACCGTCATAGTGTCACACACTCATACCTCATCACAGCACCGTCATAGTGTCACACACTCATACCTCATCAGAGCACCGTCAAAGTGTCACACACTCGTACCTCATCACAGCCCTGTCATAGTGTCACACGCTCATACCTCATCACAGCACAGTCATAGTGGCACACTCATACCTCATCACAGCACCGTCAGTGTCATACACTCGTACCTCATCACAGCCCTGTCATAGTGTCACACACTCGTACCTCATCACAGCACCGTCATAGTGGCACACTCATACCTCATCACAGCACCGTCAGTGTCACACACTCATACCTCATCACAGCACCGTCATAGTGTCACAAACTCACCTCATCACAGCACCATCATAGTGTCACACACTCATACCTCATCACAGCACCATCATAGTGTCACACACTCATACCTCGTCACAGCACCGTCATAGTGTCACATACTCATACCTCATCACTGCACCGTCATAGTGTCACACACTCATACCTCATCACAGCCCTGTCATAGTGTCACACGCTCATACCTCATCACAGCACCGTCATAGTGTCCCTCACTCATACCTCATCACAGAACCGTCATAGTGTCACACACTCATACCTCATCACAGCACCATCATAGTGTCACACACTCATACCTCATCACAGCACCGTCATAGTGTCACACACTCATACCTCATCACAGCACCGTCATAGTGTCACACACTCATACCTCATCAGAGCACCGTCAAAGTGTCACACACTCGTACCTCGTCACAGCACCGTCATACTGTCACATACTCATACCTCATCACTGCACCGTCATAGTGTCACACACTCATACCTCATCACAGCCCTGTCATAGTGTCACACGCTCATACCTCATCACAGCACCGTCATAGTGTCCCTCACTCATACCTCATCACAGAACCGTCATAGTGTCACACACTCATACCTCATCACAGCACCGTCATAGTGTCACACGCTCATACCTCATCACAGCACCGTCATAGTGTCACACGCTCAAACCTCATCACACCATAGTGTCACACACTCACACCTCATCACAGCACAGTCATAGTGTCTCACACTCATACTTCATCACAGCCCTGTCATAGTGTCACACGCTCATACCTCATCACAGCACCGTCATCGTGTCACACACTCATACCTCATCACAGCACCGTCATAGTGTCACACACTCATACCTCTTCACAGCACCGTCATAGTGTCACACACTCATACCTCATCACATCACCGTCATAGTGTCACACGCTCGTACCTCATCACAGACCTGTCATAGTGTCACACGCTCATACCTCATCACAGCACCGTCATAGTGTCACACGCTCATACCTCATCACAGCACAGTCATAGTGTCACACACTCATACCTCATCACAGCACCGTCATAGTGTCACACACTCATACCTCATCAAAGCCCTGTCATAGTGTCACACACTCATACCTCATCACAGCACCATACCTCATCACAGCACCGTCATAGTGTCCCTCACTCATACCTCATCACAGCACCATCATAGTGTCACACACTCATACCTCATCACATCACCGTCATAGTGTCACACGCTCATACCTCATCACAGCACCGTCATAGTGTCACACACTCATACCTCATCACATCACCGTCATAGTGCCACACGCTCAAACCTCATCACAGCACCGTCATAGTGTCACAAACTCACCTCATCACAGCACCATCATAGTGTCACACACTCATACCTCATCACATCACCATCATAGTGTCACACACTCATACCTCATCACAGCACCATCATAGTGTCACACACTCATACCTCGTCACAGCACCGTCATAGTGTCACAAACTCATACCTCATCACTGCACCGTCATAGTGTCACACACTCATACCTCATCACAGCCCTGTCATAGTGTCACACGCTCATACCTCATCACAGCACCATACGTCATCACAGCACCGTCATAGTGTCCCTCACTCATACCTCATCACAGCACCGTCATAGTGTCACACACTCATACCTCATCACAGCACCGTCATAGTGTCACACACATACCTCATCACAGCACCGTCATAGTGTCACACACTCATACCTCATCACAGCATGATCATAGTGTCACACACTCATACCTCATCACATCACCGTCATAGTGTCACACTCATACCTCATCACAGCACCGTCATAGTGTCACACACTCATACCTCATCACAGCCCTGTCATAGTGTCACACACTCATACCTCATCACAGCACCATACCTCATCACAGCACCGTCATAGTGTCCCTCACTCATACCTCATCACACCGTAGTGTCACACACTCATACCTCATCACAGCACCTTCATAGTGTCACACCCTCATACCTCATCACAGCACCATCATAGTGTCACACTCTCATACCTCATCACAGCACCGTCATAGTGTCACACACTCATACCTCATCACAGCACCGTCATAGTGTCACACACTCATACCTCATCACAGCACCGTCATAGTGTCACACACTCATACCTCATCACATCACCGTCATAGTGTCACACGCTCGTACCTCATCACAGACCTGTCATAGTGTCACACGCTCATACCTCATCACAGCACCGTCATAGTGTCACACACTCATACCTCATCACAGCACAGTCATAGTGTCACACACTCGTACCTCATCACAGCACAGTCATAGTGTCACACACTCGTATCTCATCACAGCCCTGTCATTGTACAAAACACTCATACCTCATCACAGCACCGTCATAGTGTCACTCACTCATACCTCATCACACCATAATGTCACACACATACCTCATCACAGCGCCTTCATAGTATCACACACTCATACTTCATCACTGCACCGTCATAGTGTCCCACACTCATACCTCATCACAGCACCATCATAGTGTCACACACTCATACCTCATCACATCACAGTCATAGTGTCACACACTCGTACCTCATCACAGACCTGTCATAGTGTCACACGCTCATACCTCATCACAGCACCGTCATAGTGTCACACGCTCATACCTCATCACAGCACAGTCATAGTGTAACACACTCATACCTCATCACAGCACTGTCATAGTGTCCCTCACTCATACCTCATCACAGCACCGTCATAGTGTCACACACTCGTACCTCATCACAGCACAGTCATAGTGTCACACGCTCATACCTCATCACAGCACCGTCATAGTGTCACACGCTCAAACCTCATCACACCATAGTGTCACACACTCACACCTCATCACAGCACAGTCATAGTGTCTCACACTCATACTTCATCACAGCCCTGTCATAGTGTCACACGCTCATACCTCATCACAGCACCGTCATCGTGTCACACACTCATACCTCATCACAGCACCGTCATAGTGTCTCACACTCATACCTCATCACAGCACCGTCATAGTGTCACACACTCATACCTCATCACAGCACCGTCATAGTGTCACACACTCATACCTCATCAGAGCACCGTCAAAGTGTCACACACTCGTACCTCATCACAGCCCTGTCATAGTGTCACACGCTCATACCTCATCACAGCACAGTCATAGTGGCACACTCATACCTCATCACAGCACCGTCAGTGTCATACACTCGTACCTCATCACAGCCCTGTCATAGTGTCACACACTCGTACCTCATCACAGCACCGTCATAGTGGCACACTCATACCTCATCACAGCACCGTCAGTGTCACACACTCATACCTCATCACAGCACCGTCATAGTGTCACAAACTCACCTCATCACAGCACCATCATAGTGTCACACACTCATACCTCATCACATCACCATCATAGTGTCACACACTCATACCTCATCACAGCACCATCATAGTGTCACACACTCATACCTCGTCACAGCACCGTCATAGTGTCACATACTCATACCTCATCACTGCACCGTCATAGTGTCACACACTCATACCTCATCACAGCCCTGTCATAGTGTCACACGCTCATACCTCATCACAGCACCGTCATAGTGTCCCTCACTCATACCTCATCACAGAACCGTCATAGTGTCACACACTCATACCTCATCACAGCACCATCATAGTGTCACACACTCGTACCTCATCACAGCACAGTCATAGTGTCACACGCTCATACCTCATCACAGCACCGTCATAGTGTCACACGCTCAAACCTCATCACACCATAGTGTCACACACTCACACCTCATCACAGCACAGTCATAGTGTCTCACACTCATACTTCATCACAGCCCTGTCATAGTGTCACATGCTCATACCTCATCACAGCACCGTCATCGTGTCACACACTCATACCTCATCACAGCACCGTCATAGTGTCACACACTCATACCTCATCACAGCACCGTCATAGTGTCACACACTCATACCTCATCACATCACCGTCATAGTGTCAGACTCTCGTACCTCATCACAGACCTGTCATAGTGTCACACGCTCATACCTCATCACAGCACCGTCATAGTGTCACACACTCATACCTCATCACATCACCGTCATAGTGTCACACGCTCGTACCTCATCACAGACCTGTCATAGTGTCACACGCTCATACCTCATCACAGCACCGTCATAGTGTCACACACTCATACCTCATCACAGCACAGTCATAGTGTCACACACTCGTACCTCATCACAGCACAGTCATAGTGTCACACACTCGTACCTCATCACAGCCCTGTCATTGTAAAAAACACTCATACCTCATCACAACACCGTCATAGTGTCACACACTCATACCTCATCACACCATAGTGTCACACACATACCTCATCACAGCGCCTTCATAGTGTCACACACTCATACTTCATCACTGCACCGTCATAGTGTCCCACACTCATACCTCATCACAGCACCATCATAGTGTCACACACTCATACCTCATCACAGCACCGTCATAGTGTCACACACTCATACCTCATCACAGCACCGTCATAGTGTCACACACTCATACCTCATCACATCACTGTCATAGTGTCACACGCTCATACCTCATCACAGCACCGTCATAGTGTCACACGCTCATAGCTCATCACAGCACAGTCATAGTGGCACACTCATACCTCATCACAGCACCGTCAGTGTCACACACTAGTACCTCATCACAGCCCTGTCATAGTGTAACACACTCATACCTCATCACAGCACTGTCATAGTGTCCCTCACTCATACCTCATCACAGCACCGTCATAGTGTCACACACTCGTACCTCATCACAGCACAGTCATAGTGTCACACGCTCATACCTCATCACAGCACCGTCATAGTGTCACACGCTCATAACTCATCACACCATAGTGTCACACACTCATACCTCATCACAGCACAGTCATAGTGTCTCACACTCATACTTCATCACAGCCCTGTCATAGTGTCACACGCTCATACCTCATCACAGCACCGTCATAGTGTCACACACTCATACCTCATCACACCATGGTGTCACACACTCATACCTCATCACAGCACCATCATAGTGTCACACACTCATACCTCATCACAGCACCGTCATAGTGTCTCACACTCATACCTCATCACAGCTCCGTCATAGTGTCACACACTCATACCTCATCACAGCACCGTCATAGTGTCACACACTCATACCTCATCACAGCACCATTAAAGTGTCACACACTCGTACCTCATCACAGCCCTGTCATAGTGTCACACGCTCATACCTCATCACAGCACAGTCATAGTGGCACACTCATACCTCATCACAGCACCGTCAGTGTCATACACTCGTACCTCATCACAGCCCTGTCATAGTGTCACACACTCATACCTCATCACAGCACCGTCATAGTGGCACACTCATACCTCATCACAGCACCGTCAGTGTCACACACTTGTACCTCATCACAGCACCGTCATAGTGTCACAAACTCACCTCATCACAGCACCGTCATAGTGTCACACACTCATACCTCATCACATCACCATCATAGTGTCACACACTCATACCTCATCACAGCACCATCATAGTGTCACACACTCATACCTCGTCACAGCACCGTCATAGTGTCACACACTCGTACCTCATCACAGCACAGTCATAGTGTCACACGCTCATACCTCATCACAGCACCGTCATAGTGTCACACGCTCAAACCTCATCACACCATAGTGTCACACACTCACACCTCATCACAGCACAGTCATAGTGTCTCACACTCATACTTCATCACAGCCCTGTCATAGTGTCACACGCTCATACCTCATCACAGCACCGTCATCATGTCACACACTCATACCTCATCACAGCACCGCCATAGTGTCTCACACTCATACCTCATCACAGCACCGTCATAGTGTCACACACTCATACCTCATCACAGCACCGTCATAGTGTCACACACTCATACCTCATCAGAGCACCGTCAAAGTGTCACACACTCGTACCTCATCACAGCCCTGTCATAGTGTCACACGCTCATACCTCATCACAGCACAGTCATAGTGGCACACTCATACCTCATCACAGCACCGTCAGTGTCATACACTCGTACCTCATCACAGCCCTGTCATAGTGTCACACACTCGTACCTCATCACAGCACCGTCATAGTGGCACACTCATACCTCATCACAGCACCGTCAGTGTCACACACTCATACCTCATCACAGCACCGTCATAGTGTCACAAACTCACCTCATCACAGCACCATCATAGTGTCACACACTCATACCTCATCACAGCACCATCATAGTGTCACACACTCATACCTCGTCACAGCACCGTCATAGTGTCACACACTCATACCTCATCACTGCACCGTCATAGTGTCACACACTCATACCTCATCACAGCCCTGTCATAGTGTCACACGCTCATACCTCATCACAGCACCGTCATAGTGTCCCTCACTCATACCTCATCACAGAACCGTCATAGTGTCACACACTCATACCTCATCACAGCACCATCATAGTGTCACACACTCATACCTCATCACAGCACCGTCATAGTGTCACACACTCATACCTCATCACAGCACCGTCATAGTGTCACACACTCATACCTCATCAGAGCACCGTCAAAGTGTCACACACTCGTACCTCGTCACAGCACCGTCATACTGTCACATACTCATACCTCATCACTGCACCGTCATAGTGTCACACACTCATACCTCATCACAGCCCTGTCATAGTGTCACACGCTCATACCTCATCACAGCACCGTCATAGTGTCCCTCACTCATACCTCATCACAGAACCGTCATAGTGTCACACACTCATACCTCATCACAGCACCGTCATAGTGTCACACGCTCATACCTCATCACAGCACCGTCATAGTGTCACACGCTCAAACCTCATCACACCATAGTGTCACACACTCACACCTCATCACAGCACAGTCATAGTGTCTCACACTCATACTTCATCACAGCCCTGTCATAGTGTCACACGCTCATACCTCATCACAGCACCGTCATCGTGTCACACACTCATACCTCATCACAGCACCGTCATAGTGTCACACACTCATACCTCATCACAGCACCGTCATAGTGTCACACACTCATACCTCATCACATCACCGTCATAGTGTCACACGCTCGTACCTCATCACAGACCTGTCATAGTGTCACACGCTCATACCTCATCACAGCACCGTCATAGTGTCACATGCTCATACCTCATCACAGCACAGTCATAGTGTCACACACTCGTACCTCATCACAGCACCGTCATAGTGTCACACACTCATACCTCATCAAAGCCCTGTCATAGTGTCACACACTCATACCTCATCACAGCACCATACCTCATCACAGCACCGTCATAGTGTCCCTCACTCATACCTCATCACAGCACCATCATAGTGTCACACACTCATACCTCATCACATCACCGTCATAGTGTCACACGCTCATACCTCATCACAGCACCGTCATAGTGTCACACACTCATACCTCATCACATCACCGTCATAGTGCCACACGCTCAAACCTCATCACAGCACCGTCATAGTGTCACAAACTCACCTCATCACAGCACCATCATAGTGTCACACACTCATACCTCATCACATCACCATCATAGTGTCACACACTCATACCTCATCACAGCACCATCATAGTGTCACACACTCATACCTCATCACATCACCGTCATAGTGTCACACGCTCGTACCTCATCACAGACCTGTCATAGTGTCACACGCTCATACCTCATCACAGCACCGTCATAGTGTCACATGCTCATACCTCATCACAGCACAGTCATAGTGTCACACACTCGTACCTCATCACAGCACCGTCATAGTGTCACACACTCATACCTCATCAAAGCCCTGTCATAGTGTCACACACTCATACCTCATCACAGCACCATACCTCATCACAGCACCGTCATAGTGTCCCTCACTCATACCTCATCACAGCACCATCATAGTGTCACACACTCATACCTCATCACATCACCGTCATAGTGTCACACGCTCATACCTCATCACAGCACCGTCATAGTGTCACACACTCATACCTCATCACATCACCGTCATAGTGCCACACGCTCAAACCTCATCACAGCACCGTCATAGTGTCACAAACTCACCTCATCACAGCACCATCATAGTGTCACACACTCATACCTCATCACATCACCATCATAGTGTCACACACTCATACCTCATCACAGCACCATCATAGTGTCACACACTCATACCTCGTCACAGCACCGTCATAGTGTCACAAACTCATACCTCATCACTGCACCGTCATAGTGTCACACACTCATACCTCATCACAGCCCTGTCATAGTGTCACACGCTCATACCTCATCACAGCACCATACGTCATCACAGCACCGTCATAGTGTCCCTCACTCATACCTCATCACAGCACCGTCATAGTGTCACACACTCATACCTCATCACAGCACCGTCATAGTGTCACACACATACCTCATCACAGCACCGTCATAGTGTCACACACTCATACCTCATCACAGCATGATCATAGTGTCACACACTCATACCTCATCACATCACCGTCATAGTGTCACACTCATACCTCATCACAGCACCGTCATAGTGTCACACACTCATACCTCATCACAGCCCTGTCATAGTTTCACACACTCATACCTCATCACAGCACCATACCTCATCACAGCACCGTCATAGTGTCCCTCACTCATACCTCATCACACCGTAGTGTCACACACTCATACCTCATCACAGCACCTTCATAGTGTCACACCCTCATACCTCATCACAGCACCATCAGAGTGTCACACTCTCATACCTCATCACAGCACCGTCATAGTGTCACACACTCATACCTCATCACAGCACCGTCATAGTGTCACACACTCATACCTCATCACAGCACCGTCATAGTGTCACACACTCATACCTCATCACATCACCGTCATAGTGTCACACGCTCGTACCTCATCACAGACCTGTCATAGTGTCACACGCTCATACCTCATCACAGCACCGTCATAGTGTCACACACTCATACCTCATCACAGCACAGTCATAGTGTCACACACTCGTACCTCATCACAGCACAGTCATAGTGTCACACACTCGTATCTCATCACAGCCCTGTCATTGTACAAAACACTCATACCTCATCACAGCACCGTCATAGTGTCACTCACTCATACCTCATCACACCATAATGTCACACACATACCTCATCACAGCGCCTTCATAGTATCACACACTCATACTTCATCACTGCACCGTCATAGTGTCCCACACTCATACCTCATCACAGCACCATCATAGTGTCACACACTCATACCTCATCACATCACAGTCATAGTGTCACACACTCGTACCTCATCACAGACCTGTCATAGTGTCACACGCTCATACCTCATCACAGCACCGTCATAGTGTCACACGCTCATACCTCATCACAGCACAGTCATAGTGTAACACACTCATACCTCATCACAGCACTGTCATAGTGTCCCTCACTCATACCTCATCACAGCACCGTCATAGTGTCACACACTCGTACCTCATCACAGCACAGTCATAGTGTCACACGCTCATACCTCATCACAGCACCGTCATAGTGTCACACGCTCAAACCTCATCACACCATAGTGTCACACACTCACACCTCATCACAGCACAGTCATAGTGTCTCACACTCATACTTCATCACAGCCCTGTCATAGTGTCACACGCTCATACCTCATCACAGCACCGTCATCGTGTCACACACTCATACCTCATCACAGCACCGTCATAGTGTCTCACACTCATACCTCATCACAGCACCGTCATAGTGTCACACACTCATACCTCATCACAGCACCGTCATAGTGTCACACACTCATACCTCATCAGAGCACCGTCAAAGTGTCACACACTCGTACCTCATCACAGCCCTGTCATAGTGTCACACGCTCATACCTCATCACAGCACAGTCATAGTGGCACACTCATACCTCATCACAGCACCGTCAGTGTCATACACTCGTACCTCATCACAGCCCTGTCATAGTGTCACACACTCGTACCTCATCACAGCACCGTCATAGTGGCACACTCATACCTCATCACAGCACCGTCAGTGTCACACACTCATACCTCATCACAGCACCGTCATAGTGTCACAAACTCACCTCATCACAGCACCATCATAGTGTCACACACTCATACCTCATCACATCACCATCATAGTGTCACACACTCATACCTCATCACAGCACCATCATAGTGTCACACACTCATACCTCGTCACAGCACCGTCATAGTGTCACATACTCATACCTCATCACTGCACCGTCATAGTGTCACACACTCATACCTCATCACAGCCCTGTCATAGTGTCACACGCTCATACCTCATCACAGCACCGTCATAGTGTCCCTCACTCATACCTCATCACAGAACCGTCATAGTGTCACACACTCATACCTCATCACAGCACCATCATAGTGTCACACACTCGTACCTCATCACAGCACAGTCATAGTGTCACACGCTCATACCTCATCACAGCACCGTCATAGTGTCACACGCTCAAACCTCATCACACCATAGTGTCACACACTCACACCTCATCACAGCACAGTCATAGTGTCTCACACTCATACTTCATCACAGCCCTGTCATAGTGTCACATGCTCATACCTCATCACAGCACCGTCATCGTGTCACACACTCATACCTCATCACAGCACCGTCATAGTGTCACACACTCATACCTCATCACAGCACCGTCATAGTGTCACACACTCATACCTCATCACATCACCGTCATAGTGTCACACGCTCGTACCTCATCACAGACCTGTCATAGTGTCACACGCTCATACCTCATCACAGCACCGTCATAGTGTCACACACTCATACCTCATCACATCACCGTCATAGTGTCACACGCTCGTACCTCATCACAGACCTGTCATAGTGTCACACGCTCATACCTCATCACAGCACCATCATAGTGTCACACACTCATACCTCATCACAGCACAGTCATAGTGTCACACACTCGTACCTCATCACAGCACAGTCATAGTGTCACACACTCGTACCTCATCACAGCCCTGTCATTGTAAAAAACACTCATACCTCATCACAACACCGTCATAGTGTCACACACTCATACCTCATCACACCATAGTGTCACACACATACCTCATCACAGCGCCTTCATAGTGTCACACACTCATACTTCATCACTGCACCGTCATAGTGTCCCACACTCATACCTCATCACAGCACCATCATAGTGTCACACACTCATACCTCATCACAGCACCGTCATAGTGTCACACACTCATACCTCATCACAGCACCGTCATAGTGTCACACACTCATACCTCATCACATCACTGTCATAGTGTCACACGCTCATACCTCATCACAGCACCGTCATAGTGTCACACGCTCATAGCTCATCACAGCACAGTCATAGTGGCACACTCATACCTCATCACAGCACCGTCAGTGTCACACACTAGTACCTCATCACAGCCCTGTCATAGTGTAACACACTCATACCTCATCACAGCACTGTCATAGTGTCCCTCACTCATACCTCATCACAGCACCGTCATAGTGTCACACACTCGTACCTCATCACAGCACAGTCATAGTGTCACACGCTCATACCTCATCACAGCACCGTCATAGTGTCACACGCTCATAACTCATCACACCATAGTGTCACACACTCATACCTCATCACAGCACAGTCATAGTGTCTCACACTCATACTTCATCACAGCCCTGTCATAGTGTCACACGCTCATACCTCATCACAGCACCGTCATAGTGTCACACACTCATACCTCATCACACCATGGTGTCACACACTCATACCTCATCACAGCACCATCATAGTGTCACACACTCATACCTCATCACAGCACCGTCATAGTGTCTCACACTCATACCTCATCACAGCACCGTCATAGTGTCACACACTCATACCTCATCACAGCACCGTCATAGTGTCACACACTCATACCTCATCACAGCACCATTAAAGTGTCACACACTCGTACCTCATCACAGCCCTGTCATAGTGTCACACGCTCATACCTCATCACAGCACAGTCATAGTGGCACACTCATACCTCATCACAGCACCGTCAGTGTCATACACTCGTACCTCATCACAGCCCTGTCATAGTGTCACACACTCATACCTCATCACAGCACCGTCATAGTGGCACACTCATACCTCATCACAGCACCGTCAGTGTCACACACTTGTACCTCATCACAGCACCGTCATAGTGTCACAAACTCACCTCATCACAGCACCGTCATAGTGTCACACACTCATACCTCATCACATCACCATCATAGTGTCACACACTCATACCTCATCACAGCACCATCATAGTGTCACACACTCATACCTCGTCACAGCACCGTCATAGTGTCACATACTCATACCTCATCACTGCACCGTCATAGTGTCACACACTCATACCTCATCACAGCCCTGTCATAGTGTCACACGCTCATACCTCATCACAGCACCATACCTCATCACAGCGCCATCATAGTGTCCCTCACTCATACCTCATCACAGCACCGTCATAGTGTCACACACTCATACCTCATCACAGCACCGTCATAGTGTCACACACATACCTCATCACAGCACCGTCATAGTGTCACACACTCATACCTCATCACAGCATGATCATAGTGTCACACACTCATACCTCATCACATCACCGTCATAGTGTCACACTCATACCTCATCACAGCACCGTCATAGTGTCACACACTCATACCTCATCACAGCCCTGTCATAGTGTCACACACTCATACCTCATCACAGCACCATACCTCATCACAGCACCGTCATAGTGTCCCTCACTCATACCTCATCACACCATAGTGTCACACACATACCTCATCACAGCACCTTCATAGTGTCACACCCTCATACCTCATCACAGCACCGTCATAGTGTCACACACTCATACCTCATCACAGCACCGTCATAGTGTCACACACTCATACCTCATCACAGCACCGTCATAGTGTCACACACTCATACCTCATCACAGCACCATCATAGTGTCACACACTCATACCTCATCACATCACCGTCATAGTGTCACATGCTCGAACCTCATCACAGACCTGTCATAGTGTCACACGCTCATACCTCATCACAGCACCGTCATAGTGTCACACACTCATAACTCATCACAGCACAGTCATAGTGTCACACACTCGTACCTCATCACAGCACAGTCATAGTGTCACACACTCGTACCTCATCACAGCCCTGTCATTGTACAAAACACTCATACCTCATCACAGCACCGTCATAGTGTCACACACTCATACCTCATCACACCATAGTGTCACACACATACCTCATCACAGCACCTTCATAGTGTCACACACTCATACTTCATCACTGCACCATCATAGTGTCCCACACTCATACCTCATCACAGCACCATCATAGTGTCACACACTCATACCTCATCACAGCACCGTCATAGTGTCACACACATACCTCATCACAGCACCGTCATAGTGTCACACACTCATACCTCATCACAGCACCATCATAGTGTCACACACTCATACCTCATCACAGCACTGTTATAGTGTCACACACTCATACATCATCACAGCACCGTCATAGTTTCACACACTGATACCTTATCACAGCACTGGCATAGTCATACACTCATACCTCATCACAGCACCATCATAGTGTCACACACTCATACCTCATCACAGCACTGTCATAGTTTCGCAAACTCACCTCATCACAGCACCATCATAGTGTCACACACTCATACCTCATCACAGCACCATCATAGTGTCACACACTCATACCTCATCACAGCCCTGTCATAGTGTCACGCGCTCATACCTCATCAGAGCACCATACCTCATCACAGCACCGTCATAGTGTGCCTCACTCATACCTCATCACAGCACTGTCATAGTTTCGCAAACTCACCTCATCACAGCACCATCATAGTGTCACACACTCATACCTCATCACAGCACCGTCATAGTGTCACACACTCATACCTCATCACAGCCCTGTCATAGTGTCACACGCTCATACCTCATCACAGTACCATACCTCATCACAGCACCGTCATAGAGTGCCTCACTCATACCTCATCACAGCACCGTCATAGTGTCACACACTCAAACCTCATCACAGCACCATCATAGTGTCACACACTCATACCTCATGACAGCACCGTCATAGTGTCACACACATACCTTATCACAGCACCGTCATAGTGTCACACACTCATACCTCATCACAGCACCATCATAGTGTCACACACTCATACCTCATCACATCACCGTCATAGTGTCACACACTCATACCTCATCACAGCATCGTCATAGTGTCACACACTCATACCTCATCACAGCCCTGTCATAGTGTCACACGCTCATACCTCATCACAGCACCATACCTCATCACAGCACCGTCATAGTGTCCCTCACTCATACCTCATCACAGCACCATAATAGTGTCACACGCTCATACCTCATCACAGCACCGTCATAGTGTCACACACTCAAACCTCATCACAGCACCATCATAGTGTCACACACTCATACCTCATGACAGCACCGTCATAGTGTCACACACATACCTCATCACAGCACCGTCATAGTGTCACACACTCATACCTCATCACATCACCATCATAGTGTCACACACTCATACCTCATCACAGCACCATCATAGTGTCACACACTCATACCTCGTCACAGCACCGTCATAGTGTCACATACTCATACCTCATCACTGCACCGTCATAGTGTCACACACTCATACCTCATCACAGAACCGTCATAGTGTCACACACTCATACCTCATCACAGCACCATCATAGTGTCACACACTCGTACCTCATCACAGCACAGTCATAGTGTCACACGCTCATACCTCATCACAGCACCGTCATAGTGTCACACGCTCAAACCTCATCACACCATAGTGTCACACACTCACACCTCATCACAGCACAGTCATAGTGTCTCACACTCATACTTCATCACAGCCCTGTCATAGTGTCACACGCTCATACCTCATCACAGCACCGTCATAGTGTCCCTCACTCATACCTCATCACAGAACCGTCATAGTGTCACACACTCATACCTCATCACAGCACCATCATAGTGTCACACACTCGTACCTCATCACAGCACAGTCATAGTGTCACACGCTCATACCTCATCACAGCACCGTCATAGTGTCACACGCTCAAACCTCATCACACCATAGTGTCACACACTCACACCTCATCACAGCACAGTCATAGTGTCTCACACTCATACTTCATCACAGCCCTGTCATAGTGTCACACGCTCATACCTCATCACAGCACCGTCATCGTGTCACACACTCATACCTCATCACAGCACCGTCATAGTGTCACACACTCATACCTCATCACAGCACCGTCATAGTGTCACACACTCATACCTCATCACATCACCGTCATAGTGTCACACGCTCATACCTCATCACAGACCTGTCATAGTGTCACACGCTCATACCTCATCACAGCACCGTCATAGTGTCACACACTCATACCTCATCACATCACCGTCATAGTGTCACACGCTCGGACCTCATCACAGACCTGTCATAGTGTCACACGCTCATACCTCATCACAGCACCGTCATAGTGTCACACACTCATACCTCATCACAGCACAGTCATAGTGTCACACACTCGTACCTCATCACAGCACAGTCATAGTGTCACACACTCGTACCTCATCACAGCCCTGTCATTGTAAAAAACACTCATACCTCATCACAACACCGTCATAGTGTCACAGACTCATACCTCATCACACCATAGTGTCACACACATACCTCATCACAGCGCCTTCATAGTGTCACACACTTATACTTCATCACTGCACCGTCATAGTGTCCCACACTCATACCTCATCACAGCACCATCATAGTGTCACACACTCATACCTCATCACAGCACCGTCATAGTGTCACACACTCATACCTCATCACAGCACCGTCATAGTGTCACACACTCATACCTCATCACATCACCGTCATAGTGTCACACACTCGTACCTCATCACAGACCTGTCATAGTGTCACACGCTCATACCTCATCACAGCACCGTCATAGTGTCACACGCTCATACCTCATCACAGCACAGTCATAGTGGCACACTCATACCTCATCACAGCACCGTCAGTGTCACACACTAGTACCTCATCACAGCCCTGTCATAGTATAACACACTCATTCCTCATCACAGCACTGTCATAGTGTCCCTCACTCATACCTCATCACAGCACCGTCATAGTGTCACACACTCGTACCTCATCACAGCACAGTCATAGTGTCACACGCTCATACCTCATCACAGCACCGTCATAGTGTCACACGCTCATAACTCATCACACCATAGTGTCACACACTCATACCTCATCACAGAACAGTCATAGTGTCTCACACTCATACTTCATCACAGCCCTGTCATAGTGTCACACGCTCATACCTCATCACAGCACCATCATAGTGTCACACACTCATACCTCATCACACCATGGTGTCACACACTCATACCTCATCACAGCACCATCATAGTGTCACACACTCATACCTCATCACAGCACCGTCATAGTGTCTCACACTCATACCTCATCACAGCACCGTCATAGTGTCACACACTCATACCTCATCACAGCACCGTCATAGTGTCACACACTCATACCTCATCACAGCACCATCAAAGTGTCACACACTCGTACCTCATCACAGCCCTGTCATAGTGTCACACGCTCATACCTCATCACAGCACAGTCATAGTGGCACACTCATACCTCATCACAGCACCGTCAGTGTCATACACTCGTACCTCATCACAGCCCTGTCATAGTGTCACACACTCATACCTCATCACAGCACCGTCATAGTGGCACACTCATACCTCATCACAGCACCGTCAGTGTCACACACTTGTACCTCATCACAGCACCGTCATAGTGTCACAAACTCACCTCATCACAGCACCGTCATAGTGTCACACACTCATACCTCATCACATCACCATCATAGTGTCACACACTCATACCTCATCACAGCACCATCATAGTGTCACACACTCATACCTCGTCACAGCACCGTCATAGTGTCACATACTCATACCTCATCACTGCACCGTCATAGTGTCACACACTCATACCTCATCACAGCCCTGTCATAGTGTCACACGCTCATACCTCATCACAGCACCATACCTCATCACAGCGCCGTCATAGTGTCCCTCACTCATACCTCATCACAGCACCGTCATAGTGTCACACACTCATACCTCATCACAGCACCGTCATAGTGTCACACACATACCTCATCACAGCACCGTCATAGTGTCACACACTCATACCTCATCACAGCATGATCATAGTGTCACACACTCATACCTCATCACATCACCGTCATAGTGTCACACTCATACCTCATCACAGCACCGTCATAGTGTCACACACTCATACCTCATCACAGCCCTGTCATAGTGTCACACACTCATACCTCATCACAGCACCATACCTCATCACAGCACCGTCATAGTGTCCCTCACTCATACCTCATCACACCATAGTGTAACACACATACCTCATCACAGCACCTTCATAGTGTCACACCCTCATACCTCATCACAGCACCGTCATAGTGTCACACACTCATACCTCATCACAGCACCGTCATAGTGTCACACACTCATACCTCATCACAGCACCGTCATAGTGTCACACACTCATACCTCATCACAGCACCGTCATAGTGTCACACACTCATACCTCATCACATCACCGTCATAGTGTCACATGCTCGAACCTCATCACAGACCTGTCATAGTGTCACACGCTCATACCTCATCACAGCACCGTCATAGTGTCACACACTCATACCTCATCACAGCACAGTCATAGTGTCACACACTCGTACCTCATCACAGCACAGTCATAGTGTCACACACTCGTACCACATCACAGCCCTGTCATTGTACAAAACACTCATAACTCATCACAGCACCGTCATAGTGTCACACACTCATACCTCATCACACCATAGTGTCACACACATACCTCATCACAGCACCTTCATAGTGTCACACACTCATACTTCATCACTGCACCATCATAGTGTCCCACACTCATACCTCATCACAGCACCATCATAGTGTCACACACTCATACCTCTTCACAGCACCGTCATAGTGTCACACACATACCTCATCACAGCACCGTCATAGTGTCACACACTCATACCTCATCACAGCACCATCATAGTGTCACACACTCATACCTCATCACAGCACTTTTATAGTGTCACACACTCATACATCATCACAGCACCGTCATAGTTTCACACACTGATACCTTATCACAGCACTGGCATAGTCATACACTCATACCTCATCACAGCACCATCATAGTGTCACACACTCATACCTCATCACAGCACTGTCATAGTTTCGCAAACTCACCTCATCACAGCACCATCATAGTGTCACACACTCATACCTCATCACAGCACCATCATAGTGTCACACACTCATACCTCATCACAGCCCTGTCATAGTGTCACACGCTCATACCTCATCAGAGCACCATACCTCATCACAGCACCGTCATAGTGTGCCTCACTCATACCTCATCACAGCACTGTCATAGTTTCGCAAACTCACCTCATCACAGCACCATCATAGTGTCACACACTCATACCTCATCACAGCACCGTCATAGTGTCACACACTCATACCTCATCACAGCCCTGTCATAGTGTCACACGCTCATACCTCATCACAGCACCATACCTCATCACAGCACCGTCATAGAGTGCCTCACTCATACCTCATCACAGCACCGTCATAGTGTCACACACTCAAACCTCATCACAGCACCATCATAGTGTCACACACTCATACCTCATGACAGCACGGTCATAGTGTCACACACATACCTTATCACAGCACCGTCATAGTGTCACACACTCATACCTCATGACAGCACCATCATAGTGTCACACACTCATACCTCATCACAGCATCGTCATAGTGTCACACACTCATACCTCATCACAGCCCTGTCATACTGTCACACGCTCATACCTCATCACAGCACCATACCTCATCACAGCACCGTCATAGTGTCCCTCACTCATACCTCATCACAGCACCATAATAGTGTCACACGCTCATACCTCATCACAGCACCGTCATAGTGTCACAAACTCACCTCATCACAGCACCGTCATAGTGTCACACACTCATACCTCATCACATCACCATCATAGTGTCACACACTCATACCTCATCACAGCACCATCATAGTGTCACACACTCATACCTCGTCACAGCACCGTCATAGTGTCACATACTCATACCTCATCACTGCACCGTCATAGTGTTACACACTCATACCTCATCACAGCCCTGTCATAGTGTCACACGCTCATACCTCATCACAGCACCATACCTCATCACAGCACCGTCATAGTGTCCCTCACTCATACCTCATCACAGCACCGTCATAGTGTCACACACTTATACCTCATCACAGCACCGTCATAGTGTCACACACATACGTCATCACAGCACCGTCATAGTGTCACACACTCATACCTCATCACAGCATGATCATAGTGTCACACACTCATACCTCATCACATCACCGTCATAGTGTCACACTCATACCTCATCACAGCACCGTCATAGTGTCACACACTCATACCTCATCACTGCCCTGTCATAGTGTCACACACTCATACCTCATCACAGCACCATACCTCATCACAGCACCGTCATAGTGTCCCTCACTCATACCTCATCACACCATAGTGTCACACACATACCTCATCACAGCACCTTCATAGTGTCACACCCTCATACCTCATCACAGCACCGTCATAGTGTCACACACTCATACCTCATCACAGCACCGTCATAGTGTCACACACTCATACCTCATCACAGCACCGTCATAGTGTCACACACTCATACCTCATCACACCACCGTCATAGTGTCACACACTCGTACCTCATCACATCACCGTCATAGTGTCACACGCTCGTACCTCATCACAGACCTGTCATAGTGTCACACGCTCATACCTCATCACAGCACCGTCATAGTGTCACACACTCATACCTCATCACAGCACAGTCATAGTGTCACACACTCGTACCTCATCACAGCACAGTCATAGTGTCACACACTCGTACCTCATCACAGCCCTGTCATTGTACAAAACACTCATACCTCATCACAGCACAGTCATAGTGTCACACACTCATACCTCATCACACCATAGTGTCACACACATACCTCATCACAGCACCTTCATAGTGTCACACACTCATACTTCATCACTGCACCATCATAGTGTCCCACATTCATACCTCATCACAGCACCATCATAGTGTCACACACTCATACCTCATCACAGCACCGTCATAGTGTCACACACTCATACCTCATCACAGCACCGTCATAGTGTCACACACTCATACCTCATCACATCACCGTCATAGTGTCACACACTCGTACCTCATCACAGACCTGTCATAGTGTCACACGCTCATACCTCATCACAGCACCGTCATAGTGTCACAGGCTCATACCTCATCACAGCACAGTCATAGTGGCACACTCATACCTCATCACAGCACCGTCAGTATCACACACTAGTACCTCATCACAGCCCTGTCATAGTGTAACACACTCATACCTCATCACAGCACTGTCATAGTGTCCCTCACTCATACCTCATCACAGCACTGTCATGGTGTCACACACTCGTACCTCATCACAGCACCGTCATAGTGTCACACGCTCATACCTCATCACAGCACCATCATAGTGTCACACGCTCATACCTCATCACACCATAGTGTCACACACTCATACCTCATCACAGCACAGTCATAGTGTCTCACACTCATACTTCATCACAGCCCTGTCATAGTGTCACACGCTCATACCTCATCACAGCACCGTCATAGTGTCACACACTCATACCTCATCACAGCACCATCGTAGTGTCACACACTCATACCTCATCACAGCACCGTCATAGTGTCTCACACTCATACCTCATCACAGCACCATCATAGTGTCACACACTCATACCTCATCACAGCACCGTCATAGTGTCACACACTCATACCTCATCAGAGCACCGTCAAAGTGTCACACACTCGTACCTCATCACAGCCCTGTCATAGTGTCACACGCTCATACCTCATCACAGCACAGTCATAGTGGCACACTCATACCTCATCACAGCACCGTCAGTGTCACACACTCGTACCTCATCACAGCCCAGTCATAGTGTCACACGCTCATACCTCATCACAGCACCATACCTCATCACAGCACCGTCATAGTGTGCCTCACTCATACCTCATCACAGCACCGTCATAGTGTCACACACTCAAACCTCATCACAGCACCGTCATAGTGTCACACACTCATACCTCATCACAGCACCGTCATAGTGTCACACACATACCTCATCACAGCACCGTCATAGTGTCACACACTCATACCTCATCACAGCACCATCATAGTGTCACACACTCATACCTCATCATATCACCGTCATAGTGTCACACACTCATACCTCATCACAGCACCGTCAATGTGTCACACACTCATACCTCATCACAGCCCTGTCATAGTGTCACACGCTCATACCTCATCACAGCACCATACATCATCACAGCACTGTCATAGTGTCCCTCACTCATACCTCATCACAGCACCATAATAGTGTCACACGCTCATACCTCATCACAGCACCGTCATAGTGTCACACACTCATACCTCATCACATCACCGTCATAGTGTCACACGCTCATACCTCATCACAGCACCGTCATAGTGTCACAAACTCACCTCATCACAGCACCGTCATAGTGTCACACACTCATACCTCATCACATCACCATCATAGTGTCACACACTCATACCTCATCACAGCACCATTATAGTGTCACACACTCATACCTCGTCACAGCACCGTCATAGTGTCACATACTCATACCTCATCACTGCACCGTCATAGTGTCACACACTCATACCTCATCACAGCCCTGTCATAATGTCACACGCTCATACCTCATCACAGCACCATACCTCATCACAGTACCGTCATAGTGTCCCTCACTCATACCTCATCTCAACACCGTCATAGTGTCACACACTCATACCTCATCACAGCACCGTCATAGTGTCACACACATACCTCATCACAGCACTGTCATAGTGTCACACACTCATACCTCATCACAGCATGATCATAGTGTCACACACTCATACCTCATCACATCACCGTCATAGTGTCACACTCATACCTCATCACAGCACCGTCATAGTGTCACACACTCATACCTCATCACAGCCCTGTCATAGTGTCACACACTCATACCTCATCACAGCACCATACCTCATCACAGCACCGTCATAGTGTCCCTCACTCATACCTCATCACACCATAGTGTCACACACATACCTCATCACAGCACCTTCATAGTGTCACACCCTCATACCTCATCACAGCACCGTCATAGTGTCACACACTCATACCTCATCACAGCACCATCATAGTGTCACACACTCATACCTCATCACAGCACCGTCATAGTGTCACACACTCATACCTCATCACAGCACCGTCATAGTGTCACACACTCATACCTCATCACATCACCGTCATAGTGTCACACGCTCGTACCTCATCACAGACCTGTCATAGTGTCACACACTCATACCTCATCACAGCACCGTCATAGTGTCACACACTCATACCTCATCACAGCACAGTCATAGTGTCACACACTCGTACCTCATCACAGCACAGTCATAGTGTCACACACTCGTACCTCATCACAGCCCTGTCATTGTACAAAACACTCATACCTCATCACAGCACCGTCATAGTGTCACACACTCATACCTCATCACACCATAGTGTCACACACATACCTCATCACAGCACCTTCATAGTGTCCCACACTCATACTTCATCACTGCACCGTCATAGTGTCCCACACTCATACCTCATCACAGCACCATCATAGTGTCACACACTCATACCTCATCACAGCACCGTCATAGTGTCACACACTCATACCTCATCACAGCACCGTCATAGTGTCACACACTCATACCTCATCACATCACCGTCATAGTGTCACACACTCGTACCTCATCACAGACCTGTCATAGTGTAACACGCTCATACCTCATCACAGCACCGTCATAGTGTCACACGCTCATACCTCATCACAGCACAGTCATAGTGGCACACTCATACCTCATCACAGCACCGTCAGTGTCACACACTAGTACCTCATCACAGCCCTGTCATAGTGTAACACACTCTTACCTCATCACAGCACTGTCATAGTGTCCCTCACTCATACCTCATCACAGCACTGTCATAGTGTCACACACTCGTACCTCATCACAGCACAGTCATAGTGTCACACGCTCATACCTCATCACAGCACCGTCATAGTGTCACACGCTCATACCTCATCACACCATAGTGTCACACACTCATACCTCATCACAGCACAGTCATAGTGTCTCACACTCATACTTCATCACAGCCCTGTCATAGTGTCACACGCTCATACCTCATCACAGCACCGTCATAGTGTCACAAACTCATACCTCATCACACCATGGTGTCACACACTCATACCTCATCACAGCACCATCATAGTGTCACACACTCATACCTCATCACAGCACCGTCATAGTGTCTCACACTCATACCTCATCACTGCACCATCATAGTGTCACACACTCATACCTCATCACAGCACTGTCATAGTGTCACACACTCATACCTCATCAGAGCACCGTCAAAGTGTCACACACTCGTACCTCATCACAGCCCTGTCATAGTGTCACACGCTCATACCTCATCACAGCACAGTCATAGTGGCACACTCATACCTCATAACAGCACCGTCAGTGTCACACACTCGTACCTCATCACAGCCCTGTCATAGTGTCACACACTCATACCTCATCACAGCACCGTCATAGTGTCCTTAACTCATACCTCATCACAGCACCGTCATAGTGTCACACACTCATACCTCATCACAGCCCTGTCATAGTGTCAGACGCTCGTACCTCATCACAGCCCTGTCATAGTGTCACACACTGGTACCTCATCACAGCTCTGTCATAGTGTCACACGCTCATACCTCATCACAGCACCGTCATAGTGTCACACGCTCATACCTCATCACAGCACCGTCATAGTGTCCCTCACTCATACCTCATCACAGCACCGTCATAGTGTCACACACTCATACCTCATCACACCACCGTCATAGTGTCCCTCACTCATACCTCATCACTGCACAGTCATAGTGTCACACACTCGTACCTCATCACAGCCCTGTCATAGTGTCACACGCTCGTACCTCATCACAGCACCGTCATAGTGTCACATGCTTGTACCTCATCACAGCACCGTCATAGTGTCACACGCTCATACCTCATCACAGCACCATCATAGATTCACACACTCATACCTCATCACAGCCCTGTCATAGTGTCACACGCTCATACCTCATCACAGCACCGTCATAGTGTCCCTCACTCATACCTCATCGTATCACCATCATAGTGTCACACGCTCATACATCACGGTCATAGTGTCACACGCTCATACCTCACCACAGCACCATCTTATTGTCACACACTCATACCTCATCACACCATAGTGTCACACACTCATACCTCATCACAGCACCATCATAGTGTCACACACTCATACCTCATCACAGCACTGTCATAGTGTCACACGCTCATACCTCATCACAGCACCGTCACAGTGTCACACGCTCATACCTCATCAGAGCACCATCACAGTGTCACACGCTCATACCTCATCACAGCACCGTCACAGTGTCCCTCACTCATACCTCATCACACCATAGTGTCACACACATACCTCATCACAGCACCTTCATAGTGTCACACACTCATACCTCATCACAGCACCGTCATAGTGTCACACACTCATACCTCATCACAGCACCGTCATAGTGTCACACACTCATACCTCATCACTGTACTGTCATAGTGTCACACACTCATACCTCATCACATCACCGTCATAGTGTCACACGCTCGTACCTCATCACAGACCTGTCATAGTGTCACACGCTCATACCTCATCACAGCACCGTCATAGTGTCACACGCTCATACCTCATCACAGCACAGTCATAGTGTCACACACTCGTACCTCATCACAGCACAGTCATAGTGTCACACACTCGCACCTCATCACAGCCCTGTCATTGTACAAAACACTCATACCTCATCACAGCACCGTCATAGTGTCACACACTCATACCTCATCACACCATAGTGTCACACACATAACTCATCACAGCACCTTCATAGTGTCACACACTCATACTTCATCACAGCACTGTCATAGTGTCACACACTCATACCTCATCACAGCACCATCATAGTGTCACACACTCATACCTCATCACAGCACCGTCATAGTGTCACACACTCATACCTCATCACAGTACCGTCATAGTGTCACACACTCATACCTCATCACATCACCGTCATAGTGTCACACACTCGTACCTCATCACAGACCTGTCATAGTGTCACACGCTCATACCTCATCACAGCACCGTCATAGTGTCACACGCTCATACCTCATCACAGCACAGTCATAGTGGCACACTCATACCTCATCACAGCACTCTCAGTGTCACACACTAGTACCTCATCACAGCCCTGTCATAGTGTCACACACTCATACCTCATCACAGCACTGTCATAGTGTCCCTCACTCATACCTCATCACAGCACCGTCATAGTGTCACACACTCGTACCTCATCACAGCACAGTCATAGTGTCACACACTCATACCTCATCACACCATAGTGTCACACACTCATACCTCATCACAGCACAGTCATAGTGTCACACACTCGTACTTCATCACAGCCCTGTCATAGTGTCACACGCTCATACCTCATCACAGCACCGTCATAGTGTCACACACTCATACCTCAACACACCATGGTGTCACACACTCATACCTCATCACAGCACCATCATAGTGTCACACACTCATACCTCTTCACAGCACCGTCATAGTGTCTCACACTCATACCTCATCACAGCACCATCATAGTGTCACACACTCATACCTCATCACAGCACCGTCATAGTGTCACACACTAAAACCTCATCAGAGCACCGTCATAGTGTCACACACTCGTACCTCATCACAGCCCTGTCATAGTGTCACACGCTCATACCTCATCACAGCACCGTCATAGTGTCACACGCTCATACCTCATCACAGCACAGTCATAGTGGCACACTCATACCTCATCACAGCACCGTCAGTGTCACACACTCATACTTCATCACAGCACCGTCATAGTGTCCCTCACTCATACCTCATCGCATCACCATCATAGTGTCACACGCTCATACATCACGGTCATAGTGTCACACGCTCATACCTCACCACAGCACCATCTTATTGTCACACACTCATACCTCATCACACCATAGTGTCACACACTCATACCTCATCACAGCACCGTCATAGTGTCACACGCTCATACCTCATCACAGCACAGTCATAGTGGCACACTCATACCTCATCACAGCACCGTCAGTGTCACACACTAGTACCTCATCACAGCCCTGTCATAGTGTAACACACTCATACCTCATCACAGCACTGTCATAGTGTCCCTCACTCATACCTCATCACAGCACTGTCATAGTGTCACACACTCATACCTCATCACAGCACAGTCATAGTGTCACACGCTCATACCTCATCACAGCACCGTCATAGTGTCACACGCTCATACCTCATCACACCATAGTGTCACACACTCATACCTCATCACAGCACAGTCATAGTGTCTCACACACATACTTCATCACAGCCCTGTCATAGTGTCACACGCTCATACCTCATCACAGCACCGTCATAGTGTCACACACTCATACCTCATCACAGCACCATCGTAATAGTGGCACACTCATACTTCATCACAGCACCGTCAGTGTCACACACTCGTACCTCATCACAGCCCTGTCATAGTGTCACACGCTCATACCTCATCACAGCACCATACCTCATCACAGCACCGTCATAGTGTGCCTCACTCATACCTCATCACAGCACCGTCATAGTGTCACACACTCAAACCTCATCACAGCACCGTCATAGTGTCACACACTCATACCTCATCACAGCACCGTCATAGTGTCACACACATACCTCATCACAGCACCGTCATAGTGTCACACACTCATACCTCATCACAGCACCATCATAGTGTCACACACTCATACCTCATCATATCACCGTCATAGTGTCACACACTCATACCTCATCACAGCACCATCAAAGTGTCACACACTCATACCTCATCACAGCCCTGTCATAGTGTCACACGCTCATACCTCATCACAGCACCATACATCATCACAGCACTGTCATAGTGTCCCTCACTCATACCTCATCACAGCACCATAATAGTGTCACACGCTCATACCTCATCACAGCACCGTCATAGTGTCACACACTCATACCTCATCACATCACCGTCATAGTGTCACACGCTCATACCTCATCACAGCACCGTCATAGTGTCACAAACTCACCTCATCACAGCACCGTCATAGTGTCACACACTCATACCTCATCACATCACCATCATAGTGTCACACACTCATACCTCATCACAGCACCATTATAGTGTCACACACTCATACCTCGTCACAGCACCGTCATAGTGTCACATACTCATACCTCATCACTGCACCATCATAGTGTCACACACTCATACCTCATCACAGCCCTGTCATAATGTCACACGCTCATACCTCATCACAGCACCATACCTCATCACAGTACCGTCATAGTGTCCCTCACTCATACCTCATCTCAACACCGTCATAGTGTCACACACTCATACCTCATCACAGCACCGTCATAGTGTCACACACATACCTCATCACAGCACTGTCATAGTGTCACACACTCATACCTCATCACAGCATGATCATAGTGTCACACACTCATACCTCATCACATCACCGTCATAGTGTCACACTCATACCTCATCACAGCACCGTCATAGTGTCACACACTCATACCTCATCACAGCCCTGTCATAGTGTCACACACTCATACCTCATCACAGCACCATACCTCATCACAGCACCGTCATAGTGTCCCTCACTCATACCTCATCACACCATAGTGTCACACACATACCTCATCACAGCACCTTCATAGTGTCACACCCTCATACCTCATCACAGCACCGTCATAGTGTCACACACTCATACCTCATCACAGCACCATCATAGTGTCACACACTCATACCTCATCACAGCACCGTCATAGTGTCACACACTCATACCTCATCACAGCACCGTCATAGTGTCACACACTCATACCTCATCACATCACCGTCATAGTGTCACACGCTCGTACCTCATCACAGACCTGTCATAGTGTCACACGCTCATACCTCATCACAGCACCGTCATAGTGTCACACACTCATACCTCATCACAGCACAGTCATAGTGTCACACACTCGTACCTCATCACAGCACAGTCATAGTGTCACACACTCGTACCTCATCACAGCCCTGTCATTGTACAAAACACTCATACCTCATCACAGCACCGTCATAGTGTCACACACTCATACCTCATCACAACATAGTGTCACACACATACCTCATCACAGCACCTTCATAGTGTCCCACACTCATACTTCATCACTGCACCGTCATAGTGTCCCACACTCATACCTCATCACAGCACCATCATAGTGTCACACACTCATACCTCATCACAGCACCGTCATAGTGTCACACACTCATACCTCATCACAGCACCGTCATAGTGTCACACACTCATACCTCATCACATCACCGTCATAATGTCACACACTCGTACCTCATCACAGACCTGTCATAGTGTAACACGCTCATACCTCATCACAGCACCGTCATAGTGTCACACGCTCATACCTCATCACAGCACAGTCATAGTGGCACACTCATACCTCATCACAGCACCGTCAGTGTCACACACTAGTACCTCATCACAGCCCTGTCATAGTGTAACACAGTCATACCTCATCACAGCACTGTCATAGTGTCCCTCACTCATACCTCATCACAGCACTGTCATAGTGTCACACACTCGTACCTCATCACAGCACAGTCATAGTGTCACACGCTCATACCTCATCACAGCACCGTCATAGTGTCACACGCTCATACCTCATCACACCATAGTGTCACACACTCATACCTCATCACAGCACAGTCATAGTGTCTCACACTCATACTTCATCACAGCCCTGTCATAGTGTCACACGCTCATACCTCATCACAGCACCGTCATAGTGTCACAAACTCATACCTCATCACACCATGGTGTCACACACTCATACCTCATCACAGCACCATCATAATGTCACACACTCATACCTCATCACAGCACCGTCATAGTGTCTCACACTCATAACTCATCACTGCACCATCATAGTGTCACACACTCATACCTCATCACAGCACTGTCATAGTGTCACACACTCATACCTCATCAGAGCACCGTCAAAGTGTCACACACTCGTACCTCATCACAGCCCTGTCATAGTGTCACACGCTCATACCTCATCACAGCACAGTCATAGTGGCACACTCATACCTCATCACAGCACCGTCAGTGTCACACACTCGTACCTCATCACAGCCCTGTCATAGTGTCACACACTCATACCTCATCACAGCACCGTCATAGTGTCCCTAACTCATACCTCATCACAGCACCGTCATAGTGTCACACACTCATACCTCATCACAGCCCTGTCATAGTGTCAGACGCTCGTACCTCATCACAGCCCTGTCATAGTGTCACACACTGGTACCTCATCACAGCTCTGTCATAGTGTCACACGCTCATACCTCATCACAGCACCATCATAGTGTCACACGCTCATACCTCATCACAGCACCGTCATAGTGTCCCTCACTCATACCTCATCACAGCACCGTCATAGTGTCACACACTCATACCTCATCACACCACCGTCATAGTGTCCCTCACTCATACCTCATCACTGCACAGTCATAGTGTCACACACTCGTACCTCATCACAGCCCTGTCATAGTGTCACACGCTCGTACCTCATCACAGCACCGTCATAGTGTCACATGCTCGTACCTCATCACAGCACCGTCATAGTGTCACACGCTCATACCTCATCACAGCACCGTCATAGATTCACACACTCATACCTCATCACAGCCCTGTCATAGTGTCACACGCTCATACCTCATCGTATCACCATCATAGTGTCACACGCTCATACATCACGGTCATAGTGTCACACGCTCATACCTCACCACAGCACCATCTTATTGTCACACACTCATACCTCATCACACCATAGTGTCACACACTCATACCTCATCACAGCACCATCATAGTGTCACACACTCATACCTCATCACAGCCCTGTCATAGTGTCACACGCTCATACCTCATCACAGCACCGTCACAGTGTCACACGCTCATACCTCATCAGAGCACCATCACAGTGTCACACGCTCATACCTCATCACAGCACCGTCACAGTGTCCCTCACTCATACCTCATCACACCATAGTGTCACACACATACCTCATCACAGCACCTTCATAGTGTCACACACTCATACCTCATCACAGCACCGTCATAGTGTCACACACTCATACCTCATCACAGCACCGTCATAGTGTCACACACTCATACCTCATCACTGTACCGTCATAGTGTCACACACTCATACCTCATCACATCACCGTCATAGTGTCACACGCTCGTACCTCATCACAGACCTGTCATAGTGTCACACGCTCATACCTCATCACAGCACCGTCATAGTGTCACACGCTCATACCTCATCACAGCACAGTCATAGTGTCACACACTCGTACCTCATCACAGCACAGTCATAGTGTCACACACTCGCACCTCATCACAGCCCTGTCATTGTACAAAACACTCATACCTCATCACAGCACCGTCATAGTGTCACACACTCATACCTCATCACACCATAGTGTCACACACATACCTCATCACAGCACCTTCATAGTGTCACACACTCATACTTCATCACAGCACTGTCATAGTGTCACACACTCATACCTCATCACAGCACCATCATAGTGTCACACACTCATACCTCATCACAGCACCGTCATAGTGTCACACACTCATACCTCATCACAGTACCGTCATAGTGTCACACACTCATACCTCATCACATCACCGTCATAGTGTCACACACTCGTACCTCATCACAGACCTGTCATAGTGTCACACGCTCATACCTCATCACAGCACCGTCATAGTGTCACACGCTCATACCTCATCACAGCACAGTCATAGTGGCACACTCATACCTCATCACAGCACTCTCAGTGTCACACACTAGTACCTCATCACAGCCCTGTCATAGTGTCACACACTCATACCTCATCACAGCACTGTCATAGTGTCCCTCACTCATACCTCATCACAGCACCGTCATAGTGTCACACACTCGTACCTCATCACAGCACAGTCATAGTGTCACACACTCATACCTCATCACACCATAGTGTCACACACTCATACCTCATCACAGCACAGTCATAGTGTCACACACTCGTACTTCATCACAGCCCTGTCATAGTGTCACACGCTCATACCTCATCACAGCACCGTCATAGTGTCACACACTCATACCTCATCACACCATGGTGTCACACACTCATACCTCATCACAGCACCATCATAGTGTCACACACTCATACCTCATCACAGCACCGTCATAGTGTCTCACACTCATACCTCATCACAGCACCATCATAGTGTCACACACTCATACCTCATCACAGCACCGTCATAGTGTCACACACTCAAACCTCATCAGAGCACCGTCATAGTGTCACACACTCGTACCTCATCACAGCCCTGTCATAGTGTCACACGCTCATACCTCATCACAGCACCGTCATAGTGTCACACGCTCATACCTCATCACAGCACAGTCATAGTGTCACACACTCGTACCTCATCACAGCACAGTCATAGTGTCACACACTCGCACCTCATCACAGCCCTGTCATTGTACAAAACACTCATACCTCATCACAGCACCGTCATAGTGTCACACACTCATACCTCATCACACCATAGTGTCACACACATACCTCATCACAGCACCTTCATAGTGTCACACACTCATACTTCATCACAGCACTGTCATAGTGTCACACACTCATACCTCATCACAGCACCATCATAGTGTCACACACTCATACCTCATCACAGCACCGTCATAGTGTCACACACTCATACCTCATCACAGTACCGTCATAGTGTCACACACTCATACCTCATCACATCACCGTCATAGTGTCACACACTCGTACCTCATCACAGACCTGTCATAGTGTCACACGCTCATACCTCATCACAGCACCGTCATAGTGTCACACGCTCATACCTCATCACAGCACAGTCATAGTGGCACACTCATACCTCATCACAGCACTCTCAGTGTCACACACTAGTACCTCATCACAGCCCTGTCATAGTGTCACACACTCATACCTCATCACAGCACTGTCATAGTGTCCCTCACTCATACCTCATCACAGCACCGTCATAGTGTCACACACTCGTACCTCATCACAGCACAGTCATAGTGTCACACACTCATACCTCATCACACCATAGTGTCACACACTCATACCTCATCACAGCACAGTCATAGTGTCACACACTCGTACTTCATCACAGCCCTGTCATAGTGTCACACGCTCATACCTCATCACAGCACCGTCATAGTGTCACACACTCATACCTCATCACACCATGGTGTCACACACTCATACCTCATCACAGCACCATCATAGTGTCACACACTCATACCTCATCACAGCACCGTCATAGTGTCTCACACTCATACCTCATCACAGCACCATCATAGTGTCACACACTCATACCTCATCACAGCACCGTCATAGTGTCACACACTCAAACCTCATCAGAGCACCGTCATAGTGTCACACACTCGTACCTCATCACAGCCCTGTCATAGTGTCACACGCTCATACCTCATCACAGCACCGTCATAGTGTCACACGCTCATACCTCATCACAGCACAGTCATAGTGGCACACTCATACCTCATCACAGCACCGTCAGTGTCACACACTCATACTTCATCACAGCACCGTCATAGTGTCCCTCACTCATACCTCATCGCATCACCATCATAGTGTCACACGCTCATACATCACGGTCATAGTGTCACACGCTCATACCTCACCACAGCACCATCTTATTGTCACACACTCATACCTCATCACACCATAGTGTCACACACTCATACCTCATCACAGCACAGTCATAGTGGCACACTCATACCTCATCACAGCACCGTCAGTGTCACACACTAGTACCTCATCACAGCCCTGTCATAGTGTAACACACTCATACCTCATCACAGCACTGTCATAGTGTCCCTCACTCATACCTCATCACAGCACTGTCATAGTGTCACACACTCGTACCTCATCACAGCACAGTCATAGTGTCACACGCTCATACCTCATCACAGCACCGTCATAGTGTCACACGCTCATACCTCATAACACCATAGTGTCACACACTCATACCTCATCACAGCACAGTCATAGTGTCTCACACTCATACTTCATCACAGCCCTGTCATAGTGTCACACGCTCATACCTCATCACAGCACCGTCATAGTGTCACACACTCATACCTCATCACAGCACCATCGTAGTGTCACACACTCATACCTCATCACAGCACCGTCATAGTGTCTCACACTCATACCTCATCACAGCACCATCATAGTGTCACACACTCATACCTCATCACAGCACCGTCATAGTGTCACACACTCATACCTCATCAGAGCACCGTCAAAGTGTCACACACTCGTACCTCATCACAGCCCTGTCATAGTGTCACACGCTCATACCTCATCACAGCACAGTCATAGTGGCACACTCATACCTCATCACAGCACCGTCAGTGTCACACACTCGTACCTCATCACAGCCCTGTCATAGTGTCACACGCTCATACCTCATCACAGCACCATACCTCATCACAGCACCGTCATAGTGTGCCTCACTCATACCTCATCACAGCACCGTCATAGTGTCACACACTCAAACCTCATCACAGCACCGTCATAGTGTCACACACTCATACCTCATCACAGCACCGTCATAGTGTCACACACATACCTCATCACAGCACCGTCATAGTGTCACACACTCATACCTCATCACAGCACCATCATAGTGTCACACACTCATACCTCATCATATCACCGTCATAGTGTCACACACTCATACCACATCACAGCACCGTCAAAGTGTCACACACTCATACCTCATCACAGCCCTGTCATAGTGTCACACGCTCATACCTCATCACAGCACCATACATCATCACAGCACTGTCATAGTGTCCCTCACTCATACCTCATCACAGCACCATAATAGTGTCACACGCTCATACCTCATCACAGCACCGTCATAGTGTCACACACTCATACCTCATCACATCACCGTCATAGTGTCACACGCTCATACCTCATCACAGCACCGTCATAGTGTCACAAACTCACCTCATCACAGCACCGTCATAGTGTCACACACTCATACCTCATCACATCACCATCATAGTGTCACACACTCATACCTCATCACAGCACCATCATAGTGTCACACACTCATACCTCGTCACAGCACCGTCATAGTGTCACATACTCATACCTCATCACTGCACCGTCATAGTGTCACACACTCATACCTCATCACAGCCCTGTCATAATGTCACACGCTCATACCTCATCACAGCACCATACCTCATCACAGTACCGTCATAGTGTCCCTCACTCATACCTCATCTCAACACCGTCATAGTGTCACACACTCATACCTCATCACATCACCGTCATAGTGTCACACTCATACCTCATCACAGCACCGTCATAGTGTCACACACTCATACCTCATCACAGCCCTGTCATAGTGTCACACACTCATACCTCATCACAGCACCATACCTCATCACAGCACCGTCATAGTGTCCCTCACTCATACCTCATCACACCATAGTGTCACACACATACCTCATCACAGCACCTTCATAGTGTCACACCCTCATACCTCATCACAGCACCGTCATAGTGTCACACACTCATACCTCATCACAGCACCGTCATAGTGTCACACACTCATACCTCATCACAGCACCGTCATAGTGTCACACACTCATACCTCATCACAGCACCGTCATAGTGTCACACACTCATACCTCATCACATCACCGTCATAGTGTCACATGCTCGAACCTCATCACAGACCTGTCATAGTGTCACACGCTCATACCTCATCACAGCACCGTCATAGTGTCACACACTCATAACTCATCACAGCACAGTCATAGTGTCACACACTCGTACCTCATCACAGCACCGTCATAGTGTCCCTAACTCATACCTCATCACAGCACCGTCATAGTGTCACACACTCGTACCTCATCACAGCCCTGTCATAGTGTCACACGCTGATACCTCATCACAGCCCTGTCATAGTGTCACACACTCGTACCTCATCACAGCTCTGTCATAGTGTCACACGCTCATACCTCATCACTGCACCGTCATAGTGTCACACGCTTATACCTCATCACAGCACCGTCATAGTGTCACACGCTCATACCTCATCACAGCACCGTCATAGTGTCCCTCACTCATACCTCATCACAGCACAGTCATAGTGTCACACACTCGTACCTCATCACAGCTCTGTCATAGTGTCACACGCTCGTACCTCATCACAGCACCGTCATAGTGTCACACGCTCGTACCTCATCACAGCACCGTCATAGTGTCACACGCTCCTACCTCATCACAGCACCGTCATAGTGTCCCTCACTCATACCTCATCACATCACCGTCATAGTGTCACACGCTCATACCTCATCACAGCACCATCTTAGTGTCACACACTCATACCTCATCACATCACCGTCATACTGTCACATGCTCATACCTCATCACATCACCGTCATAGTGTCACACGCTCATACCTCATCACAGCACCGTCACAGTGTCACACGCTCATACCTCATCAGAGCACCATCACAGTGTCACACGCTCATACCTCATCACAGCACCGTCACAGTGTCCCTCACTCATACCTCATCACACCATAGTGTCACACACATACCTCATCACAGCACCTTCATAGTGTCACACACTCATACCTCTTCACAGCACCGTCATAGTGTCACACACTCATACCTCATCACAGCACCGTCATAGTTTCACACACTCATACCTCATCACTGTACCGTCATAGTGTCACACACTCATACCTCATCACATCACCGTCATAGTGTCACACGCTCGTACCTCATCACAGACCTGTCATAGTGTCACACGCTCATACCTCATCACAGCACCGTCATAGTGTCACACGCTCATACCTCATCACAGCACAGTCATAGTGTCACACACTCGTACCTCATCACAGCACAGTCATAGTGTCACACACTCGCACCTCATCAATGCCCTGTCATTGTACAAAACACTCATACCTCATCACAGCACCGTCATGGTGTCACACACTCATACCTCATCACACCATAGTGTCACACACATACCTCATCACAGCACTTTCATAGTGTCACACACTCATACTTCATCACAGCACTGTCATAGTGTCACACACTCATACCCCATCACAGCACCATCATAGTGTCACACACTCATACCTCATCACAGCACCGTCATAGTGTCACACACTCATTCCTCATCACAGCACCGTCATAGTGTCACACACTCATACCTCATCACATCACCGACATAGTGTCACACACTCGTACCTCATCACAGACCTGTCATAGTGTCACACGCTCATACCTCATCACAGCACCGTCATAGTGTCACACGCTCATACCTCATCACAGCACAGTCATAGTGGCACACTCATACCTCATCACAGCACTCTCAGTGTCACACACTAGTACCTCATCACAGCCCTGTCATAGTGTCACACACGCATACAACATCACAGCACTGTCATAGTGTCCCTCACTCATATCTCATCACAGCACCGTCATAGTGTCACACACTCGTACCTCATCACAGCACAGTCATAGTGTCAGACACTCATTCCTCATCACACCATAGTGTCACACACTCATACCTCATCACAGCACAGTCATAGTGTCACACACTCGTACTTCATCACAGCCCTGTCATAGTGTCACACGCTCATACCTCATCACAGCACCGTCATAGTGTCACACACTCATACCTCATCACACCATGGTGTCACACACTCATACCTCTTCACAGCACCATCATAGTGTCACACACTCATACCTCATCACAGCACCGTCATAGTGTCTCACACTCATACCTCATCACAGCACCATCATAGTGTCACACACTCATACCTCATCACAGCACCGTCATAGTGTCACACACTCATACCTCATCAGAGCACCGTCATAGTGTCACACACTTGTACCTCATCACAGCCCTGTCATAGTGTCACACGCTCATACCTCATCACAGCACCGTCATAGTGTCACACGCTCATACCTCATCACAGCACAGTCATAGTGGCACACTCATACCTCATCACAGCACCGTCAGTGTCACACACTCATACTTCATCACAGCACCGTCATAGTGTCCCTCACTCATACCTCATCGCATCACCATCATAGTGTCACACGCTCATACATCAAGGTCATAGTGTCACACGCTCATACCTCACCACAGCACCATCTTATTGTCACACACTCATACCTCATCACACCATAGTGTCACACACTCATACCTCATCACAGCACCATCATAGTGTCACACACTCATACCTCATCACAGCACTGTCATAGTGTCTCACACTCATACCTCATCACAGCACCATCATAGTGTCACACACTCATACCTCATCACAGCACCGTCAGTGTCACACACTCATACCTCACCACAGCACAGTCATAGTGTCACACGCTCATACCTCATCACAGCACAGTCATAGTGGCACACTCATACCTCATCACAGCACCGTCAGTGTCACACACTCGTACCTCATCACAGCCCTGTCATAGTGTCGCACACTCATACCTCATCACAGCACCGTCATAGTGTCCCTAACTCATACCTCATCACAGCACCGTCATAGTGTCACACACTCGTACCTCATCACAGCCCTGTCATAGTGTCATACGCTGATACCTCATCACAGCCCTGTCATAGTGTCACACACTCGTACCTCATCACAGCTCTGTCATAGTGTCACACGCTCATACCTCATCACTGCACCATCATAGTGTCACACGCTTATACCTCATCACAGCACCATCATAGTGTCACACACTCATACCTCGTCACAGCACCGTCATAGTGTCACATACTCATACCTCATCACTGCACCGTCATAGTGTCACACACTCATACCTCATCACAGCCCTGTCATAGTGTCACACGCTCATACCTCATCACAGCACCATACGTCATCACAGCACCGTCATAGTGTCCCTCACTCATACCTCATCACAGCACCGTCATAGTGTCACACACTCATACCTCATCACAGCACCGTCATAGTGTCACACACATACCTCATCACAGCACCGTCATAGTGTCACACACTCATACCTCATCACAGCATGATCATAGTGTCACACACTCATACCTCATCACATCACCGTCATAGTGTCACACTCATACCTCATCACAGCACCGTCATAGTGTCACACACTCATACCTCATCACAGCCCTGTCATAGTGTCACACACTCATACCTCATCACAGCACCATACCTCATCACAGCACCGTCATAGTGTCCCTCACTCATACCTCATCACACCATAGTGTCACACACTCATACCTCATCACAGCACCTTCATAGTGTCACACCCTTATACCTCATCACAGCACCATCATAGTGTCACACTCTCATACCTCATCACAGCACCGTCATAGTGTCACACACTCATACCTCATCACAGCACCGTCATAGTGTCACACACTCATACCTCATCACAGCACCGTCATAGTGTCACACACTCATACCTCATCACATCACCGTCATAGTGTCACACGCTCGTACCTCATCACAGACCTGTCATAGTGTCACACTCTCATACCTCATCACAGCACCGTCATAGTGTCACACACTCATACCTCATCACAGCACAGTCATAGTGTCACACACTCGTACCTCATCACAGCACAGTCATAGTGTCACACACTCGTACCTCATCACAGCCCTGTCATTGTACAAAACACTCATACCTCATCACAGCACCGTCATAGTGTCACTCACTCATACCTCATCACACCATAGTGTCACACACATACCTCATCACAGCGCCTTCATAGTATCACACACTCATACTTCATCACTGCACCGTCATAGTGTCCCACACTCATACCTCATCACAGCACCATCATAGTGTCACACACTCATACCTCATCACAGCACCGTCATAGTGTCACACACTCATACCTCATCACAGCACCGTCATAGTGTCACACACTCATACCTCATCACATCACCGTCATAGTGTCACACACTCGTACCTCATCACAGACCTGTCATAGTGTCACACGCTCATACCTCATCACAGCACCGTCATAGTGTCACACGCTCATACCTCATCACAGCACAGTCATAGTGTAACACACTCATACCTCATCACAGCACTGTCATAGTGTCCCTCACTCATACCTCATCACAGCACCGTCATAGTGTCACACACTCGTACCTCATCACAGCACCGTCATAGTGTCACACACTCAAACCTCATCACACCATAGTGTCACACACTCACACCTCATCACAGCACAGTCATAGTGTCTCACACTCATACTTCATCACAGCCCTGTCATAGTGTCACACGCTCATACCTCATCACAGCACCGTCATCGTGTCACACACTCATACCTCATCACAGCACCGTCATAGTGTCTCACACTCATACCTCATCACAGCACCGTCATAGTGTCACACACTCATACCTCATCACAGCACCGTCATAGTGTCACACACTCATACCTCATCAGAGCACTGTCAAAGTGTCACACACTCGTACCTCATCACAGCCCTGTCATAGTGTCACATGCTCATACCTCATCACAGCACAGTCATAGTGGCACACTCATACCTCATCACAGCACCGTCAGTGTCATACACTCGTACCTCATCACAGCCCTGTCATAGTGTCACACACTCGTACCTCATCACAGCACCGTCATAGTGTCACACTCATACCTCATCACAGCACCGTCAGTGTCACACACTCATACCTCATCACAGCACCGTCATAGTGTCACAAACTCACCTCATCACAGCACCATCATAGTGTCACACACTCATACCTCATCACATCACCATCATAGTGTCACACACTCATACCTCATCACAGCACCATCATAGTGTCACACACTCATACCTCGTCACAGCACCGTCATAGTGTCACATACTCATACCTCATCACTGCACCGTCATAGTGTCACACACTCATACCTCATCACAGCCCTGTCATAGTGTCACACGCTCATACCTCATCACAGCACCGTCATAGTGTCCCTCACTCATACCTCATCACAGAACCGTCATAGTGTCACACACTCATACCTCATCACAGCACCATCATAGTGTCACACACTCGTACCTCATCACAGCACAGTCATAGTGTCACACGTTCATACCTCATCACAGCACCGTCATAGTGTCACACGCTCAAACCTCATCACACCATAGTGTCACACACTCACACCTCATCACAGCACAGTCATAGTGTCTCACACTCATACTTCATCACAGCCCTGTCATAGTGTCACACGCTCATACCTCATCACAGCACCGTCATCGTGTCACAAACTCATACCTCATCACAGCACCGTCATAGTGTCACACACTCATACCTCATCACAGCACCGTCATAGTGTCACACACTCATACCTCATCACATCACCGTCATAGTGTCACACGCTCGTACCTCATCACAGACCTGTCATAGTGTCACACGCTCATACCTCATCACAGCACCGTCATAGTGTCACACACTCATACCTCATCACAGCACAGTCATAGTGTCACACACTCGTACCTCATCACAGCACAGTCATAGTGTCACACACTCGTACCTCATCACAGCCCTGTCATTGTAAAAAACACTCATACCTCATCACAACACCGTCATAGTGTCACACACTCATACCTCATCACACCATAGTGTCACACACATACCTCATCACAGCGCCTTCATAGTGTCACACACTCATACTTCATCACTGCACCATCATAGTGTCCCACACTCATACCTCATCACAGCACCATCATAGTGTCACACACTCATACCTCATCACAGCACCGTCATAGTGTCACACACTCATACCTCATCACAGCACCGTCATAGTGTCACACACTCATACCTCATCACATCACCGTCATAGTGTCACACACTCGTACCTCATCACAGACCTGTCATAGTGTCACACGCTCATACCTCATCACAGCACCGTCATAGTGTCACACGCTCATACCTCATCACAGCACAGTCATAGTGGCACACTCATACCTCATCACAGCACCGTCAGTGTCACACACTAGTACCTCATCACAGCCCTGTCATAGTGTAACACACTCATACCTCATCACAGCACTGTCATAGTGTCCCTCACTCATACCTCATCACAGCACCGTCATAGTGTCACACACTCATACCTCATCACAGCACAGTCATAGTGTCACACGCTCATACCTCATCACAGCACCGTCATAGTGTCACACGCTCATAACTCATCACACCATAGTGTCACACACTCATACCTCATCACAGCACAGTCATAGTGTCTCACACTCATACTTCATCACAGCCCTGTCATAGTGTCACACGCTCATACCTCATCACAGCACCGTCATAGTGTCACACACTCATACCTCATCACACCATGGTGTCACACACTCATACCTCATCACAGCACCATCATAGTGTCACACACTCATACCTCATCACAGCACCGTCATAGTGTCTCACACTCATACCTCATCACAGCACCGTCATAGTGTCACACACTCATACCTCATCACAGCACCGTCATAGTGTTACACACTCATACCTCATCACAGCACCGTCAAAGTGTCACACACTCGTACCTCATCACAGCCCTGTCATAGTGTCACACGCTCATACCTCATCACAGCACAGTCATAGTGGCACACTCATACCTCATCACAGCACCGTCAGTGTCATACACTCGTACCTCATCACAGCCCTGTCATAGTGTCACACACTCACCTCATCACAGCACCGTCATAGTGTCACACACTCATACCTCATCACATCACCATCATAGTGTCACACACTCATACCTCATCACAGCACCATCATAGTGTCACACACTCATACCTCGTCACAGCACCGTCATAGTGTCACATACTCATACCTCATCACTGCACCGTCATAGTGTCACACACTCATACCTCATCACAGCCCTGTCATAGTGTCACACGCTCATACCTCATCACAGCTCCATACCTCATCACAGCGCCGTCATAGTGTCCCTCACTCATACCTCATCACAGCACCGTCATAGTGTCACACACTCATACCTCATCACAGCACCGTCATAGTGTCACACACATACCTCATCAAAGCACCGTCATAGTGTCACACACTCATACCTCATCACAGCATGATCATAGTGTCACACACACATACCTCATCACATCACCGTCATAGTGTCACACTCATACCTCATCACAGCACCGTCATAGTGTCACACACTCATACCTCATCACAGCCCTGTCATAGTGTCACACACTCATACCTCATCACAGCACCATACCTCATCACAGCACCGTCATAGTGTCCCTCACTCATACCTCATCACACCATAGTGTCACACACATACCTCATCACAGCACCTTCATAGTGTCACACGCTCATACCTCATCACAGCACCGTCATAGTGTCACACACTCATACCTCATCACAGCACAGTCATAGTGTCACACACTCGTACCTCATCACAGCACAGTCATAGTGTCACACACTCGTACCTCATCACAGCCCTGTCATTGTAAAAAACACTCATACCTCATCACAACACCGTCATAGTGTCACACACTCATACCTCATCACACCATAGTGTCACACACATACCTCATCACAGCGCCTTCATAGTGTCACACACTCATACTTCATCACTACACCGTCATAGTGTCCCACACTCATACCTCATCACAGCACCATCATAGTGTCACACACTCATACCTCATCACAGCACCGTCATAGTGTCACACACTCATACCTGATCACAGCACCGTCATAGTGTCACACACTCATACCTCATCACATCACCGTCATAGTGTCACACACTCGTACCTCATCACAGACCTGTCATAGTGTCACACGCTCATACCTCATCACAGCACCGTCATAGTGTCACACGCTCATACCTCATCACAGCACAGTCATAGTGGCACACTCATACCTCATCACAGCACCGTCAGTGTCACACACTAGTACCTCATCACAGCCCTGTCATAGTGTAACACACTCATACCTCATCACAGCACTGTCATAGTGTCCCTCACTCATACCTCATCACAGCACCGTCATAGTGTCACACACTCGTACCTCATCACAGCACAGTCATAGTGTCACACGCTCATACCTCATCACAGCACCGTCATAGTGTCACACGCTCATAACTCATCACACCATAGTGTCACACACTCATACCTCATCACAGCACAGTCATAGTGTCTCACACTCATACTTCATCACAGCCCTGTCATAGTGTCACACGCTCATACCTCATCACAGCACCGTCATAGTGTCACACACTCATACCTCATCACACCATGGTGTCACACACTCATACCTCATCACAGCACCATCATAGTGTCACACACTCATACCTCATCACAGCACCGTCATAGTGTCTCACACTCATACCTCATCACAGCACCGTCATAGTGTCACACACTCATACCTCATCACAGCACCGTCATAGTGTCACACACTCATACCTCATCACAGCACCGTCAAAGTGTCACACACTCGTACCTCATCACAGCCCTGTCATAGTGTCACACACTCATACCTCATCACAGCACAGTCATAGTGGCACACTCATACCTCATCACAGCACCGTCATAGTGTCACAAACTCACCTCATCACAGCACCGTCATAGTGTCACACACTCATACCTCATCACATCACCATCATAGTGTCACACACTCATACCTCATCACAGCACCATCATAGTGTCACACACTCATACCTCGTCACAGCACTGTCATAGTGTCACATACTCATACCTCATCACTGCACCGTCATAGTGTTACACACTCATACCTCATCACAGCCCTGTCATAGTGTCACACGCTCATACCTCATCACAGCACCATACCTCATCACAGCACCGTCATAGTGTCCCTCACTCATACCTCATCACAGCACCGTCATAGTGTCACACACTCATACCTCATCACAGCACCGTCATAGTGTCACACACATACCTCATCACAGCACCGTCATAGTGTCACACACTCATACCTCATCACAGCATGATCATAGTGTAACACACTCATACCTCATCACATCACCGTCATAGTGTCACACTCATACCTCATCACAGCACCGTCATAGTGTCACACACTCATACCTCATCACAGCCCTGTCATAGTGTCACACACTCATACCTCATCACAGCACCATACCTCATCACAGCACCGTCATAGTGTCACACACTCGTACCTCATCACATCACCGTCATAGTGTCACACGCTCGTACCTCATCACAGACCTGTCATAGTGTCACACGCTCATACCTCATCACAGCACCGTCATAGTGTCACACACTCATACCTCATCACTGCACAGTCATAGTGTCACACACTCGTACCTCATCACAGCACAGTCATAGTGTCACACACTCGTACCTCATCACAGCCCTGTCATTGTACAAAACACTCATACCTCATCACAGCACAGTCATAGTGTCACACACTCATACCTCATCACACCATAGTGTCACACACATACCTCATCACAGCACCTTCATAGTGTCACACACTCATACTTCATCACTGCACCATCATAGTGTCCCACACTCATACCTCATCACAGCACCATCATAGTGTCACACACTCATACCTCATCACAGCACCGTCATAGTGTCACACACTCATACCTCATCACAGCACCGTCATAGTGTCACACACTCATACCTCATCACATCACCGTCATAGTGTCACACACTCGTACCTCATCACAGACCTGTCATAGTGTCACACGCTCATACCTCATCACAGCACCGTCATAGTGTCACAGGCTCATACCTCATCACAGCACAGTCATAGTGGCACACTCATACCTCATCACAGCACCGTCAGTATCACACACTAGTACCTCATCACAGCCCTGTCATAGTGTAACACACTCATACCTCATCACAGCACTGTCATAGTGTCCCTCACTCATACCTCATCACAGCACCGTCATGGTGTCACACACTCGTACCTCATCACAGCACCGTCATAGTGTCACACGCTCATACCTCATCACAGCACCGTCATAGTGTCACACGCTCATACCTCATCACACCATAGTGTCACACACTCATACCTCATCACATACCATAGTGTCACACACTCATACCTCATCACAGCACATCATAGTGTCTCACACTCATACTTCATCACAGCCCTGTCATAGTGTCACACGCTCATACCTCATCACAGCACCGTCATAGTGTCACACACTCATACCTCATCACAGCACCGTCAGTGTCACACACTCGTACCTCATCACAGCCCTGTCATAGTGTCACACGCTCATACCTCATCACAGCACCATACCTCATCACAGCACCGTCATAGTGTGCCTCACTCATACCTCATCACAGCACCGTCATAGTGTCACACACTCAAACCTCATCACAGCACCGTCATAGTGTCACACACTCATACCTCATCACAGCACCGTCATAGTGTCACACACATACCTCATCACAGCACCGTCATAGTGTCACACACTCATACCTCATCACAGCACCATCATAGTGTCACACACTCATACCTCATCATATCACCGTCATAGTGTCACACACTCATACCTCATCACAGCACCGTCAAAGTGTCACACACTCATACCTCATCACAGCCCTGTCATAGTGTCACACGCTCATACCTCATCACAGCACCATACATCATCACAGCACTGTCATAGTGTCCCTCACTCATACCTCATCACAGCACCATAATAGTGTCACACGCTCATACCTCATCACAGCACCGTCATAGTGTCACACACTCATACCTCATCACATCACCGTCGTAGTGTCACACGCTCATACCTCATCACAGCACCGTCATAGTGTCACAAACTCACCTCATCACAGCACCGTCATAGTGTCACACACTCATACCTCATCACATCACCATCATAGTGTCACACACTCATACCTCATCACAGCACCATTATAGTGTCACACACTCATACCTCGTCACAGCACCGTCATAGTGTCACATACTCATACCTCATCACTGCACCGTCATAGTGTCACACACTCATACCTCATCACAGCCCTGTCATAATGTCACACGCTCATACCTCATCACAGCACCATACCTCATCACAGTACCGTCATAGTGTCCCTCACTCATACCTCATCTCAACACCGTCATAGTGTCACACACTCATACCTCATCACAGCACCGTCATAGTGTCACACACATACCTCATCACAGCACTGTCATAGTGTCACACACTCATACCTCATCACAGCATGATCATAGTGTCACACACTCATACCTCATCACATCACCGTCATAGTGTCACACTCATACCTCATCACAGCACCGTCATAGTGTCACACACTCATACCTCATCACAGCCCTGTCATAGTGTCACACACTCATACCTCATCACAGCACCATACCTCATCTCAGCACCGTCATAGTGTCCCTCACTCATACCTCATCACACCATAGTGTCACACACATACCTCATCACAGCACCTTCATAGTGTCACACCCTCATACCTCATCACAGCACCGTCATAGTGTCACACACTCATACCTCATCACAGCACCATCATAGTGTCACACACTCATACCTCATCACAGCACCGTCATAGTGTCACACACTCATACCTCATCACAGCACCGTCATAGTGTCACACACTCATACCTCATCACATCACCGTCATAGTGTCACATGCTCGTACCTCATCACAGACCTGTCATAGTGTCACACGCTCATACCTCATCACAGCACCGTCATAGTGTCACACACTCATACCTCATCACAGCACAGTCATAGTGTCACACACTCGTACCTCATCACAGCACAGTCATAGTGTCACACACTCGTACCTCATCACAGCCCTGTCATTGTACAAAACACTCATACCTCATCACAGCACCGTCATAGTGTCACACACTCATACCTCATCACACCATAGTGTCACACACATACCTCATCACAGCGCCGTCATAGTGTCCCTCACTCATACCTCATCACAGCACCGTCATAGTGTCACACACTCATACCTCATCACAGCACCGTCATAGTGTCACACACATACCTCATCAAAGCACCGTCATAGTGTCACACACTCATACCTCATCACAGCATGATCATAGTGTCACACACACATACCTCATCACATCACCGTCATAGTGTCACACTCATACCTCATCACAGCACCGTCATAGTGTCACACACTCATACCTCATCACAGCCCTGTCATAGTGTCACACACTCATACCTCATCACAGCACCATACCTCATCACAGCACCGTCATAGTGTCCCTCACTCATACCTCATCACACCATAGTGTCACACACATACCTCATCACAGCACCTTCATAGTGTCACACGCTCATACCTCATCACAGCACCGTCATAGTGTCACACACTCATACCTCATCACAGCACAGTCATAGTGTCACACACTCGTACCTCATCACAGCACAGTCATAGTGTCACACACTCGTACCTCATCACAGCCCTGTCATTGTAAAAAACACTCATACCTCATCACAACACCGTCATAGTGTCACACACTCATACCTCATCACACCATAGTGTCACACACATACCTCATCACAGCGCCTTCATAGTGTCACACACTCATACTTCATCACTACACCGTCATAGTGTCCCACACTCATACCTCATCACAGCACCATCATAGTGTCACACACTCATACCTCATCACAGCACCGTCATAGTGTCACACACTCATACCTGATCACAGCACCGTCATAGTGTCACACACTCATACCTCATCACATCACCGTCATAGTGTCACACACTCGTACCTCATCACAGACCTGTCATAGTGTCACACGCTCATACCTCATCACAGCACCGTCATAGTGTCACACGCTCATACCTCATCACAGCACAGTCATAGTGGCACACTCATACCTCATCACAGCACCGTCAGTGTCACACACTAGTACCTCATCACAGCCCTGTCATAGTGTAACACACTCATACCTCATCACAGCACTGTCATAGTGTCCCTCACTCATACCTCATCACAGCACCGTCATAGTGTCACACACTCGTACCTCATCACAGCACAGTCATAGTGTCACACGCTCATACCTCATCACAGCACCGTCATAGTGTCACACGCTCATAACTCATCACACCATAGTGTCACACACTCATACCTCATCACAGCACAGTCATAGTGTCTCACACTCATACTTCATCACAGCCCTGTCATAGTGTCACACGCTCATACCTCATCACAGCACCGTCATAGTGTCACACACTCATACCTCATCACACCATGGTGTCACACACTCATACCTCATCACAGCACCATCATAGTGTCACACACTCATACCTCATCACAGCACCGTCATAGTGTCTCACACTCATACCTCATCACAGCACCGTCATAGTGTCACACACTCATACCTCATCACAGCACCGTCATAGTGTCACACACTCATACCTCATCACAGCACCGTCAAAGTGTCACACACTCGTACCTCATCACAGCCCTGTCATAGTGTCACACACTCATACCTCATCACAGCACAGTCATAGTGGCACACTCATACCTCATCACAGCACCGTCATAGTGTCACAAACTCACCTCATCACAGCACCGTCATAGTGTCACACACTCATACCTCATCACATCACCATCATAGTGTCACACACTCATACCTCATCACAGCACCATCATAGTGTCACACACTCATACCTCGTCACAGCACTGTCATAGTGTCACATACTCATACCTCATCACTGCACCGTCATAGTGTTACACACTCATACCTCATCACAGCCCTGTCATAGTGTCACACGCTCATACCTCATCACAGCACCATACCTCATCACAGCACCGTCATAGTGTCCCTCACTCATACCTCATCACAGCACCGTCATAGTGTCACACACTCATACCTCATCACAGCACCGTCATAGTGTCACACACATACCTCATCACAGCACCGTCATAGTGTCACACACTCATACCTCATCACAGCATGATCATAGTGTAACACACTCATACCTCATCACATCACCGTCATAGTGTCACACTCATACCTCATCACAGCACCGTCATAGTGTCACACACTCATACCTCATCACAGCCCTGTCATAGTGTCACACACTCATACCTCATCACAGCACCATACCTCATCACAGCACCGTCATAGTGTCACACACTCGTACCTCATCACATCACCGTCATAGTGTCACACGCTCGTACCTCATCACAGACCTGTCATAGTGTCACACGCTCATACCTCATCACAGCACCGTCATAGTGTCACACACTCATACCTCATCACTGCACAGTCATAGTGTCACACACTCGTACCTCATCACAGCACAGTCATAGTGTCACACACTCGTACCTCATCACAGCCCTGTCATTGTACAAAACACTCATACCTCATCACAGCACAGTCATAGTGTCACACACTCATACCTCATCACACCATAGTGTCACACACATACCTCATCACAGCACCTTCATAGTGTCACACACTCATACTTCATCACTGCACCATCATAGTGTCCCACACTCATACCTCATCACAGCACCATCATAGTGTCACACACTCATACCTCATCACAGCACCGTCATAGTGTCACACACTCATACCTCATCACAGCACCGTCATAGTGTCACACACTCATACCTCATCACATCACCGTCATAGTGTCACACACTCGTACCTCATCACAGACCTGTCATAGTGTCACACGCTCATACCTCATCACAGCACCGTCATAGTGTCACAGGCTCATACCTCATCACAGCACAGTCATAGTGGCACACTCATACCTCATCACAGCACCGTCAGTATCACACACTAGTACCTCATCACAGCCCTGTCATAGTGTAACACACTCATACCTCATCACAGCACTGTCATAGTGTCCCTCACTCATACCTCATCACAGCACCGTCATGGTGTCACACACTCGTACCTCATCACAGCACCGTCATAGTGTCACACGCTCATACCTCATCACAGCACCGTCATAGTGTCACACGCTCATACCTCATCACACCATAGTGTCACACACTCATACCTCATCACATACCATAGTGTCACACACTCATACCTCATCACAGCACATCATAGTGTCTCACACTCATACTTCATCACAGCCCTGTCATAGTGTCACACGCTCATACCTCATCACAGCACCGTCATAGTGTCACACACTCATACCTCATCACAGCACCGTCAGTGTCACACACTCGTACCTCATCACAGCCCTGTCATAGTGTCACACGCTCATACCTCATCACAGCACCATACCTCATCACAGCACCGTCATAGTGTGCCTCACTCATACCTCATCACAGCACCGTCATAGTGTCACACACTCAAACCTCATCACAGCACCGTCATAGTGTCACACACTCATACCTCATCACAGCACCGTCATAGTGTCACACACATACCTCATCACAGCACCGTCATAGTGTCACACACTCATACCTCATCACAGCACCATCATAGTGTCACACACTCATACCTCATCATATCACCGTCATAGTGTCACACACTCATACCTCATCACAGCACCGTCAAAGTGTCACACACTCATACCTCATCACAGCCCTGTCATAGTGTCACACGCTCATACCTCATCACAGCACCATACATCATCACAGCACTGTCATAGTGTCCCTCACTCATACCTCATCACAGCACCATAATAGTGTCACACGCTCATACCTCATCACAGCACCGTCATAGTGTCACACACTCATACCTCATCACATCACCGTCGTAGTGTCACACGCTCATACCTCATCACAGCACCGTCATAGTGTCACAAACTCACCTCATCACAGCACCGTCATAGTGTCACACACTCATACCTCATCACATCACCATCATAGTGTCACACACTCATACCTCATCACAGCACCATTATAGTGTCACACACTCATACCTCGTCACAGCACCGTCATAGTGTCACATACTCATACCTCATCACTGCACCGTCATAGTGTCACACACTCATACCTCATCACAGCCCTGTCATAATGTCACACGCTCATACCTCATCACAGCACCATACCTCATCACAGTACCGTCATAGTGTCCCTCACTCATACCTCATCTCAACACCGTCATAGTGTCACACACTCATACCTCATCACAGCACCGTCATAGTGTCACACACATACCTCATCACAGCACTGTCATAGTGTCACACACTCATACCTCATCACAGCATGATCATAGTGTCACACACTCATACCTCATCACATCACCGTCATAGTGTCACACTCATACCTCATCACAGCACCGTCATAGTGTCACACACTCATACCTCATCACAGCCCTGTCATAGTGTCACACACTCATACCTCATCACAGCACCATACCTCATCTCAGCACCGTCATAGTGTCCCTCACTCATACCTCATCACACCATAGTGTCACACACATACCTCATCACAGCACCTTCATAGTGTCACACCCTCATACCTCATCACAGCACCGTCATAGTGTCACACACTCATACCTCATCACAGCACCATCATAGTGTCACACACTCATACCTCATCACAGCACCGTCATAGTGTCACACACTCATACCTCATCACAGCACCGTCATAGTGTCACACACTCATACCTCATCACATCACCGTCATAGTGTCACATGCTCGTACCTCATCACAGACCTGTCATAGTGTCACACGCTCATACCTCATCACAGCACCGTCATAGTGTCACACACTCATACCTCATCACAGCACAGTCATAGTGTCACACACTCGTACCTCATCACAGCACAGTCATAGTGTCACACACTCGTACCTCATCACAGCCCTGTCATTGTACAAAACACTCATACCTCATCACAGCACCGTCATAGTGTCACACACTCATACCTCATCACACCATAGTGTCACACACATACCTCATCACAGCACCTTCATAGTGTCCCACACTCATACTTCATCACTGCACCGTCATAGTGTCCCACACTCATACCTCATCACAGCACCATCATAGTGTCACACACTCATACCTCATCACAGCACCGTCATAGTGTCACACACTCATACCTCATCACAGCACCGTCATAGTGTCACACACTCATACCTCATCACATCACCGTCATAGTGTCACACACTCGTACCTCATTACAGACCTGTCATAGTGTAACACGCTCATACCTCATCACAGCACCGTCATAGTGTCACACGCTCATACCTCATCACAGCACAGTCATAGTGGCACACTCATACCTCATCACAGCACCGTCAGTGTCACACACTAGTACCTCATCACAGCCCTGTCATAGTGTAACACACTCATACCTCATCACAGCACTGTCATAGTGTCCCTCACTCATACCTCATCACAGCACTGTCATAGTGTCACACACTCGTACCTCATCACAGCACAGTCATAGTGTCACACGCTCATACCTCATCACAGCACCGTCATAGTGTCACACGCTCATACCTCATCACACCATAGTGTCACACACTCATACCTCATCACAGCACAGTCATAGTGTCTCACACTCATACTTCATCACAGCCCTGTCATAGTGTCACACGCTCATACCTCATCACAGCACCGTCATAGTGTCACAAACTCATACCTCATCACACCATGGTGTCACACACTCATACCTCATCACAGCACCATCATAGTGTCACACACTCATACCTCATCAGAGCACTGTCATAGTGTCACACACTCATACCTCATCAGAGCACCGTCAAAGTGTCACACACTCGTACCTCATCACAGCCCTGTCATAGTGTCACACGCTCATACCTCATCACAGCACAGTCATAGTGGCACACTCATACCTCATCACAGCACCGTCAGTGTCACACACTCGTACCTCATCACAGCCCTGTCATAGTGTCACACACTCATACCTCATCACAGCACCGTCATAGTGTCCCTATCTCATACCTCATCACAGCACCGTCATAGTGTCACACACTCATACCTCATCACAGCCCTGTCATAGTGTCTCACGCTCGTACCTCATCACAGCCCTGTCATAGTGTCACACACTGGTACCTCATCACAGCTCTGTCATAGTGTCACACGCTCATACCTCATCACAGCACCGTCATAGTGTCACACGCTCATACCTCATCACAGCACCGTCATAGTGTCCCTCACTCATACCTCATCACAGCACCGTCATAGTGTCACACACTCATACCTCATCACACCACCGTCATAGTGTCCCTCACTCATACCTCATCACTGCACAGTCATAGTGTCACACACTCGTACCTCATCACAGCCCTGTCATAGTGTCACACGCTCGTACCTCATCACAGCACCGTCATAGTGTCACATGCTCGTACCTCATCACAGCACCGTCATAGTGTCACACGCTCATACCTCATCACAGCACCGTCATAGATTCACACACTCATACCTCATCACAGCCCTGTCATAGTGTCACACGCTCATACCTCATCACAGCACCGTCATAGTGTCCCTCACTCATACCTCATCGTATCACCATCATAGTGTCACACGCTCATACATCACGGTCATAGTGTCACACGCTCATACCTCACCACAGCACCATCTTATTGTCACACACTCATACCTCATCACACCATAGTGTCACACACTCATACCTCATCACAGCACCATCATAGTGTCACACACTCTTACCTCATCACAGCACTGTCATAGTGTCACACGCTCATACCTCATCACAGCACCGTCACAGTGTCACACGCTCATACCTCATCAGAGCACCATCACAGTGTCACACGCTCATACCTCATCACAGCACCGTCACAGTGTCCCTCACTCATACCTCATCACACCATAGTGACACACACATACCTCATCACAGCACCTTCATAGTGTCACACACTCATACCTCATCACAGCACCGTCATAGTGTCACACACTCATACCTCATCACAGCACCGTCATAGTGTCACACACTCATACCTCATCACTGTACCGTCATAGTGTCACACACTCATACCTCATCACATCACCGTCATAGTGTCACACGCTCGTACCTCATCACAGACCTGTCATAGTGTCACACGCTCATACCTCATCACAGCACCGTCATAGTGTCACACGCTCATACCTCATCACAGCACAGTCATAGTGTCACACACTCGTACCTCATCACAGCACAGTCATAGTGTCACACACTCGCACCTCATCACAGCCCTGTCATTGTACAAAACACTCATACCTCATCACAGCACCGTCATAGTGTCACACACTCATACCTCATCACACCATAGTGTCACACACATACCTCATCACAGCACCTTCATAGTGTCACACACTCATACTTCATCACAGCACTGTCATAGTGTCACACACTCATACCTCATCACAGCACCATCATAGTGTCACACACTCATACCTCATCACAGCACCGTCATAGTGTCACACACTCATACCTCATCACAGCACCGTCATAGTGTCACACACTCATACCTCATCACATCACCGTCATAGTGTCACACACTCTTACCTCATCACAGACCTGTCATAGTGTCAC